>JAQOWM010000951.1:0-375518 GCA_029041755.1 Resseliella maxima | reverse complement strand
AATAGAAATTGCCGTCAACGTAGGCGAATGAGATTCAATTACTAAATCTCTAAATTCAAGTTCAAACAGCTTAAAACACAGTGCATTTGAATGCATGTGTGTGACATTTTCTTTTTTATCAACAAATCATCAAATCCATAAAACAATATGCTTTTTATTTTATTGGATTTTCATCGAGAGAAAAATATTCGAATCATATTTCTTACGATACATTTTTCGGTAATTTATTTGATTTGTTCCATATTCGTATTGTGTTTTTTTTCATGATAATTGTTATTACGACGATTTATAATCAGTTTCATTTACACGAGCACACACACGATGAATGGCCACCATTCTACCTTTTCTCTCTCTCTCTCTCTCTCTCTCTCTCTCTCTCTCTTTCTCACCCTCTCTTTCTCTTCCACGATTTAGTTTTCTCTATCACCGGAAATGAGCAATGACAGTGAATGCTATTTTATTTTCATTTTGCATCTTATTTCATTTCTGATGCTCACTTTAACGCCGTAATGAAACGCTTTTTAAATAGAAATGAAAAAAAAGAACAAACCCTGAATGACCAGAGAGCGACAACGGAAAAAACAAACAAAAATGCCATTTGATGAAAAACGAATTTTTCGTTATATCTCTCGTTCCCTCCAAGAGCCGAGTGTGTGTGTGGTACTCTTTCAATAAAGATAAAAAAATTAAAATTAAAAACCAAAATTTAACGATAAGATTTGAGTTTTATATGGTAAAAAATATTAAATGTTCAATGCATAGCTGATTTTATATGGAAATGATTATTGAAAATCTTTATGGCAAAGTAAATTCGGTAAATCAACATTATAACAAGACCAAAAAAGGTAAATTTGGTAATTCGTTTATTTCCAAAATTTATTTTTGTTTTTGCCTGTTGGATATTGCGTGAGCATATAAACAAGAATAACAATTTGAGATTTGGTTTCATATTGTTCGATTTACACATTTAAAAAAAAATGTAAACAAATAACTTCAGATATTGTGATTATGAAAAAAGGACACGAGCGTCGCTACTTTCTACGTGTATGCATCTTGACGGCAAATTTTGTGACTGTCAACTCACGTTGCCCCATAGGTAAACTACTAGTGTGAATGCAATGTTTGCGTGAGCGCACGAAATTTCTTGGTTTTTCTTTGATTGACTTTTCTCTACAAATGACAGATCATGTACAATTATTTGTGTAAATGATAGTGCGTGTTGTAAAGAGAGAAAAAAAAAATGAAATAAATAAAGTAAAAAAGCTTTATAATGCCTATAAAAATACTAAAATAACAGGACAACAATAAGAAACACATGAGAAATATTGATTAGAAACATTGTGACATTTTTACGGTGGTCCAAATAAATTGAATGGCTATTGTGCAAGCATAAAAGTAAATAAATGGTGCTTTTTAACATCGTTTTGCATCAAACGAAGTTGTAATGCATTTAAAAATATGCATTTCATTCACACAAATGGCTTTTAATTTCGATAAAATACATGTCTTTAAATTAATTAGTTAAACATAGATGTCAAATGTAGAAAAGATGTGTTTCTCGTATACTATCAAATTTATTTTAAGTCTTTACATTGTACAATGTATATTGTGTACAAAAACATTATACACAGAGTCACAACTTATAATAAACATTCAAAATCAGGTATGTAACTTGTGTAAATAGCCAAATTAGCATCAAATTATGAAATTATGAAATTATAATTACGTATTATTCAACGTAAATTCATAACAGGGAGGAGATGTAATCCAAGAGACAATAACATCAAATTTGGTGGAAGATACCATTTTATTAGAATTTCAACGCATAGATGGTACTCTAATATATCCTCAACATTTGCAGAATATTTACAATATTTATTTTTATTTACTTTCGTTCTTTCCCCCTTAGGTACTCTAATAACTCAATTAATAGATTTCCGAAATGTGAGTAGAACATGGATTCCAGAGTTCAATGACTCTAAAAATAAACGAATTTAACTAATTTTCATTTGATAGGATGTTCAAGTTTTAAAAGCACTTGTGTTGGGAGAAGAAGAAAGAGGTCAAAGTCAATATCAAGTTATGTGTTTTGTATCTAGACTATCAAGAAATGATTTCATTTCCACAGATGCAATGTCAAAACTGAGACAGGTAAAATATATTGAAATAAATGAGTTTATACATTTAGAGTTAATAAATGTTTGAATTTATAGAAAAATCCCGGCACAATACGACAACCGGAAGAAGATCGAGGTCGTGAAAACTATACAATGACTGCATGGATTAATTTACCCCGTTCAGAATTAATCAGCCAACATATATCGAAATTGTGCACAGAAGCAGTTGACTCAACATACATTAGTGATTTTGATATTAAAGTTTTGGCATCTAAACCAGGTATGTATAATTCAGCGCATAATTTTGCGCTCACAAAGTATCGCGAAATAAAAATGTATTGTTTTCTTTCAGGATCATCCATATCAAGGTTAGAATCAGCAATTTATGCATTCCCTTCAACGACACCATTACCTTGTAATTCAGTTTCTGGCCTTTGGACACAATGCGGCTGCTCATTTGAACTGTGTATTGGATGGTATATTTAGAAATATTTACAATATTTGCAGGATATTTACAATATTTATTTTTATTTACTTTCGTTCGTTCCCCCTTAGGTATCCCTGTGGATTGAAATTTTGTAAAGGAAAATTTGATTCGACCGCTGAGAAAAATTCTAGTTATCGATGTGGCATAAAAACGTGCAGAAAATGTTATCAATTTAACTATTTTGTACAACAAAAACAACAATGCTTATGGTATGATTGATTTTTTTTTTAATCATTTTTAATGTGAGTCAGATTTAATCTATACCTTTATCATACCAAGTTTAATGTACATTTGAATACAAATATTTATCTGTAATTTCAAACATACAACAGAAAGTCTGAGTGCAAAATAATTCCCTGAACTCAAAAGCTGATTCATAATAAGACTGTTAATATTGAGAAGAATTAAAATTGTTGTGGTATTTTGAGCTAAAGTTTCTCAAGGTTTTTTTTTTCGGAATTTCTTATTCATGACCAAGTGCTTGAGCCAACTACAAGTTTATTATTTATTGTAAACAAGTATATATTTCATATATAATGAAATCATTTCGTATTGAGTCTGGTAAATATATTTTTTTTTTTTATTTTTATGCCACTTAAGCACACAAACATTTTTTGTAATAATCAATGAAAGTTTTGACTTTAGTCATTTTTATTAGGCTTAGTTTCAAAGGCTCAAAATACACAAATTACGCATCATGATGAAATATGCCACATTGACAATGCATAAAATTGTTCCAAACAAAATTCGTGTATACTAAGCGCTTGGATGTTCTATTGGTATAACCAAAATGTGCTACTGACAAGTGGAACAATCGAACGCGTAGTGGGCACGAATTGCACTATAGTCTACTTTTAATGCACAATGTATATATATATAGAACTGCTAATGGGCATTTAATACGTTTCAATTTCATTGACTTCTGTATTATACTGTCTGATAGTTGAGAAATTAGAACAAACATTTTAATTCATGAATTTATAATAAATTTCAAAATACTTTAACTCAAATAAACTTTAGAGAGAATTCTCTCTATATATAGAGATTAAAAAGACATATGTTGATAATGTAACAAATAAATTGGAAAATAATTATTAGAAATATTTGCTACATATTTTTAGTGGCATGAACAAATGTAAAAAACTCTTCGAACGCTTGAATTTTGTGTGAATAAATTTATATTTTCGGTATTTCGGAAGAATTTTTTAAATCAAATAATTTAGTTCAAATAGCATAAAATTCAAAAACATCGAGATAATTTCACAACGTTATAAAACAAAACCAAAAAAATTTCTCAAAATGCCACAATATATACTTTTTTGTTTTTTATTTTTTTATTTTAAAAAAATTCTACATTAATTTTGCATCAAGTAATCAGAATAAAGAGTGAAAAAAATAATCAATAATGAAATCGTATGCATTTAATAAAACGTGGCCTTATTCTAAATAGCTTCATTAATATGAATAAAAATACATATATGTGGTAGAGATTCAGACAATTAACATATTTTTATCTCTGCAATTCACAGTACAATTTCGTGTTTAGTAATATATTTTTAAACATCTAAGTAAACACAATTGTAATTATATTGCAATATACTGATTCAAAACCGAAGAAAAGTAAACGGAAATTAATCTTCACTGTCATAGTTTAAATTTAAGAATTAATTATTGTACAAAGTTACACCACAAATTCAACATAACTATTCATTTCTGGAATTTTTCAAAATGTATTTTTTATGATTAAATTACTGGAAATTTCAATAACTGAACGATATTATTATGTTGAATATTTTCCACCATTCCAAGAGTTAACACTGTCAGAATATCCTGATGTAAGCGAATGAAAAATGTTCAAATTTTCAATTTTGTTTCTGATCAACAAAACAATTTAAACGAACTTTTGTTTTCAATTTATAATAACAATGTTAATTATTAGTGTAGATAATAATTCATTTAGAATCAGTAAAATTTAGATAAGTATGCACAAAGTAAAGATCAACATGAAATTTTTAGAAATGTTCGTCTACATCCAAACGATGCAATTTTAGAGTGTAGAAGAAAAAAAAAAACATTTGTATTATCTCCTGTTCTTTCTAAATGAATTATCTCCACTGTGCTCTTTGAAAGAATAATTTTCTGACAGCAATCACAATGCTATACAATGTTTCTTGGGATACTCACTATCATACATATTTATTTTGAATCTCATCAAGTGTGCCATTGACGATGTAATAAGAATTTTCATTAATTTGAATTTGTATCACGTAACAATTTTCTCTCCAAATGAATAAACAGCACAAATGTATGGCGCAAATAGTATTTCTATAATAGAAATTCTATTGACTTTGACTTTAATGTGAATTTTTTACATTGATTGAAATCATTCTCATCTTCTTTTATTTAATGATATTCAGATTAATGCTTATCTATAATTTAGAATTAATAATGAACATAATTTTTTTTGTAAGAAATTTCAAAATTTGAACTGAACCAAATAAAGTACCCGACCTAATGCATCAACAATTAGTTATTTTATCATTGAATTTAAATTTGAAAAAGTTACAATTTGAAATATTTTAATGATTAAATCTAGCAATGAACCAAGTAGACAAACAAAATATCCAAAGTAAAAGAGTGAGAGAGAGAGAGAGAGAGAGAGAGAGAGAGAGAGAGAGAGAGAGAGAGGGAGAGAGAGAGAACAAATGGTAAGCTTAAATTTGATCTTTATATTGGAAAAATTTAAAAATCTAGGTGGATATATGCATGAATGCATTGAAAATTCATAAAACATCTTTTTTATCTCTTTATGTCGACTGCATTTTGTTGTTGTAAGATGAATATTAGTACGATTCAATATTTTATTGTTTCAATTGATCTACAAGAAGTGATTATGCTTCCGTTTCACCATTAATATCACTTTTGAAGAAATTGATCAACATTTCAGAAACAATTGATAAGAATTATAAACAAGATTTTAGATGGGTTTTTGATTAAAAGCGATAAATACAATTAACGCACTCAAAACTATCAACAAATGTTCCAAGAATTGACTAGATTTTGGAATAGAAATGGAATACATACAAATAAATTTTTTAAACATTTTTATTATTAATAATCAACTGATATAAAGAAATGGGAAAAACAGAACGTTTTACATTTTCGATTTGGATAAATAACGTTTTAATAGATTTTTTTTTTTTTTTTTGGCGAACTTCACCCTTCAATTCTAATAATATCAATATGACATTGATTTTAAACTTGCTTTAGAAAAATTTGCGAAAAATATGACTTTTTCTTTAGAAAAATATGTTTCATGTATTCAGTTTTGGTTGCTTAATAAAAGTTTGTTGGTGGAAAAAAAACCGTTGAAATTCCTAATATCTCGATCAGTCTCGATCGATGCTATCTAGGCAATTTTTACAACTTTGTCGTGACATAACTTGCGTTGTTAGACATTCTGAGACCAAAGGATTATCAATGATGTACGATTCAACATGGGAAATTTCAATCATATCGTATTCACATTCAATCTCATTCAATTTCCCTGTGTAGCAGTTTTCATTAGATTTAATGAAAATTGTCAGCTTCGGTGTATTGGTTTGACGATAGCAATTTAAATCATGAAAATCAAAGTTTTCAAACGGTATCATATTATTACGTAAATACATTTTCTTTAAATTTGATGATTGACTTATGAAAGTGATCATAGCGTGACGAATATGTTGAAAGTTTGAAGGGCGAACTGGTAATGTAAAAAGTATTTCCTCCAATTGTGGTATTTTAGCAAACAAATCAGTATTAACAGTGATGTTTGTTTGTAGAACTTTGAGCTTTTCAAATGAATGAATCACTTGAGCGATATCTTTTTCAACTGCTTCGAATCCAAAATACAAACCTTCAATATATGGTGAAAGTTTAGCTAATTTGTTGACATCAAGATTCGATGTGGAACATCGTTTAAAATCGAAATGCAGTCGAATCGACGGATTCTGTTCGCAATAAATTTTGAGATCGTCAAGTTCGTCAGATCTGACTGAGAGGACAAATAATTTTTCAACAATTATTTCCGCATCGATCAGTTCTTTGATATTCCATGCCAGTAAAGACAGTTTGACGTTTGGATTGATCTCTTGGAATCGTTTAATTTTCGCATATGGCAATTTTGAAATATAAGGCCGCCATTTCCAATCATAAATTTGGACGTGCCATGCGAAGTAATTTAAATTTGGGTAGTGCTGTTCCAACCAGTCAATATTATCATCAGGTTCTATGTATTGGCGCCATAATATTAATTGTTTCAATTTTGGCATAAAACTTAGAAATAACTTGTTTAAATCACCATTGACTTTTACATTTGAGAGCATTAGCGTTTCAACATTTTCAACTAGATTCGCAATCACTGGACCGTGTACTGGATGAATGCCACCAAACCAATCTTTGATTCTTAAAAATTTAATGGGCGAACATATTGTATCTTCGCTTTTTTCGATTTTCACATCATTGCCTTCATTTGTTTCGTTATTCTTCATTTGTTTTCGCTTGTAAAATTCGACTAAACACTTAATAGCATTTTTTGTTGAAAAATCTTTTCCAAATGTCACATTTTGTAAGTATTCGGTAAAACATTCAATGTATTTCTCATCTTTTGGTCCAATTATCAGATTTCCCTCTTTATTGACACCATCCATGAAGAGAACTTTTTGCCAACTATATTTATGTTTGAAATAACATGCGCTTTCTGTTTGCAATCGAATACATGTTTGATTGATAGCACATAAATCTTTCAGCATCAAGTGTTTGCAGATTTCATATAGACAATCATTGTTCATAGACATGAATTCTGTTTGTATTCGATGAATTTGTTTTCGCTTCGGTTCTGGTGATGATTCGTTTTTCGATTCATTTACCGTTGTCTTAGATGTTGTTGGTTGATCACGTTTTATTCGTTTTATTTGCGGTAATGGAGCCATTTTGAATTTCGATATTTCAATTTGACCACAGTGAGTGTCAAAAATATTGAAATCGAATTGTTGTTCTGGCAAATGACAATTTTATGAATTAATTAATGTGTAAAACAAATAAACGAATAATAAAATATACAAAAATGCGACATACGGTACTTACTTTCTTTTGTGTGTTTATTTAACTGTAGATGAAATAATAATGGTTTTTCGTGGATTTCTGAATGTTGGAATGATCTGTGAACACAAATGATATATTGTATTATTAGTTAAGAAATTATATAGTATGTATATGAGCAAGGCCAACGAATCATAAAAAACAAAAAACCTAAACGCTTTATTAAAAGAAAATTTGTCTTTCAGAGTATAATTACCTAGTTGTGGTGATTTTTGTTGTTCACAAAGAATAAAATACGATATTGAATATGAAAAAAATCTACATTTCACATAAGCAATAGATAATACACACCACAGAAGCTTTTTATTAACTTTTCTTCAAAGCAATTGAAAAACAAAAAATTTACAAGCAATAAACGTGATTATTACAGAAACCAAACTTGTATTATATGGAAGAAATAAATTCGAATAATGTGGTAAAATTCAAAGAGTAATAGAAAATGTTCAAATGTCACTAAGAAAACAACTGATGAGTGAGTAAATGAATGCATTTAATGCCACACATCATCATATTCGTTTAAAATATTTTCGTCATTGTAAAAATGTCCATCTTAATTTAAATTTCTATGCTATATTCCTTTTCATTTTCACTCAATGAAAATTTGTTTGTGCCCGTTAAAAAAATAAATATACAAAATGAATATTTCATATGTTTTCGTTGATTGGTGAAATATTTTAAATATTTGAAGCTGCTCCATTTGACGGTGACATATGCAAACATAAAGCATTTTTTCAAACTTGGCGGATTATTTTGGAAAATAGATATGATTAAAACGGTTCACGGCAACACATAAAATAAATAAAACAAATACCAATTTCAAAGAGATCATAACAATGAATGGCGGATTTATATAATGATAAAACTGTATTCAAAACATAGTTGAAAATTTCACACTGAGTATGCATGCATAAATTCAATAAACCACGCACATCTAAGTGTGCGACGTAAAAATGTTTGTATTTCCATGTGCATCGCACGTTCTCATAGAATGATGTTGTTATTCTTATTTTAAGACTAATGGAAAAATGTCTTTGACACACAAAAAGACAAACATTTATGCGTCGCACACTTGGATGTGTTTGCGCTACCAAATTTGTGCATGCACATTCAGTGTTAAATTTTGTGCTATGATTCGAAGTGAATATTATGATCCACATTTTTTTAATGGTTTTTCCATGAAATTTTTGGCGTCAATGTAAATACGTAAAAATGTTTCTCCTTGTAAATTGTTGACGAAACTATGTTTTAGACATTTATTGAAATTTATTGACAATTTTTATGTTTAATGTCATGTAATTTATGATTTAGGGGACTAAATAAATGTGCCTACTTTTAATACTCCTTGAATTGATAAAATTGAATGAAAATCACCATATAAGCGACGATTGCACCTGTGAGCTAAAAGGATTTACGATAACATGTTGATTTTCTCTAAACATGAAATTAAAATATTTACTTTGAGAAAAGCTTTATTGTCAACCGAAAACATGCCTTTAGCATGGAACTTAATTGAATGATGAATGAAATGTAGTTGTGTTGATTCAGTCTAAAAAATTACAACATTTTCTTTATGAAAATTTATTAAATATTTTTTTATCACCTGTAACGCCAGCATAGAGCTATGATAATTGAATTTAATCTTATCCAAATGAAATATTATGCTTTTAATCTAAAAAAAAAAAATCATTAAAAATTTTTATCGATAAAAAAATAATTCATTTTCTAAGCAAAAATATTATGAATCATACCTTGATTTTAACCCTTGCGGTAATTTCGAAAATAATATATATCATGATTAGAGGATGTATCGTCCAAAGTGTTGAAACTAATTTTTTATTCAGAATGTTTTTTTTTTATTAAATTTATTTCAACTTTAAAAAAAAAAATGTGCTGAAAAACTTACTCGTAATGAGTAATGTTGTTTGTTC
This sequence comes from Resseliella maxima, assembly GCA_029041755.1. Taxonomy (NCBI): domain Eukaryota; kingdom Metazoa; phylum Arthropoda; class Insecta; order Diptera; family Cecidomyiidae; genus Resseliella; species Resseliella maxima. The sequence goes on along the minus strand of JAQOWM010000951.1, from coordinate 365,844 downwards.
CATAGTATAAATACTAACATAAATCCAATTGATATCGCTAAGAAAAAAGTAAAAACCAAATAGAATCAAAGCAACTTGAGACAAACCAAACACACTGTTAAGATGATTCGCTCATAGGCACAATGATAACATCCACGGATCGTTTTGAATTGACAAACGTTGATCCTTTGACAGATGAGAGCTTTTTCAATTATTTTCAACTGAAATTGCAACAGTTCAAGACAGAGTGTATAATAATGAAACACTCTGGCTTCACATATTTTAACCAAAAATAGATACACAAATACAACTTCATTATCCGATGAATTTCCATTTAAAATGATAAGAGAAATAGCTAAGGCAGAAGTAAAAAAGCATGATAAGAATTTCAATGAATAAGATGTCAAATTAAGGCCAGTTTGTGAAAAATAAAATTTGTCAATTTGATGAATAATTTGCCAAAAACGTCGATGTTCTCGTTTTTGAAGAATTGAATCCAATATGTGTACAATGCAATGGAATATTGAAGCACATTATTCACCACTTCAATCCCCCTTATTGACAAATATGTTTTCAGAACCCAACGAATTTGATAAAATAATAAAAATACTGCCATTAAAACATGGACAGTATTTGTGATGTAAACAGCTTTTCGATTGTTTGATAATTCTGTAAGTCCAGAACAGAAATTACAAGCGTCAAAATATCGCAACACACATTTTATTTGATTGGGAAACATTTTAAAACTTTGTTTCGCAAAATTGTTATTCATCATGCTTCGATGTATTGAAGTTCTTGAGTAATGAATGCAAATAAAATTAGAATTATATCCAAATTGTGTTAATGCATGCATTTCCTTTAAAATGAATTCCCCCTTTCGATATTTAGTCGAGAACCATTTGAGCTCGACAATGTCTGTGTAAGAATGAAACTAATAATGGCACCGATAAGCAAAATCAGATAAAATAGATATTAGCAATTTACAAAATGAAATAATTGTAAAAAGTCCTTCAGCATGAAATGATATTGATTTATGCATCAAATGCAATTGTGTGGTTTTTATCGAAAAGTTTGTCATTTATTCAAATGAAAAACCAATTTTATTATTAATAAAAATCGATTATACTATATAATTTGTAAATTTGTAAATTTTTATTTTTTTTTTTTTATTTTTTTTAATGTTAGAAGTTTTTATACAAAATGGTAGACCCAATGAGCATTTTTCATGATTTGAATCGATCATTAAGACTATTTGTTATACTCCTTGAATTGATAAAATTGTACATACATAGCCATATAAGCGACAATTGCACCGGTAAGCTAAAAAATCATATATAAATTGAATACTCTTCGAAAATGAAATGAATAAATGTACTTTAAGCAATGTATTGTTGTCAACGAAAAATAATCCTGTAGCTTGTAATTTAATTGTATGATGAATGAGATGCAACTGCGTTGTTTCCATCTGAAAATAATTATTAATTTAAGTGAAAATTGAAGAAGATTTGATTTTCAGTAGCACCTGTGTAGATAGAATACAATTTTGATAATCTAAGACAGTCTTATTAAGATGAAAAATCACGTTTCTCTTCTAAAACCAGTATAGAAAAAAAATGAATGAATCTCTTTTCTAAATGAGATGGAAAACACATACCATGAGTGAAAATTGCGTTATACTTTGAGCTAGGCAAACGATCAAAATCACTGGATGCATTAACCAAATAATTGAAACTAAGATATTTTTAAAGAAAAAATATTATTTTTCTTAACGTTGATTGTTATTGTAAGAAAATTAAGTTTAATTTGTAGGAAATTACTTATGATAAGCCAACCATTCATAACTGTCAAATGCATATATAACCAATTGACATCGGCAAGTAAAAAATAGAAGCAAAATAAAACAGCAGACACTTGAGACAAGCCAAATATGTTGTTTAGAAGACTCATCATTTCATAAATGCAATAATAATATTCACGAATCCATTTGTACTGATTGTAATTAATTTGTTGACTAACGAGTACACTATCAATTGTTTTAAACTGAAAATGTAAAATTTCTACACAAAATATACTATAAAACACTCTGGCTTCAGATATTTTGATTAAAAAAATGTAAATGGAATGAATAGCTATATCGGATTTATTTCCGATCACAAGGACCAATAAAATGGCTAAAGATGATATGAAAAAGCACAAAACGAATTTCCAAATGAAACAATTGAATGTGAAATTATTTTGTGGAAAATAGAATTCGTCAATTAGCTGGACAATTTGCCAAAACCGTCGATGCTTTTGCTTCTGCAAGTTTGAATCCAAAATAATGCACCAATATGTATACAAAGATATTGAATATTGTAGAAAATAGTTTATTGCTTCAAGTAATCGTCCTTCCAATGAAAGTTTGATAATCAAGCGAATTTTGAATAGTGAAAATAATATTGCCATCAAAATATGCGCAATATTTATAATGAAAACAGCTGTTCGTCTTCTTGATATCGTTGATAATCCCGAATTAAAACCAAAAATATCGATATAATTGAGAACACATTTTATTCCTTTGGTCAACATTTTTCTGGATTTCATACAGCTGAGTGTCACAAAAGAGCTTTTATCGAGCTAAAGTAAAATTCATAGACTAACTAGTTTATACATAATTACATTGCTACATGCATTTAAAAAAAAGTCAGTCGATCATTTGCAAAGCACACACTTGTTTTTCAAAATGATCTAATCATATCAGCTTTGAAGAGCCCATTAGCATTGAATTATATTGAGTAATTCAAAATGGATCGTTGGCTTTTGGTATTTTTTTTAAATGAAACGGCTTCTATAAAAAAGAATTAGCTTCCAAAAAAAGGGAATCGATTTCCAAAAAAAAGGGAATTGGCTACCAGACAAAGGATGAACGGTCTCCACAAAAAGGTAGAAAGGCTTCCAAAAAAATGAATTGGCTTCCAAAAATAAACCATGGCGGGAGAACTTTAATGGCAAAATAAATGATTTGTCACCAGCAAAAAAGTTCTTTTGGAGCCCAATTCCCTTTTTTTGGAAGCCATTTCATTAAAAAAAATGCCGAAAACATTTAACCCAATTCAAAATGCATTCCAAACTCTAATATGTTTCAATAAACTGAAAATATGTCGACAGAAAAACTGCTATTGCTCCGGCAAGCTAAGGAAAAACAAAATCAATTTATTGAATATTTCACTAATAATGAAATCTGTATTTCTACTTTCAGAAAAGTTCCATTGTTGATTTCAAAGAGTCCCTTCGCATGCAAAGTGGTCGTATGATGGAACAAATACAACTCTAATGCTTCAATCTGAAAACCGAAATAAATTCCATGGAATTGCATTGCATTGATAAATGGCTTGGGGGCAACAATAGAATTTAACAGACCTGTGCTGTAAGTTCTACATTTAGATGGCAGATGTTAATTTCATTCAAATGAACGAAGATTTTGATTGTCTGGAAAAAATTCAAAACAATGGAAAAAGCAATGAAAACTAAAATGTTTGAATTTCTACGAGAAAACGTACTGTAATTGAACATTTAGTGGCTGCACGGAATAAATAGAATACGGCAATATTCATATGTACTATCCAAGTTGGTATCACTGAAATATGATCAAATGCAACTAAGACTAGGAATTTTATAAGATTTAAGATTTGCTTACATATAATTTGTGCAAATGAACACTTATCAAAGATAGAATAAAACCAATTCAGATTGGTGGCCAAGCCATAACAGCAATACAGAATGTTGGCAGCCTGTGACCAACCAAAAATTATGTTTACAAGTTCCATCATAGTACTGACACAATAATGATATTCCTGAATCCATTTGATTCGTTTTGTTTCGAATAAATATGTGGTCGATATCTTCGGAATATTGAATTGTTGATATTTTTTGGATTTAACAACGTCTAACATGTTTCTTACAATTGACATTTCATTTTCGATTATTTTCATGTGGTGATGAATAATTTCCAAACAAAATATGTAATAACATACTCTGATTTGGCAGATTAAAATTAGAATGAGAAACACAAAAATTGCATTCGTTTTTGGAAATGCGTCCGATGCATAGATAAGTATGTACAAAATTGTTGATATGAAAATATATGCAATAAATTGCCATATATATGTTGAATGATTTTTGTATTGACTACAAAAGCAATTATCAATTTTTTCTAAAATTGTCCACAATTGTTTATGCTCTCGCCGGTGTAGAAATGAATCTAAAATTATTAGCCAATATGTGTACAATGCAGCTGTATACTGAATTAATTCATTTATTGTGTTGAGTATGCCAATCAAAGCACACGATTCAATGATAAAGCGAAATTTGTACAATGTAAAAATCGTTGCAAACAAAATATGCATAAAAATGATGAAAAATTTGCCTTTTTTATTGTTTGATAATTGCGAGAAACCGGTCCCATAGCCCCAAATATCAAAAAATAATAGAATATACTCAGTTTGTTTTTGAAGCATTTTTGCTTTGTTGCTTCGCATTCAAATGCACTTATTTTAATGAAAAATTATGTGAAAATGTCAAAATTGTTGAGCATATATGTGACACTGTCCGTGAGTGAATTAAATTCTAATATCGTGAAATATACAAATTGCTGATAGTAACTTTAACTTTATACTAATGACTCATAGTCATTTCAGGTTAGATTACGGGTAACTGTAAGCAGTAGATAATTGTATTCAACAAAGCGGTGAATGTACCCCTATCTTTTTCCGTTACTCTTATCCACGTATAATAATCAACTCAAAAAAACACATACGTTCTTTTACGCCTCACTAATCCAATTATAATTAAATCTATGTTACAATGTTTTATCGATTACTTTAAATTTTTAATAATTTTTTTTTTTAATTGAAGTTTTCCAGTGCATTTTATTGAAATTAAAACAATAACGTATGATGGATAGTTTGCCTCGGCTCACATTTATCAAAGTTGTGTTAATTTATTCATTTTCAAGCTTTCAGTTTCGGTTCTCAACAGATCTTGCCAAACAATGAAAAATGCTGTTCAATTTACAAAAACTAATGTTATTGGTAATATTATGTTTGGAATATGAGAGTTTTTGTCTTTAGATGGAAAAAAAAGATATACATGTTGATGAAAAAAAAAAACACAAAACAGAAAAGGTATGTGTTTAATGCTGAATACAAGTTTTATTGAAAAAAAAAACTGATTATATTTAAACTTTTATGGTGTTAAAGGATATCTGAAATTCAATTTTTATAGTGTTTTTTTTTCACACATTAGTAAGAACATTAAATGTTTTGAACAATTTTTGGAATTTTCCTATGGGTTTTTTCGTTATGACGGTATAGATCGCACCTGTTCAATAATTGTCTCCCCATATTATGTTGTTTATAGTAAAACTAAGTGCAACAAATACTTAGTAAAGATGATGCACTCCATCAACGAGCTTTTCGGGTTCCTTGTCGACATTTTTGTCCGCTTCTTTTTTGAAAGTAGAATGAAAATGTTTGCTGTGATCACCTTTAAAATTCCTGTTAAAATGTTCTTTCTTTTCTTCATCAGTAGCAGTGCCATTATTCAATCTGTCTTTCCCATGAGCTTCATTAGCAATTACATCATTGTTGAACTTACCACGACTCGCACGGGCTGCCGCATCATGAGCTGCTTTTCTGGTATTGTATCTACATTTATAAAATGCCAATAAATCAAAATTTAATAAAGAACGAGGCACATTTTGACAGTCCTTTTATACCATTCAAGTTTTCGTATATAGAAGTACAGTGAATGGCGTCTCCACTTCTATAGCATAACATAGGAAAGAGCTTTAATGGTATAAAGCGGTGCCTCGTTCTTAGAAAGAATTAGTGTCGTCATGAGTGTCGTAGTAACTATAATTGTGCAAAATTGTTTACCTGGGATTATGCACCATAGGCCAACCACTGGGGCCAAATTTGATAATGATACCTTGGTAAGTTTTGTGGGCTAAGAAAAAAAACAATTCATCACAAAAAAAAAAAAAAAAAAAATAATTTCTGTACACTGGTTAAAATGACTTACAAGTGCCAGGTTTTCCAAAATACGTATAGTCTACTCTGATGGGTGTTTTTGGCCAACCCTTGCCTTTTCCATACGTTTCCAAAATTTGTTTTTTCTTTTCGGCAGTTGTGAGCCGCTTCCGAGGCTTAGAAGAACCTCCACCAGACGATCCAGAAGAACCTGCACCAGACGATCCAGAAGAACCTCCACCAGACGAAGCAGGGAAGCCGTGACAGGAAGAATTAGCAGAAGAGCCTGCACTTTTGGCATTTGTCTGAAAACCTTGAAAACCTTGAAAACCTCTGTCCTTTTGCAAGCAGATCTTTGGCAGCAGAGCAACACCACCATAAGCACGTTGGCCAGCAAGCTGAGAAAAGGTAGATGGAACCCACTTGCATCCGCTTTCACATTGATTTAACTCAATATTACTATCAACAACTAGATTGAAACCGAGCTTTTTGAGATTATTGCCAAATTTTGACAATTTTTCTATTTTCTTCTCATAAATTTCTTTGCATAAATAGTCGACTAAGGCATTGCACTGATTATGTTTTATCCAATTGCTAACATGTTGAACAAGTGCTCCAGTGTTGTCCAATTCCATTGATTCGGATAACTTTTTGGGTAAGTCTTGCAACAGGTCTCTGTCTACACTTTCTAAATTACTTTGAATTTTGTTCTTTACCCGTCTTCTCTCACTCCAAGACACACAGCTATCATCGTACAAACCATTTTCATGTAAGGTTTTCCAGTATAACTCATCGATCTGTATTTATTAAATTTAAAATATAAGATATAGAAGTTTCAGAAAATGGACTGCAAAATATATGGATGGGAGTTAAAACGCCCAATTTTTTTTGTGCAACAAACATTTGATTGCAAAATGAAATTAAACTCACTTTAGACTCGGTGCAAATCGGATAAGTAAATTGACGTCTGATTTTGTCTAGCATGTTTTCAATATCATACCTTGGGACAGTTACATGTTTTTTGCTCTCTTCCAGAGTTTGATAAGTACTTCTCAATATCATGGAAATGGCACTGAGTTTTACCAATTCTCGTAGTCTCAACAGCACTGGAAAATAGCAACCAATTAAATCATAATATTGAGTAAGTCTGCGAGTAAATCTAGCCTCGGCTGTTATTCTTTTTTTCGATGGATTCAACTCTGTGCCTGATTCATCGTCGCTATCATCTGTTAGTTCATTTTCACTGTCATCAAAATCATCCACTATTTCACCCTGTAGAATAGACGTGTTTTTATTTATAATTATGCGCAAATATTCAAAATAAATAATATGTTTTCCCTTACATGTATATTCTTTTTCATCAAATGCTTTTTCACCAACATGGGCGTGTAATAAAATTCGTATGTTAATCTGCCATTATCATCCGCCTTTTTATAGAACGGTATATCGCCATTCTCTATCCAAAATCGATGGACTTTTCCAAATTCAGATTTGCTTTTTTTCATCATAATAAACTCTCTTAAGTCGATGGGTAATGCCTTCAGGAAGCCATCAGTTGCTTGCTTGATTTCATATGGTGCTTGCGCAGACACCTGCACAATTTTTAAAATGAAAATTTTAATTTTTAAATTGTTATTGATTATAATCAATGTAGATATTATGGTAATTATTCTCAAGAATTACTTCAGTATTAGTTGCAATCATTTTGAGCAGATAATCAGCAGCTAATAGTGTAGAAAGATATCGTGAATTTTCTAAACTACTCGGTGAAAATCGCATCAATTGAAATGGGTGATAATCTAGTTCGAAATCGGCTTGATCGAGACTGAATACACTATGCGATAGGCCCTTTATGACAATTTCGTCAATGTCTTGGCTATCACATAACGGGCCCAACTGCTCATCTGTGCTTACATTTATCTCGAAAGTGCCTTGCTCAATGTCAATGATCAAACCGTCCACAGAATTGAAACTCATCTTGCCCATATTTAAGTAGTTATTTTCAGGTAGAATCCAGCCTTCTTCGTTTCTGATTATCATTGGTTTTGATTCGAATTTATCGATAAATACTGGATCATGTTCAGTAAACATATTTCGTAAAAAGCTAAATAAACCGTTGGCTTATAAAGATAAGAAAATTTAAAATTGAAATTTCGATTTTTTTTTTTTTTTTTCTTTTTGAAAAAACAGAAGATTTACTTTCATTAGGCTGTTTCTCTGGAATTAAATATAATATTTCCGAATTCATTGTTTTGGTTATATCAGATACCTTTATCTTTTCTTTACCTATTTGAAATTTTTGATAATAATTTTATTCGTTTTATTGCAAAAGAAAAAATGGTTAAAATTTTACCAAGAATCATTTTAATGCATTTTCGTCTGTATTCATCGAATTTTGTGGTATCAAACCAATTTTTCCACGCGCCCTCCATTAAACTATACTGGTATAGATGTGCTGATGGATGATTAGAATACGTGTTAATATTCCATTGATAATAAATTTCCAGCATTTTGTTGTTAATTAGATCCATAAACAACACATCGCTTGTCATATCAAATGTGGTATCTATCAATGGGCTCACTTTAAGAGATTTTGATATGCAGTATTTGGCCAATTCTAACAGATTTTGATCAATCTCGCCAAACAGTAGCTCAATGTCCTTGTTCTACATCGAAATAAAATAAATACATATTTTGAGCTAAAATAGTTCAAAATGAAAAGTTCTAAATTACCGAACGCAAAGTTTGCCTTTTAACTGAATTTGATTCGCTAAGAATTTGATTGGCTGTTTTTATAAGTCTGATTACGTGAATTGAATATTTGAGTTGTGAAATTGGATCGGCATATGTTGACACAAAGTGCAATACAGTGGCACACAGTTCAATTATGCAATTTTTTAGCGCATATATTTCAGCCGAATCTGTACTTTCCTTCATCTGTGTGATTAACTTCATTGAGGCCATCACTAGACTATTGGCCAACACTATAGGATGTCCATAGATCATACATAAATCGATGTAAAGCATTGCCTTTTCAATTGAATCGATTTTCTGGTAAAAATTGATAAAAATTTGCATTCAATTACTTGTATATCATATCATACGTACGAAATAAGTTTAAAAAAAAATCAATACTTGATTGTTAATAGCATTTTCGTATTTGAGGATGGATCTGAGTGTTGGATTAAAACTCAATTTTTGCATATACTGTTTGTTTTCTGGCCTTTCATTTAATATGTTGTGAATCATAATCTTATCTAAAACCTCTTTCTTATGAACATTTGTAATACGATTGTTGATGAGCTTAAGAACACATTCGATACATGCATTAACTGGATAAATGAATGCCGCTTCATGCAAACCTTTAATTCTATTTTGATGATCATCGGCATACATTGTACCAGAAACTTTAATAATTTGGAGTAATGCTTTCATTTTATCCGGCAATTCATATCCATGTGTGTGTTGGATTTCTTCATATAGCCTGGCTAATACAGAGCGACATTGATGAGTCAAAATGTACTGTGCCAAGTTTCCAAAATCTTGATTTGTGTAAAGTGCTCGAAGCTCTTTTAACATTATATGATCTGATTTATCTTGATTGATCAGTTGATCTGCGCCTAAATCGAATACTGTTCTTTGATTAAACAAAGATTGCTCTAATTTATCAAACCATCTATTGAAAACATCCATATTAACAATGATATGTTTGGTTCGATATTCTTGTTTCCATTGCTCTATCTTGACACGATAATCATTAGATAGTCTATGTCCAATATTTAGTTTTAGCAAATCCTCTGTCAAATTGGTTTTACTGTCACCAAACTCATAGCACGTTTCGTAATTTGCATCATACTTTGCTCGCTTTTCTGGATCGAGTAGGGTAATTTTGGCCATTGTCAACAGTTTCATCATGTCATCTTGACCGGATTTATCTGGATGGTAACGTAACGCCAGTTTTCTAAATGCTTTGCATATAGTCTGTTCGTCGGCATTTCTATTAACACCCAACAATTGGTGATAATCTATATTGAATTGTTTGGCTGTCATTGCTGAAAAATGGATATAACTATGTTGAATAATTCATTAACAGTATGTTGAAAACTGCGAAAAATCATCCGCAAAAATATACACGTAAAATTTGATTGAAAATATTATGGATGTATGGATGTATTTAATAAACGTATAAATTGACGAAAGAATGTTATTAATTAAAATTGCATTGTATTGTATTGTCTCCTTCTTTAAATCTGATAGGTTCTTTTTATGTAAAGATAGCCTATTGACGTACATACATTGCTATTGTTATACATATATGAACAGTTGAGAGTGAAAATGTTATCCAGAAAAGTTCCGGGTAAAAATGTTATTATTCAGTGTATTCAACATACAAAAAACAACAAAAAATACATTGAATAATAACATTTTTACCCGGAACTTTTCTGGATAACATTTTCACTCTCAACTGTTCATATACGAAGTAATGTATGCCTATAGGCATCAATATATTGGTCGAACACATGATTGATGATTCGGAACAAATTCGAGAAAATCAATAATTGAATTTACAATTTAGTAGAAACCCATTTATTCGACGGTAAAATGGCCATAAATTGCTCTGAAAATTGGAACATCATTGCAATTCAATGTAATAACTAATCGATGTTATATTGGCTGTTGGACCAAAATATGCATTTATTTCAATAACAAAATAAATTAAAACATTATTCAGAGTATTGTCCATCGCCAGTCATTAGTACTTTTTTCCATCGTTCTGGTAATTTAAGGATTCCATCCCAAAAGAACTTCGCCGGATGGACTGCCAAGAACGAACTAAGTAATTTTTTCCCAAGCAAACAAGTGCTTCGCAGTTTGTTATTGAAATAAATGCATATTTTGATCCAATTCCGGTTCTTTATGCGTAGAGCCATTACTTTTACATAATTCATGATAAAATGCGTTTTCAAATATATCAACTGACAGAATTAAGTGAATTTCTTTATTTTAATGCGCGTTACTTTGAACCAAGCATGATTCATATCTGTATATAGTGTATTGAGAGAATAGCAATTGAAAAAAATGTAAATAATAATGAAGTAATGGGGGAGACCACAAAGGATACATTCTCACATTCGTTTCGTATTATAAATTATATCAGTTCTGTTGCTTTATGTCATAAATTATAAAACTGTATTTCATAAATTCGTATTTATTTGGACATTATATTTTAAGCAATTCATTTACAATATTTCATCATTTTTTTCAATTAATTCAGAGGCTTGAAATAAAAACTACAAATCGGCTCAATGGATCATGAAATTGAACTCATATTGTTGAAAATCCAAACCAAAATATCACAAAACAACTTTATCAATTGAATAATTGTGCTAAAAATTCATTTTTAAAACTCACCAAATCGAAAATATATTTTAATCGCTAATGAGAACGCAAACTTCCTATTTCACTTTGAATTTTCCAAAAATGCACTGATTTTGAACAATTAATGTCACGCGCAAATGTAATCTTTATATCGAATTATAATATCTCCAAATTGGTTAGGCTTTATAATAAACGTGAAATGTCCCGTCCTCTTGTTAACAAATTTGATAGAGAAATGAATTCAAATTAATGTGCGACTTTCTATATACCCGACAAATATATGTATCGGAGACGATTGTTTGTGTGTTTGTTTCCTTTGCCGATCATTTAAAAATGCAAAAGAGTAGGGACAAGATAAAAAAAGAACTGAAGACAAAATACTTGTACGGATTTTTATTCGTTTGAGAATATTCATTTCGTATTCATTGAATTCAGTTTTATGGTATTATTTTATTTACATTTACTTGACACATTCTCAGAAAACATAAATTAAACAAACCCATTTTGTTTATAAACAAATTATGTTTCCCTCACTAAAGCGTAATAAGTTGTCGATTAGTTGTTTCGAATATTCAGAAAAAATTCCTTAACGAAGCAGAATCGAAAACTCTCATTTATTTATTCTGGTGCGAATATAAACTAAAATTTTCACATTGATTTATTTTTCGATTTTAAGAATTTTCCAACTACAATGACGATCGATAAGCATTTTTTCTCATTACACTCGTTCATAATTTGATGAAAACAAGTTGCAAATGTGCAAAAAACGCGATAACATTGAAATATCAGTAAATTTCAACATGCATATATGGACTATATATGATTTTTTTCTCTTTACATTTAAAATTTGGTTTTGATAAATATCTTTCGAAAATAAATATCCTCTGATAATAGAACGCATATAAAGATGATTAATGTGTGCTGGAGAAACATACTAACAATGCAAAACACAATAAACATACCGTTTTTCAACAAGTGTTTTTTTTTAATGTAAAATCTGTTTCATTATCGAAGTTATAATTTGCACGAAGAATATTTTGCTGTTATAATATTAAGTCGGAAATGTAAAAAAATATATTATCAAATTTATCTAACATGATGAAGAAAACATTTAAATTATCAATCAGTGAATTGTTTAGTCTAGTGGATTGACTCATAATAAATGAGTGTACTTATTACACCATACTATTTCAATGCATTGGTGAAATGTTATGAATTCAAATATCTAGGTTGCATCTTCTCTATAGACGGCAAGCTGGATAAGAAATTTGAACATCGCAGAGTGAATGGTAATAAAGTTGTTGCACAACTTAGTTCACATGTTTTCAACAATCGAGAGTTGAGTAAGGAGACAAAGTTAATGATTCATGGGTCAATCTTCAGACCAACTATCACGTATGGTAGCGAGAGCTGGGACGACTTGAACAATTTAATTCATGGATTGGAAGTGGCTGATATGAAAGTTTTGCGTATTATGATTTCGGGTTTATCGCGTAGGGATCAATGGGAGAACATATGTACAGTACAATAATTCAAAATGAAAAAATACGCTTAAGATTTGATTGTGGATTCGATTGATGAGATAGCAAGAAAGCCTTTGTCCGTCCGTCCTTAAGTTGTACGAAATATTTTCATTGACATTGTTCGTCCGTCCGAAAAAAATCTGTCCGAGGAAAAAACGGACAATTTCGCGTCCTGTCCGTCCGTCCGTCCATCCGTAATTTGGTTTAGGACATTTTCTTTTGTGTCCGTTCATCCGAACCTTCTGAATTGGACGGACGAACTCGAACACATTAACACGTGCACATACACAGACATTCAAATCTTCATCTATATTAGCATTATGTGCCACTTAAACCAAAAACTCTTGTTCAACAGCGCTCGCTCTATAATTTGAAATAGCCAGAGATAAACATGAAAATCGAGTAAAGTTCATTCATATTTTCAGTACAATTAAATGCTGATTGTGATTAAAAAAAAAATACGAATTTAAACACATGACATAAGTTTGTTTTCATTTTTATTAACGAAATATGTTTTTTTTTTACTTGGAATACAATGCGCGAAAACAAATTGGAGAAATGGAATTGGTTTAGATTAGAATTGGGTAGAAATCGGTTAAAAATAATCATCATTATTATTTATACTTGCACTTAATTTTTCTTTATCAGCGACCGAAAACTCGAAATTTGATCGAATTTATTCACTTTACATATGTATCTAACTACTTATTTTATTAAATCTTTCACTAGAATACTCTGTCCAATCGCCCCATTCAACAGGCTTTGGCCATTACGATTCGAGAAAAAAAAATTTTCACTGCCGTTACAAATATCGAAGAACAAATTATTCATATTTGATCGCTGAAATGTGTTGTTTGTTCACATGTATTTCTTTTTTTTTTCTAAATGTTAATCTCATGCGATCAAACCGGAAGGCATGCAATTGTATCTATTTTCAATTTTGTCGTGGGTCCTTGCTGACACTTCAGATGATTTCGTATATTAAATAGAATTGTTGACTTGTTTTTTTTCATTTTAAATTATCGAATTTTGATTAATCTCATGACAAACGATTAATTTTTTTTTTTTTTTCATACTAATAAACTTCTTTGCTCGGTGTTGAAATTCCTAAAGCCTCTTCATAACCTGATTTCGATTCTCCAGCGTTTGATTTCTTAGTTTTCGTTGATTTTTTCTCTTTTTTCTCTTTTTTCTCTTTTTTGTCCTTTTTGCTGGATTTCTCTTTCAGTTCTTTGATCGGTGTTCCTAACAAATCAACATCACCATTTTCATTATTATTATTTTTTGTTGATTTATTTTTCTTTTTTTTGTGGCCGGATTTTTCGTTATTTTCACTATGTTTCTCCTTTGTTTTGATGTTGCTGTGCGTTTTTAACTTCTTTGGTTTCGATTTATTACCGTCATTCTCATTTGATTCATAACTATTCGAAGTGATCTTTAATGGTGCATCTTTGATCACTTTATTGTAACTTTGCTTCGCCAAGATTTCATCACGTCGAAGCGGTCTGCAATAATAAACCAAATTTACAATTATGGTTTTTTAAGAAATTTTTAAATTAATTCATCTGAATCTATGGCTCAAAACTTACACATCCAAATCCATATCGAGTGCACGATGTGGATCATCTACATCATTTTGATCTTTGTCATCTGTATCAGAGATACTAGCCCCTTCTGGCATCTCAATCAATGAGCTGACTACATGCAATGTTGGCTCTAAAAATGAAAAAAATCAAAAAACATTTTTTTTTTTTTATTTCTTTTCGAATGCAGAATGACATTTTGGAAACAAACCTTCTTCAGACTCGCTGCTAACATCTTTATGCTTTGACTTTTTATTCTTTTTACTCTTCTTATGCGATTTTTCTTTTTTTGCTCGTTTCTTTTGTTCGTCTAAATATTTATCCGATCGTTTTGTAGCTAAAAACAAAAAAAAAAAAAAAAATATGAAAAATTCAGTAAAAAAAAACTTGAAAAATGACCATTTCAAAAAAGATGAAAATTTTACTTACATGTTATCTGAATTGGAACATCCAAACTTATCTCTTGTATTGGAATATCGTCAACAATATCCCTAAGCTCTTCTTTTTTATTCTTTTTTGTTGTTTTCGATTTCAAATAGTTCGGATTGTGACTTTGTTCAATTCTACGTGCCTCTCGCATCTGAAAATGATTACATCAATATTAGTATTTTTTTTATCATTTTTTGCTTAAATATAAGTTAAATTTTTCAAATGAAAATTCACCTGTTCCATTTCTTCAGGCGTAAGCTCTGATTTAGCCGGCTGTTTTTGTTCGGTGTCATCATTTGCAATGAATAAATCAGTTTGTTCTTCATCACTGGATTCGCTACTTTCAGCTGGTGGTGGATTAATCCATGCATCTAAATCAAGTCCATCAGGCAATGGGACTTTTTTCTGTGCTTTTGGCGCAACTGGATTTAAATCACCGGCAAATAATATAGCCATTTCATGTACAATTTCTATTGCACCAATTGGAATGGATTTTATTTCAATATCTTTCGGTGTATCTGATTGTTCAGTCATCACTAACATGCTATCTGCATCTATTGCCTCTGTGTCATTCAATGGAAATTGTTCACGTAACATTTGAACAAGAACAAATGCCGAACTAGCACGTTCTTGCACTTCAATATGGCCTGAACTAATGAAAACGGGCAATTTTTTCAATAATAAATTGCACAGTGTGACAATTTTATTAATTTCATTTCGTTCCAATAAACCAGTCATGATTCGTGTAAAAAGTTTCAAAATATTTTGCACATAAACTCCCTGTATATGACCGGGCAACGAACGTTGTTTCAATAAAATGTTCAATGTTTTTTCCGGTGCATTCAATTCACTGAAAATATGAAAAAAAAAAAAACAAAATTTTAAATTTCCTTTCACAATTTATAAACTATTTACTTACTTTGAAAATTCACCAACAATCCAAGCGGCCGCATATAATACCTCATACATTGAATCATTTTGACATGTTGTTGGAAAACTTTCGAGTAACGATGTCATTTCGGATACAGCAAATGCACGCACAGCTTGAACACGAATTGCTACATCAAGTAGTTGAGTTGCAATGACACTTCCTAGAAATTCAAAAGTTTTTTTTTTCACATTTTACAACAATTGAAATAAGTTGGGTGTTTTTTTTTATCCATAAAACCAGAGCATTTATGGAGTAAGTTGCAAGTTTAAAAAGTTTATTATAAACAAGTTACTCACCATGTTTAGACCCCGATTCTAGTTGAATAAGTTCGACCAAAACGGTCAAATACCATTCGAAATTTGTAACATATTGATATGAGCCTTGTGAACAAATCTCAATGACTTTGAATAATAATTCATCACGATAATTTGAACCTTCAGCACGTTCCATGTGTCCCAATAGTCGTCGAACGATTTCCATAAGATTCTTCTTTGTCACCATACCGTATAATAAATCCAATGCACGTAAACGAATCGATTCATCTTTATCATCTAAACATGCCAATATTAAATCCTTATGTGCTTGTACACTTTTTGGATGTGTTTTTAAAATTTTGGACATTGCCAAAAGGCCAAGATATTTTACTGCATGGAAACAAATTAAAAATATTTAAAATTCACAAAATAAACTTGAATGAATGAATGACTTGACTGTACGTACAATTTTGGTCGGAATCTTCGATGAGTATTCTTAATTTTTGGACGCATAATTGAATTGATGCAGTATGATTTGGCATTCCGCTGCTAATGCTAATCAAAACAGCAATTACCGTATTTATACATTCGTATAGCAAGCTCATAGCCGATGTACTAAATGTTGAAAATGAAGAAAAAAAAAAAAAAATTCAAAGAAAATATTAATGAATCGAATTCGATTTGAATGAGAAAAATGGATGATGTGAAAATAAAATGAAAATTAGCCAAACCTATGGATAAGATTGGTAAGCGGTTCTATTAATTTCTTGCCTAATCGTGGCTCTAATGGAGTCAATGCACCAAACTGTAAACATCAAAAAGCCAAAATGAGTCAAATTAAAATCAAAATCAAACAAAACTATGATAAATCAATATATGTATGGCTAAATTGTTCAAATAAAACTCAAAATAGCTATAAAGACAATGCATCGATGACTTAATAATGATGACGATGAATGCATCAAAACAAACAGATTGACACATGGTAAATTTCATAAAACCTTGTAATAATATCGATAATCGGTTCAGCTAAACGACGACCAAGTTCTGGTTCAATCATTGTTAACCGTCCAAACTGATTTTAATTGAAATCATTAGACTGAAAATAAATGACATTTAAATAGAGAAAATAGGCCGGATTGCTTACCAATTTAATAATTTTAATCAACATCCAATTATTGGTTGATGTTGTCATAAGTTTGAAGAATATTGGCGCCAACGATAAATAATTTTTGGGATTTTTGCGTGCCAATTCACAAATTACATTTACAGCTGCTGACTGTACACCTATAAATTGAATTTCAATTTGAAAAAAATGCATTTAATTTGGTTAATAAACAAGAAAATCCATACCTGGATCTGGATCTTCCAATTTTTCTTTGAGTTTTGGAAATGCTGGACGCAATGCATCTGGATATCGTAGAAATACTTTATACATCATTAAAACAGCTTTCATACGAAGATATGGTTTCGTTGAACTCATCTGATATTGAAATCAAAGGTCATTTTGTTAATTTTTTTTAATTAAAAATTGACGATGAATCACTCAATTAAAAAATATGGACAAAGTGAATGTATGTGAAGAAAAATTGAAATATTTACCAGAGTCATAATATCATTCGCCAAATCTCTCGACAAATCGGCTGATATGAAACAACTTAAACCACTCAGTGCAACGCCAGCATCGTATTGATTTTGTGAGTTTAAATCTTTGCGAATCATATTTGTAGCTAACATCAACAACTAAAACATGTTCAAGTAAAAATATAATTAGTTGGAAAATGTTTTGGCGGCTAATTAGTAGGCGTATTCTGCGTATCAAAACAATACGAAAAAAAGGAAAATAAATACAAAGGAACTCACTTCGCTATCGGCATGAAAGCATTGCGATGCAGCTAAATAACCGATACGCTTGTGTGTAAACTTTGGTGAGCTCATTACTTCAATGATATTAAAACCAGCCCATTGGATGTCATAGCCAAGCATTTGTATCTAAATAAAAAGAGAAAAAAGACGGCCGCACCATACGTAAATGATACGATCGAAACTCATTAAAACTTCAAGATGAAAAAAACACTTTAACTGCACATGTTTACATACAAACAACATTTGTACATCATATGCATGGAATGGCAACCACTTGTCTAACTATATCAAAACTACTTACATATGTCAACTTAGCCACAGCATTGCACTTTACATTTATGTTATCTTGCCGTAATTCTTGTTTTATTTCTTCCATACATTGCGCAATATATTTGGCCTAAAAATATGAAAATGATTCTAATTTGAAAAATATGTTTCAATTCAAATAATGGTTTGGCTCAAACAAATGTTGGTTTGGTAAAAAAAAAAAAAAAAAAAAAAATGTTTGGCCCGAAAAAATAAATTGAATAGTAAATGAAATGTCAATTAAACGACGCACACCATATCACAATTCACCTTCAATCAATTAATACACTTCACACGTTAAATGTATCATATTTCATTCAATTATCCAAATTCAATTTCACCGAATTTTCATCGCTTTGATTGCTAAAATTTTCCATTTTTTTCCAAAAAATTACCTCATTATCTTTATTGTTTCGAATGCCTCGTACCAAATCGGTAAGATTTTTGTCAAACATTCGTTCGAAATTTCCTTTAACTTTTTTGAGAGCCATTTTTCATCACTGTTTCTTGGTCTTTTGCCTAATATATTCTAATGTTGTTGTGGGTTATTTTTTCACTTTTTTTTTTTATTTATTTTACAAACAATACATTCAATTTTTATTTTACTAAAAATCACATTTTCACCATTAAATCCACAATAAAATATGAATTCATTCTCAAAAGCAACTGATAATTGAAAAACAAAAGAAAATCTGTGATCTATACACAAAAAATTTCTTTACATTCACTTCACCAAGCTGTAAGCAAATACACAGCGAATACAAAATAAGTAAATAAAGAGAAGAAGAAAAAAAAAATTGGTCATGTTCATGTATGCAGTCAAAACTGTCAAATTATCAATGAGTTTGCATGTAATTGTATTGCCGGCCACGTAAATTTCATAACCCCTTGGTATTGCCCGATGCATATACAGTATGTATCATTTGTTATTTTTTGCAATGTTACAATATTTCCATTTCGCTGCAAAATTTGACCGTGATTTCCTTTGGAATTAATTTAGAGAATACAATTAAAAATGAAATATTCACAACGTATTTTCAACGGAATTGTTGTTGCCTCCCCCACACACACAGAATAATATTCTGAAAATTGTTAAAATGAAATAAAACTCACATACATACAATTCAGTTACATAAATGTATTTTTCTTTATTATGCTTGTTTCAATTTTATTTTTACTTAAAATGAAAATCTCATTTATCATCATCTGTATACAAATTCTACGTTTTTGTTTTTATTTTTTTTTTTTTTTTTTTTTTTTTTTTTAATTTCATTTATCATTTTGTTTTTGTTTGTCACTCATTGCTGTCACTTGATCTGTAATTTCTTTGCTTCGCTTTATTTTTTTTTTTGTTTTTTTTTTTACTCTTGCTGGTTCCTTATATAAATGGCTAGTTAAATTGTATGTAAAATATAATGTGTTGGAGATGGGATCGAAACATTATGGAATTTATGAATGAATTGGATTAATATGAGAGCCTAAGTCAAAATCATCGTTATCATCCAAAACAAATTTTTTTTTTTTTTTTGGGGTTAATTTTAATTTGTTGTTATTATTTGTCATTCATTTTTTTTACTAAAGTGGTTAAATTATGTGTGTGTGTTTGTTTTGGGGATGATTTTACTTATTGTTGTTGATAAACATTTATTCGTTTTTAGTTTTTAGTTTTATTTTGGCAATTTAATGATTGTAATGAATGAATATAAAACCATTGGAGTTAAAGCATCGTGTATAAAAAAGAAAATCAGTTCAAGTGGATGTGAAAATACAATTGAATGTGTTCACTAAATTGCAAAACGATTGTTTTTTTTTCTTCTCTTTTTCATTCTTTTTTCATTGAAACAATCCGATCATGACAAAATCGCATTTAAAATCGATAAATTTGGTCGGTATACATCCAAAAATGTGGACATAAAAAACAAAAAAAAAAAACAATTCGCACGATCAATTGGAGACGATAAATAAAACAGAGAACACACATCATTAAAAAAATAAAATTTAAAGCTCGAAATTCGCCGAATTGTTAGATGAATTTTCCATTTCTTTTCTTCTCTTCTAAAAAAAATTTAATGACAAAATTGCCGATGATTTTGTTCGTTTTACTTGTGATTTCATAAATCACTTCCTCTTTTTTTTTTTCTTATTTAAATGCAATCTTACAGTGAATGTACCGTGAAAATTGTCTATTTTTCTTTGCTATCTAATCCCACAATTTAATTTATACAACAACATGTTAAAAATGATTGCTATTCGAATGAACAAACGAAAAAATTAATGGTTATGTCTCATCGGAATTGTCAAATATTTAATGTTAATTTTTTCATTTGTATGTAATCAACTGTATTTTCAATATAAAATGTGAAATAGTTGACATTATTTACGAGACTAAATAACTCAATGTGTACATTGTGAATTCTGTTTCGAATGTGTTAATTTATTAGTTACATTGAGAGAAAGAGTAAAAAGAGAAATTATTTGCACCATAATAAAAAAAAAGCCATTAAATAAAAATCAGGATGAACAAACAGAACACCATTTGACTAAATATAAATAATATTAAAAAAAAAAAAAACTCTCTTGGTTTGTTTGTTACATTCTTTGAACATATAAACTATTTGATTTGTTTCTATGTGTTCACATTTCTCTTGAGTAAATAATTTAATTTAATTTAACAAAGAAATAAGTTAACTGAATTCCAAATACATACTCGATCATTGGTTAACGGAATTAGTAGAATATTTGCGTATGTCACAAGCATACAATATTTTTTATTGAAAATTGCAGTTGTGACCATTTAACATGATGAAAAACAGAATGAAAGATCATCGGACGGACGATTGACTTTCTTTAGCATTTAATTTTTGATTCAACTAGATACAGAGACTGAGAAATATGAGCTAAAATTGGGAACGTAATCTGAACGTAATGTTTCATCTTCAAAAAAAAAAAAAAAAAAAAAAAAAATATACATATATATTTATCCATGACATGAACTTTATAAGATAGGCTTTTGTTTCTCTTCATTTTATGTACATAAACACAGTTAAATGTTGAATAAATCTATTCTAAGTTTGAGAGCGAACAAATAAAAAAAAAAAACTTCCCAACTGATTTTCATTCTTTTATCTCGTATGAGAGCCAAATGATCGATGCGCATCAAATCTATCAACGATTACAGAAAAATTGACATTGATTTTAGTCTCATCAAATACGACAAATAAATGAAACATTGATTAGAATATCGGCTAAAGATATGAAATAATGTCACTTCAATCTGGATCATGTTATTTCAATCGCTTTCTCGTTTATCTCAATGAATTTTTCAATATTTCGAATTTCATTGGATTTAACATATGTCACATTAGCTAGATTATTTATACATTGATTAAATTCTTTCAGACTGTATTTTTTAACAAAGAATTCGCTTATTTTGTTTTTGTTTCATCTCTTTTTTTCACTTTACATATCAACTTATTCTAAAATGACAGCTGAAGATGTTCGATGACCCCTTCGGGTTGGCATAGTTTTGGATCATTCGAAAAGCACATCAATATCATATTTCGTTTTCATTTTATTTCTCTCCGTCTATCCGTTTATCATTCTATCTAAACTGATCGACGGTGATGAATAGATGCTATGCATAAACAACTGTTTAATGGGAGAAATTGCTATTGAATTTGATTCCATTTAAAACATTTAAATTTATAATTCACATACAGAGTCATTTTTCACATTTCTTCGGCTCTCTTAAATTGTAAATGTTGTTTCACATAATTCGGTGTTTTTTGTTTTCTTTTTTTCTTTTTGCTTTGAAATTGTTTATTCTACATCAGTTTGGACATCGATTGAGAAAAAGGAAAACTATACGGAAATTTCATAGTTTACATCATAAACACTAGCTCGATCGGGTGTTGTTGTATTGGATTTTTGAGTATTCGATTGTTGGCCAGCATTATTATTTATTGCACTTGAGCTGATTATTCCATTGTTTTTTATATTTGCACCAGATTTATGATCATTTGTAGCCATTGCTTGCATTTCCATGGAATCGGCCATTTCGAGCGCACGAACAAACGATATTGGACGCGTTGGTGTGGCTTTTCGTTTACCTTGGGGTGATTGTTGTAGCGGTTGTGGCGGAAATACTGGTACACCACCACGTAATGCAGGATGATATCCACCAGCTGTTGTTGTTATTGGTCCCTGATTAAGAAAAAAAAAAATCCAATTAATAATGATTCAAACAAAATTCAATTCGAATTCGGAAATTTTACAAAAAAAAAAAAAAAAATGATTTGCTTTTGAATCAAATACAAAAAAAAAAAACAAAAACAAAAACAAAAACAAAAACAAAAACAAAAACAAAAAACGAAAATCCAACTTACTTGATTGAATCTTTGTGGATTATTGTTCGCAACGTTGCCATGCTGCTGCGTTGGACTGGTGGGATTCGATCGATGACGACCAACATTGTAATCATGTTGCATATTATTTGGTATATAATGTTGTTGCGTAACCATATGCGCTGGTGGCATTTGCTGAGCAGCTCGCATATATTCGTGATGCATATTCATGTTATTGAATTGATTCTGTGCACCAGGAAATTGTTGCGGTTGGCTGTTATTGTAGCCAGGTGAATTATCTTTCCACATATAAACACCATGTTGTGGACTACTTGCTAACTCTCTTATATTATCTACGGTATTATTTGATCGTGCATATGACAATTCTGTACCTTGTCGCACTAATTCACCTTCCGATAAAAATCTTCGTTGTGGAGAACCGTAAACTGGTTGATTTTGCACTTGTTGCTGACGATTCAAATGCACACTGGGAATTTGATTCTCGTGCTGCTGCTGCTGTTGCTGCTGCTTACCTAACGTATGTGAATACATCATTTGCTGTTGTTGTTGTTGTTGTTGTTGTTGCTGTTGCTGCTGCTGTTGAGATTGTTGTTGCTGATGGTGTATATTCATCATATTGTTGGACATTTGATTGGGATTACTGACACCAATAAAATCAGGACGTCGTGGTTGAGTTGGTGTTCCAGGATTTGATCTATATTTCAATGAAAATATTGTAATAAATTAAGAAAAATCAATTTTTGTTGTTGTTGTTTGGTTTAATCGATATGTTTTGAACGAAACTTGTGAGGATAAAAAAAATCTACAAAACGCTAAATTCAATGCAATTAACAAAATGTATCAAACACCATAAAATCGATTTTTTTGCCGTTTATATCATTATCATTATTAAGACCATTACTATGATTATTATAAAATCAATATACACAAATGTCAAATCTCATTAACTAACGAACAAAAATTTGCCATTAAACTTAGAAAAAAATCGCGTTTACAATGCTGGATTGCGTGTGTGTGTGTGTGTGTGTGTGTGTGTGTGTGTGTGTGTGTGTGTGTGTGTGTGTGTGTGTGTGTGTGTGTGTGTGTGTGTGTGTGTGTGTGTGTGTGTGTGTGTTTGTGTGTGTGTTTGTGTGTGTGTTTGTTTGTTTATTTAATTTTCTTTTTTTTCGTTTTGTTTTGTTGCACTAAAATTTTGTAATATGTGGATCTATGTAAAATGTCAATGTGTGATTACATCGAGCAGAAAAATATACACAAAAATAAATGTGTCTATGCGGTGGTTTATGTTTGGAATAGGTATATTGCACATTTATTGAGAAAAAAACCACGATAAATTTATAAAAATATTGATTTGATGAAATTTAAAACCAAAATTTGGTTCAACAAACGCAAAATGAAGCTAGTTTCTCAAAATGTTGTTTGTTATGTTTGGTTTTTGTTTTTTCTTCTTGTGTTTTATTTTAGCGATAGAATAAAAAACGTGAATATATGTATGTAAATTTGAAATTTGATGCTCACAGTAAAACCACACCAGTCATTTGTGATGTAGCGCAAATGAATTAAAATGAAAATAAGAGAGAAAAACAAATTAAATAAAATAAAATAGCAAAAGCAAAACTGATAATACATTCATGTTGCAAAAATGCTTTAATGATCAAACTAAATAAAAATGGAATTGATGAAGCAAAATGAAGAGCATGGTGTATGTGAATAGTTTTCTACATAGCTACAGCGATTTCAGAGAAACGAACAAAAGAAAAAACGAAATGGGATAATCGATAATGCGAAATCAATTGTACAAAAAGAATGTCAAATATTGTGTAAAAGCTGTTTTTTTTTCTTGTTTTTCAATGCATTTTGTGAAGAATAGAAAATAAAATGAATCGAAATGAGAATGCTTCGGTTTTTTTTTTTCGTCTGCTTTTGCAGTAAAAATGCACTTAATTCAATCTAAAATGAAGTATATAACAAGCCAAATTTGTTGCATATTGCTCTGAAACAATATAGATAGTTTGAAAAATAGGTGGAAATGAAAATCGATTAAGGCAAATTATATATATAGATATAGTTTTATGGTATAATATGCGAAGATATATTTCAAGAAAATGAAAAGAAAAAAAAAAATCAAATGTGAAAAAGATACGCAATCATTTCTATTTACCGGATTTATTGTGAGTAAGAATTGGTTTTTTGATTTTGTTTCGAATTTTCATAATTTTTTTTCTTTTTAGTTCATTTAATTCTCAGGGTATTCACGCTTTATCTTAAGACTGTATTTTTTTTTTTTTTTTTTTTTTTCAAATTTTTGGCGCGCATCAAAAATTAATATTATTTTTTTGTTTTGTAACGGAGAAAAAATGCTCGACGTGACGGCGGGAACAGAAATGTTTTTCTATATTTAACGAAGACCGCGTTAGAGAAGATTGTGAATTACATTAGGGCCACCTTTATATTCGAAGATGGTAAAGATCGGGAGAGCAGTAACATGAAAAATAAATATTATCAATAGTTGGATTATAATCATAAAACACAGAAATAAAATTCTATTCACACTTAAGTGAATTGGAAAATAAACAGTTGTTTTTTTAAACAAAATTATTCGTCTAAAATGTAAGTTAAAAGAAATGGAAGAAAACAACAAACAGTTTTTTTTTTTTTTTTTGCTCGCCATTCTGGTGGATCGAACGTGATTTTGCGAGTTAATGATGACAAAACATACCTTCGAACAGGAGTAGATAGTGCTATTGGAGTAGCAACACCAAGAGCTTTGATACGTTGTTGCATTGTTGGTGTTGCTGAGGTCATTCGAATAGCTGCACCTTGTTGTTGATTTACATTCGGACCGCTCATCATCATTTGATCAGGTGATAGTGCATCTGGATTGTAACCGCGTGATACATCAAGGCCTCTGTTGTTTGTTTTTAACAAAACCACGAAATTCAATCATGCGAACCGAGTATGAAGCCGAAATAAAGAAGAGAGAAAATATTGCAGATGTGTTTGTTTCGTCATGATGTTTGATGCAAGCGAAATAAAAATACATAAATGTTCAAAGGAAAAAGAAGAGAGAAGTTGATTCAAGAGATAAAATGATGGAAGAAACAATGTTTTATGTACAAAAAAAAAGGAAAAAAATGGCAAAACGGACAAATGTATATATGAATAAACCAAAAAAAAAAATTAAAATTCTATTATATACAACTGGGGTTTTGTCACAGCATGCAAATGGTTTTATTTCAAGGAATAATAACCTAAATCATAATTTGTATAATACTTTGTTGTTTTCAATTTGCATTAAGCGCAAAAAATAAGAAATAGTTTAATTAAATGGGGGGGCGAGAAGGCAAAAGTTGGTAGTTTTCTTTATCTTTTACTAAGTATTAATAGGGATGTTTTAAAAACTTTTATAAACAAACAATGCTAAAACCTAAATTAGTTTCAAAAATAACTAAATGTTAAAAAGTTTCCATTGTCCATCATAAATTGGAATAGGAATGTTTGTTGGGGTTTTATTTTCTCATTCTCTCTTTGTTTCTTAGTTTTTGTTCTTGTTTTTGTTTATGTGCAGATTTATGTAGTTTCAAAATTTTAGCAAAATAGTGACCTTTGTCTTGCGTGAGGACTATGTCGTGCATGATACATTCGAATTTGACGCGGTGATTCGCCTTCAATTGGAGGTAGATAAAAATTTGAATTATGCCGTTGCAGCGGTGGCGTTGCCTCACAATCCTGACTTTGCGTTGATTGTGGATCCATATCTGTGTCAGAGCATTCACGACCCGGTGAAAGCTGCGAAAAAAATGCCATCGATTAATTTGAATTCGATTGGCCGATTAAAATATTATCTATATGATTCTTGCGAATCGATTTTCTTACCTTGCTATAATGAGTCGTTCCGCCTGATCGTTGACCATAACCATTTCCGTGATCAGTATAGGTTTTCACTTGAGTCGATTGGTCAACTTCATAAATACCTGAATGTTGAACCGTATTATTGCCGGTGTGTCTTTGATCTTCATTTGTAATAGTGCTAATCGTTTGGTTTTCTTTCGTTGATCGACACGCTGCATATTTCTGTGGTTTCCTCAAACTGAAAATGAAAGACAAACAATTGAAACAAAGAGCCAATCATTTTAATACAATGCAATGAAAGCGAGCATCAAAGTCACATTAATAAAGAAATTTATTGCCTCTTACGCCATCTATACGAGTAAGGTGTGAATTTGAATGAATATCGAACAATATTTTGAAAGCACATGCAGTGGACATTAATGTTTGTGCTTTCTTACACGATTTATAGACAAAATTCATACTAGAACATATGATCCATGTCCTGAATGCCACAGACAAGCATGTATATCAACGATCGATTGATGTACTATGGCATAAGTCGTGCGACGCTACGTTGCAAGCGATCTCTATCATATATACACTGAATTACACATACATCATTACGGAATGCAAACGACAAATCGTATCTTTTTGCCAACGGAAGTATAGTCAATGTATAATAATAAATCGTTTACATGTAAAGTTGATGCGTATACAATGGTATGCATGTAACCATATTCTGTTCTATATTCGTACAGGTGGCGTCAATGTCTTGAAATCAAAGCTCTTAAAATGTTCTAAAACATCCAAAGAATGCCACATTGGGGGGCATATGACTGTTGTTGCCGCTATAATATATGCAATTGAATGACACTGACCTTGGATATTGTGGACCAAATTGCGTATAGCAACAATTATGCCAACAACCTCGTGAGAATGGATTGTAGCCACCTTTGAACTTGCCAGTCACTTGTTCATTTGTTGTTCGCCCTCGTGATACCAATACCATATGGAAACCAGTTAGACCGAATATTGGAATGGCTAAAAAAACTACGATTACACATAAAACAATGCTGTTTACGAA
This sequence comes from Resseliella maxima, assembly GCA_029041755.1. NCBI lineage: Eukaryota > Metazoa > Arthropoda > Insecta > Diptera > Cecidomyiidae > Resseliella > Resseliella maxima. The sequence continues at coordinate 338,307 of JAQOWM010000951.1, read as the reverse complement.
AATTAGATATGTTCAGTTAAGGAAATTGCTCAGAATTAAGATAATCAATAATTGTGTTTAAATATCAATTCGCATTTTAAAATGATCAACGTCTTAACTTCATCACATTACATTTCTGTTCATGAATGGCAATTGCCAAGAACAATAATTGTTTGAAAAAGGATACGCTACAATTGACGATGTTTCAGCTAATTTCTCCTTATGATGTAAAGCATAAAACATGCAGAGTAAAAAAGTGCTCATCATATGAATAGACAACGATATTAGAAAAAAAGAAGAAAAATCTATAGTTCCGCCGGCCAATGCAATTGTTTACCTGTTTCAAAAGGAAATATCCAAAATGAAATGTTAAGAAAAAAAAAGTACTGAGTAAATCAATCATTCGGGTCCAACATTTTTACAAAAGTAATAATTAATTGGAATAGAGAAAGAGTGAATTTAATTTGATCGCAATAAATCAATCGAGTAATTCATCAGTGTATAATGTATAAAATATACAATTTATACAGTTATTGATCGAAAGTAAGTAGTGAAAATATTGTGCATTACCCATGGACAATGATGATCAAAAGTCTGTAATGAAATAAAATAGAAAACAAAATCAAAAAAGTGAAATGTTTGAACAAAAATTAATTGTTGATACATTTTAAACATTGTTTGCATAAATTAAAATTGCAAATCGAAACAAAACTTACCTCAATACAATGATTGCACACTGAACAGTGTGAACAGCGTGGCGGTCGATAAAATTTGCACGTCACACACCATTTCATTCGAACGGTAATTCCATTAATTTCTGCATTTTTGTACAGTGGAAATCGAAATTCATCTTCTTTATCCTCATCAGGTGGTGCTGCTCGGATAATTAAAACACATACGCACACAAACAACGAGCAAACGAAAAAAAAAAAAAAAAAAAAAAATAATAAAAAATCGGTCATTCACTTTTCAAATTCAAAGATTCCCAACATGGATGGGGGTTCAATGTTAATTCAGTGCAACTACCAAAAAAAATTGCTACTTTTCAATAACTACCTATACCTTTCGGGATGATACCGGGATCCATAAACGTGGCTAATGTAAAATTGGCTATAACAAAAAATGTTATCACGCCTTGATATGCAGGAACCCATGGATGCTTATGTAAATAATATTGACATCTGTTGAGAATAGAAACAACACAAAATAAAATTTAAAACAACGTTTTTTAAAAAAACAAATTCTATTTTTTGTTGAGGTGTAAAAGTGTACGGAAATAGAAATAATTGATAAAATAAGTCTATGATAGCTTCCGACAGTTTTGGAAATTCGAATACAAACAAAACAGAAACCATTTCAATGAAAACCGTGCGATTGGAGTACAAGCAAACAATATTGGGAATTGTATGGAAATTGGTGATCAGTGAAGCAGAAGAAATTTTGTGCTAAATGCTCATGCTTTTTTACGCGCACGTGAGCACATCAAAACCATTTAGTTAAGGGAATGTTGACAATAGAAAAAAAAAAATCCAATGAAATGAGTTGAAAAAAAAGATGTTTTTTTTTCGTTCGTTCATTCGTTCGTTCATAATATCATAAAAACAAAGATCTGGGCGTTGTATATGTCGAAAATGTGATTCAGTTTTGTTTTCTTGATAAGTTAAATAACACGTGCTATTCTTAGATGCCATTTGATATCACCGTAATAAATGTTTCATATTCAACGCTCATAAAATGCTCAAATGTACAAACATACGTCGATGGTATGAAACTATTTCGTTAAACTCAAACTCAAAAGTTCAGTTAAGTCATTGGCACAACGTAACCAATGTCAATACCAATAGAGTAAATTACATTTATAAAATACAAACAGTATTTATAAATGTTCAGTTACGTTATGGTCACATGTATAAAATCAGGAATAGAGAGAAAAAAAAAGAAGAAATAAAACGACTCATAAATACACAATCGGTTCATTCATTTGCATCACAAAATGTGTTGGAAATGCTTGTTTGCGTGCAAATGCAAAAATATGAAAACATGAAGAAGAAGAAAAATAGTAGCGCAAAGAGATAAGTATTTTTGTTTTTGCTGATGCCGTTGCAACGTTCGTTTATTATGTTGAAACATCATTTTCTGTTGTTGTTGTTGTTGTTTCACTTCTATTTCATACATCTCTTGCACACCATAAAACAAGCAAATAGTGCATGCTTTATGCTCTTACACGCAAAACAGCACGAGATAAATAGATAGATAGATAGATAAATGATATGTAGAAACGTTATATAGTATTTTCCGATGTTGTTTTTTCTCATATTCTTCAAGCCAATTTTCCATGAAATATTTTCACATATATGAAAAGTGGAAGCGTTACCAGTGAACGCATGTATGTAGAATGAGATGCGCTACAAAACAATTGTCCATTGACTTCACTTTTTCCTCGTTTTTTAAGATTAGTTTACTTTTGTTGATTCCATGTCAAGCGTTTGAATTTTCATTTTTCTTTTTCTTTCTTTCTCTTTCTCTCTTTTTCTCTCTCTGTATCTCTCTTTCTTTGTGCATTATTACATCGATTGAGAGTAAAGAAGAAATATGAAAAGAAGAAAATTTTAACCGTTGCTAAGCGATTTCATGGAGATGACAAACAGGGAGTAAAGTAAAACGATGCACTTGTTTTATTTTTCTTCTTTCTATGGGTGGAAAATTGCGACAGAAATGAATATTTAACTCATTTGCTTGAAAGAGAGACAGTGACACTTTTACACAGTAAATACAGAATAGAGATATGAAACGACCTATTAAAACAAAAAGAGCGCGCCCATGTTACAAACGGCGCCTCATATTTATCGGTATTTTTAGCTACGTTTCACGGTGGCGTTTTTTTTTTTGCTTTCATTTTATTCGTAAAATAGAACTTTATTTAATATACAATCATGCACGCATACGAATTTTCATAATTAAGGAGTGTATGGACGACGAATCGAGTGAGCAAAAAAAGAGATAAAATAAACGACCGTATATACGATGTGCGTGGAAAGACAAATATATTTCATTCACAAGCCAATGCACAACCACAAATCTAAACACAGAAGAGAATAAAAAAAACACATACAGATCTACGAACTAACATTTTTAATTTGTCATTTAGTTTTGCATAATATACTTGTATATCTTTCAAGTGGCAATATTTCGATTAGATTCACGAGCAAATTGTATATACATATACATAGGAGCGTTCATTAGTAACGAGTACACGGTATGGCCATACAGTTTTCATTTGAATGAATGAATTGTTATGCAAAACGACTGAATACAACAATATCATCACTCTCGAACTCTTTGAATGTCGAATGGCGCATTGAAAAACAAAGTAAGCCGACATAATTTTTTTTTTTCTTTTTTTCATCTCGAGTACCATCGTTCATTTTTCCTTTGTTTTACGGAGAAAATAATAGATGTGACACATTTTATCATACAATAAACGTGCATTGTTTGAAACGCAGATGCAATTGAAAATACAAATAAAATACCGAATGAAGAAAGTTTCATTACAGCAACATTGATGCATCGGACCATTTTCTAAACGGGAAAATAAAATGTGACACTTGTCTTTGCCACCAAAACCATTAATGACAACATTAAATTTATGTTCGAACATTTCGTTTGTGTTGTAATGTGTGTGATGTGTGTGATGTGTGTTGCTGATTAAATTCAACCATTTGGAAGGATAAATATCTGTTATATTCCACAATGTAATTAGGTTTACTTCAGCAAACGGCACTTATTTCATACGATTTTTTCATTCTCTTTTTCTATTAAAATACCAAGATGTGGAATGTAAATATTGAAACAGAACGGAAGACTTGATCCAATAAACAAGACAAAATGGCATTTTTATTTGAAATAAGAGAGAATGAAAGAAAAAGTGAGAATAGCATACTCAGTTTACATATGTGATGTGAACGATTCGAATTCGCTGTTTAGTTTTCTTTTCTCTCAAATGGAATTTTTACATTTCGATGTAATTTATAAAGCAATCAGTGTATCCATTGGGAATAAATTCTTGGGATTTACAAGCGATTTATGCATTTTGAAGTTGATTCTTGTTGGATTTTATTCTGTCATCAGAGGATTGATATTGTGTAATTTGGAATAATTACCAATGAGGCTAGACACAACTACATATATGAACAATTCATGTATGTATCAATATGTGATTGGGTATGGGGGAGGGGGTTTTCATGATATCGAATAGCCAGACAGATGACATAAAAAATCATTCGAACCTTGTCCTTAATAGCGACCTAAAAAACATACACAATCCGAATACATTGTCATTTGAAGGAAACACAATAGCATAAACTATTAGTTCTTGTAAAGCCACTCTAAAGCCGATGTCATTCACGATACACATCCAAAACAAAAATTATACACAAGACCGTAACACATGCAATTGTTTGCTTGTTTATCACTCACTTGAGCGCATTTAGCTTTCTTTTGTTATTGATTAGTTTTGCGAAACGCTTGACACACAGAGCGCAAAAGAATCGGAACCGTTTTTTTTTTTTTTTTTTTTTTTGTTATCTTTTTACTTCATTTTTTTCCTCGCTTTGTTGTATTCCATTTTTAAACAATGTCATTTTCAGAACATTTTTGCACATTGAATGAAGTGGAACGAGGAAAATGTATAAAATTAGCCGCATAATTGTGGACTCAACAATCCATTAAATACGAGCGACCAGCTTATGAAGACGATGAAGAATAAACGAAAAATACACACCAACACACATAAATCGAACGACAACAATAATAACGGCAGTAGCATAGTCGAACACATGCAATTTTTTCCTCATCAATGACAACATTCAGAATGGGCTCTTATCCATTGTATGCGAAAGTGTACTCGATACATTCGCAACGGATTTATCAAGTGGATACCTTAAAAATAGTTTTTAATGTGTCTTCCCTTTGCTTGGCTATTCGTATTCCATCAAAACACTTCTTGTAAATTGCCATTCAAGGCAGCAAAAGTCACTCACACACAGACACACGCAGACATTCACGGTTACACTCATCCACCATCTAAATAACAATTAAAATGCTGATTGACACTTACGGATAATAGAAAAAGGCGATTGTGGTTCCAAGCAGTAAAAGCCATGCAAATGTGGCTGGTATATATCTCGTTTTCAGGCTACATTTCGGCATTTTGTTTATTCAATGTTGTTCACTTTTCGGTAAATTTTGCAAAAAAAAAAAACAAAAAAATAAAAAATGTATTCTCTTTGTATGACAGCTTAGCTTCTCGTTAAAACTTTCGGAGGATATTTTCAATTTGTTCGTTTGATTACATTCAATTATAAAAACACTAAACTACTGGAATGCGCCGAATAAGACGGCGCGAATTGTCGATGCTTTTTAAATGATTTGAGATAATGTTTTCGGTGTGATTAAATTCGATTTTTGCAAAGATAAAACAACTCTTGAATTTTATTGAGTTATTTTGTTGTTGGTATTCTGAATAGAAAATACGCACAAATTGCGTCAAATGATTCTCGAACTTGATGATGGATTTGTATAATGATAAAAAATAAGCAAAAAACATAAAGGTAGCGCGGACAATGACGGCGACAACAATGGCAACGACATCAACAAAGTCTCCATGTAACTGGATATTTCTTAAACGACAGCAAGTTACTTTGTATTCACTTGATTCGATGGATTGCCGATAAATAGCTACAAATGCATTCTACACACTAAACAATTACTTGATAGACACACACTGTACACACACAGACACACATTTATGTTTTGTGACCGCGAACAACACCAGAGACATTTTAATAAACCACGCTTGACAATTGAGAAGAAAAACCGAAGACACCGCAACAAAAAGACTCAAAGAATAAGCCAAAGGCTATTTTCTCGACGAACTCGATGCTATGTATTTCTGCTTGATATGACAACCGAGTCCAGCGATTGTCATATATTATTTATTACCACGTAATCGGTTTAATTGCACTAATTTACACAGATCAAAGTGTAAATTGACTGGCCGTTGTCGATTTCTTTCTTATTTTTCCATATAAAAATGAATTGGGTTTTTTTTTTTTTTTTTTTTTTTTAATCAAAATTAGATTAATTGATTGGCATGTATATTCATTTTTCCATTTTCGTTTTACTTGTTTTCTTTCTCTGTTCACTCTTTCGGTTTGCTAATTCAATGAAAGGCAAAAAAGAAAACAACAAACACACACAGAGTGAAATCACTTTGTTGAAGATTTATTGGCAATTTCACAAATATTCACATTTCACAATCCAATCTCAATATACACATTTTTTTCTTTTGCTTTTTGATAGCTCATGATTTATGTTGATAGCGACACATAAACACAACACATTTTTCGTCTTTTGATTGACTCACGGATTATTACTCTGAAATCGGTGATTCGATGAACTTCAAAAATTACTTTACATTTTTCATTTATTCGTTCAAATTGGCCAATTTGTACACTAAAAATACATGTTTCCATCAAATGCTGTATTAAAGACAAACAAACACATACACACACATCAAATGTCGAAGACTTTTTTCATTTTTAGTTTTTCTTTCGTTTTACTTTTATATATTTTTTTTTAGTTGTTGTTGTTGTAATTTTTAAATCTCTTAATGTATGTCGCTAATGATTTACAATAATAGTCGAATATATATACTTTGTTTGCGAACACAAAATCCAGCTTTCGATTTATCGACGAACTTCGGAATTGCACTGCAACAAATAGATAAAAAAAAAAAAAATTTCTATTGAAAACGATGAATTGTAATGAGATTTTTTACTTCTTCTCTCTCTCTTTTTTTCGCTCCGACTTCGAAATATTGGGCTTTTGTGTGTGCAGAGAAAAAGATGTCTATTCGCGAGACACTCTCAGCATTCGACTCTGTATTGCTTTTCTTTCTTTCTTTCGTTTTTACTCTGCCCCGACTGCTTCTTCTTATTTTCACAACTATCACTACTTTTGCGCTATCTGGATTTAATTGAGTGTTCGTTCGTTCAGTTTATTTAATTGAAGTATGAAGCCTATTCGAATTTGTTACAATTCAAAATGTCAATTTTTCTTTTCTTTTGTAAGAATGTCCAAAATTTTCTATATTCAATATGCATTGTGTATGAAATTATTTTGAAAAGATTTTTACAGAGCCAATTAACATTAATTTATTTTTTCAATCAAAAGATGAAAATTGCCTGACAAAAAATCGTATTGAAATTAATAAAAAAAAAAAAAATCTCGTTTGACATGAGCACAGTATGTTTGAAAGTGTCGCCATCACACTGTCCGTTTTGGGAACCAAGCTACGTTTATTCCTTCATATTTACTGCATGTTGTTTGCATCGTATATTTCGTACTCTTATTACACACAACATTACGAATACTCTTGTGTGTGAGCTTACCACTTTGGATATTTACCAGAATTGTTTCTGTTCAAAAAACTAAAAAAAAAAAGTGAAAACTGTTACGAAAGAATTGTAAAAAAGCCGGTCGATTTGATAAAGTCATTGTTAAATTGATTCGTTTACATTGAATGTTCAGTGGATTTGTTTACTAAGCAAAAAAAAATAATTTGTGTTTTGAAAGTAGCATTTTTTGGATTGTGTATGAAATGTTGATATTTATCCGCCATTAAAGTGATTTGATATTTTAAGCTAAGGTCTTTTAACAGTGAATAGAACATTGATTCACTGAATCAGAATTAACATTTGTTCAAAATTGAAAAATTTGCAAAAATCAAAACAAATAATTTGAAAAAAGAAAAAAAAAAAAAATCGCGGTGCTTACACAAATAAAATTTATTATTGCTGTAATAAATCAAAGAAAAACGAAACTAAAATAAAATAAAAAATGTCGCGATCAGTACGTGCAGAGACCAGAAGTCGAGCCAAAGATGATATCAAGAGAGTTATGCAAGCTGTTGATAAAGTCAGGCATTGGTGAGTTAAAAAAAAACCATTCTGCAGAAATGTTGATGAAAAATTGATATTTTTATGGTTTTTACGATGATTCCAATGATTTGTCTCATAATTTTTATTTCGGTATACTCCAGGGAAAAGAAATGGGTGACAATTGGCGATACGACAATGAAAATTTACAAATGGGTGCCAATATCATCATCTGAACAAAAGAAGAAGCATCTAAAAAACACTTCAACCATCCTGACGAATGACAATAAGGAGAATAGCAGTAAATCATCACCAGCACTTGAGTTGAATGGTGGCGTTGGTGGTAGTGCGAATGCAACACAGAGTTTTGGCTTAACTGCTGACGATTCAAATACGTGTTTTTCAATTGTTAGTGATTCGCAGGGTGGCACAGAATTTGTATCATCCGGTCCACCATTTTCAGAAGATTCAAATTCACAAGGGAGCGATGGTCCAACGCCAGCCAAACGATTGCTCACCAAATAAATTCATCAATGAACGAGTTTCATCGAATTCATTATTATTTATTTCCTATTTGTAAATTTTTTTTTTTTTTTATCAAATAATCGTTGCGAAGTAGACGTTATTTTTCAACGTCAATCGTGGTGATTGAGTCGGGCAATTTTCGCAAAATACCATTCACAAAACAACCAATTTCAATGAAAGCGAAAAGAGAACATAGTAAGAAAAAAAAAAAAATAAGAAAGAAAACAACAACAAAAAGAAACAAAAAAAAAAACGATCCCTTAATTTAATAGTTTTTATTTTCATTTCTTTTTCGTTTCACATATTAAGCAAGAAATGTATATAGTATAAGAGATTTTACAAGTAAACATTTTAATTTAGTTTCTTTCTTTATCGAAAATGAAAGAAAAGCAATCATTTTTAGACACAAAGACAAAAACAAAAAAAGAAAAAAAAAACAAAACAAAATAAACAACAAATAAATGCTGATTTCATGGAAAAAGAATTTAATGAATAAAAAAAAAATCAAAACTTTTTTTCTCTGACTAAAACATCATTAAAAATCGCATTCTTTGAATCCTACACAGGAATGTATCACATACAATATATAACAATATCATGAGAGTAATAGTAATGGCAGTGGTAATGGAAACGACATTTGACAGTTTGAAACTTCACAATCAGTTGACAGATAAAAAGAACTTTCATAACAAGCATTGTTTTTTTCTTCACTTGCAAATCCTATTTGCATCGAATTTTCTTTGTGCAAATCAAATTCTTAATGATGAGCGGAAAACTTCCATACGATAATGTTGAATTCGATTGGATTCAATTGTCAGCTGATCTTGATCCAATTATCCAAGAAGGATTCATAGCAAAATGGCAAAGAAAATTTGGTGAAAATCCATTTGTTCCCGTCGGTAAGTGCATTTTCTGCGACGTAGTTTGAAAAAAAAATTTCAACACAAATTAATTATCGAAGCAATTGGTGATTAAATAATTGCATGAAATGGGTGCCAAACCTGATTTATTTATATTGATATTTTTTCGTTTCATAGGTGCATTTGGTGCGGTTGGCGCTCTTTCATATGGTTTATACTCAATGTGGAGAAGTGATGTCAAAAGTTCACAATATGCGGTTGGAATAATCCATTTTTAATTTGAAAAAATAAGAAATTGATTAAATTCACTGTTTTCTGTTTCAGATGAGAGCCCGTATAGGTTTCCAAGGATTTGCAGTAGCTGCTTTGGTTATTGGTTTTATTTATGGTCCTCCACCAAAAAAGAACTTAACAAAATAATATGCAGTTGATTTTTATAGTTTCAGTCTTCGTGGGCTTGAAGATTATTCAAATATTCTGTAGTTGTAAATTTAGGCATTTTGAAAATAATCATTGGATGGGTGTGCATAATTAAGAAATACAATGATTTTCTAATTCATTTTAAAATCTATGTGTGTAAGAGAGAATTGTATCACCTGTAGAAAATTGGGAGTTTTTGTCGAAATAAATTGCGCAATAAAACAAATTATATGTTTAAAAATAATTTCAATCAAATAAGTTATATATAAATTAACAAAAAAAAAAAAAAAAACAAAACAAAAGAAAAAACAAAAATGTTTATTCAACGACGAATCATAACCAACTTCATTTAAAAGTTCAGTCTATTTGGAATAAAACACCGACTTCAATGGAAAATGTGACATGCAAGCAACTTCATATCATTTCATCCCTATTGGTAGACTGAAAGGCCGAAAGAGAGAAAAAGAGACTATTATTGTGAGCGCCTATAACATTGAGCAATACTGTCAATGAAAGAGATGAAAATCATATTATGGTGAACTCGAAACCACGCATTACACACAGTCTCTAGTAATAATTAATAAATTTATTTTCCCTGTCAAGGTAAATAATCAAATAAATTGTGAAAAATCATTTTTTAAATTGTATTTATTAAATGTGAATAAAAATAAATGAAAAATATCCATAATTGTGTGAAAAATGTGCAAAATTTAAATCATCTCGATCGCATCAAAGTGGCCATAAAGGAAAAAGCATTAAAAAAAAATGCGAAGAATCAAGTTTGAATAAATTACATTTTTTTTGTTCAGTTATTCACAGTGAAAGCTTTGTAAAAGAAAAAAAATACCAGGAAAAGTCTTTGAAATGATTTGTTGGTATTTTTTATTGAAATGGTTTAAAGTCAATAAATTTCATGAATTGTTGAAATCGGTCAGGGAATTGGGTTTCAAAATTTAATGTCTAAAATATGCATGGGGCACAGAAATCTCAAACCAACACTCGTTATATTCGGAAAAATGATTTTAAATCCGTGAATTGGATCAAAAAAATTAATAAAATTTGGAATACAAATTGACCGTGAATTGATGGAAATTAGTTAAAACCTAATGACAAAAAAGGGGTTGCATAGCGTGAGAATAGAACAAACACACAAAGAGCCTGTATACACTCAGTCTCATACTCATTACATCAAACAATGCATGTACAATGTGTAGAGTAGAAGAGATGAAGCAAAAGAAGAAGAAATGAAAAAAAATAAACATCTGACTCCAAAGAAATTTTCACATAGATCAAAGAAAAGTAACAAGAACAAAATGAAAAATATATAGCATAACGTAGCGACCATAAAAGAAAAACCAAAGAAATAGCAACAAAGAACAGAATAATACTCATATGGGTGACGACGGTGTTTAATGTTCATATTCGTGAGTTCAATGATAGGCTGCGAGTTCAGCTCGGTGCGCTCGTCTCATTCTCTCATGTTGTGTTTGCATGTATGCGTGTTTATTTGTTTATTTGTTTATTTGTATGTGTGCGAATGTACGTGCATGGCTTTGCACTGGGATATTGGGATTTTTTTTTTTTTATACTCAAAATTATGATTCAATATATAATTGAAAATTACATAAATGGAGAGAGCGAATGTATAAGAAATAGAGTGAGTGAGTGAGCGAGCTAGCGTGTATGAATTAATGAGTGTCTGTGTTTTAAGTGTTGCGTTTGTGTGCAACATTGTGAGGAATCTACCACACAAAGTGCATACAGACCCTAATGATTCTATGCAGGCTGTATTCATGTCTATACATGCAATGTAGAAATGTTCTTAAAAATAAAAATTTTTGTTCCTCGACTATCTTCATCGCATTTTCCTATCCCTTCATTATGATGTGTTCCGTTATTGCGATGTTCTATGTGTTTGTCTTTGACAAAAAAAAAAAAAAAAAACAAATGTGTACTTATTGAATTCACAATGAGTTCATTGTTTTTGCGACTTCAGCAGAATGGCCGATGATGATCGACCAGTCTATACATTGGATTGAGTCGTTCAATGCAAAGTAAAGCAAAACGTATCGAATTAAAAAAAAAAAAAAAAAAAAAAAAAAACAAACAAACATTCGTTTTCAATATATTCATATTTCGGTGTTATTTGCATTAAATCGCCATTTGATTGCCTCTGTTTTATGTGCATTCTTAAGCATGTCAAATCTTGATGAATCAAAAAATAATGACTCATAAAAATCGGTTCAATTATGTGCTGTTATTTTTATTTTTCGTTATCTTTTATTGCTGACAAGCAAATGCACACGAACTCATTTCCGATCCATGATGATGATTTGTTGCATTAGCATTAAAGCAATGTAAATGCAATTGTATAATGTACAAACAGTGAGCATAGATGTGTGCGCTCACGCGCCAATAAAACTTCACATTTTGTCCACAGAATGAGATATTTGCGAGCAATATTACAAATTGTATTGCGGCCAAGATGATTAACTTTATGTAAATTTACATTCGGTATTGGCGTGCGCTACTCTCTCAAATCGATGCGAGATTTCGTTTCACACACAAATTTTTAATCACAATGAAAGGCGAAAAAAGAAGAAGAAAGATGAAAAAAAAAACAAAGTCCTAAGACTACCGTCATTTTGCTGTGTGTGGTGGTTATTTTTCTCTCACATTCCGTTTCTTTCTCTCTCTTTCTCTCTCTCTCTCTCTCTCTCTCTCTCTCTCTCTCTCTCTCTCTCTCCTCGCTATCTCTCATTCTTTCTCCCTGTGTTGGTCGAGTTTAATTCGTTTCACTTCTATTCATTTTCGGAAGCACTAGCTAACAATATCGATGCTAATCTCGTGCACAGTTCATATTATTGTAATGCTGGTCTATTCTATTGTTGTTGTTTCTCAGTGCTATTTATTTCATTTTTTTGTGTGTGTTCATTCTTTTGGCTGATATCGCTAGCTTTTTTTTTTTGTTTTTTTGTTCCTCGCTTCTCTCAATCATACTGTACTCTGACTGTTTCTCTGACTCTCATCATGTATGTGTTTGTGTTACAGTGTCGACAGATGAGCACACATCAAAATTGAACGTGACAATTTTCATTTTTATTATGTACCGTTTATTCTGGCTGTTTCTAACTTCACATCATTGCAGACGCATTCGACCGATAAATATAAATTTATATCAAAAATAGTGCGCTGAATATATTTTGCCGCAAGCAAAAAAAAAAAAAAAAATTGCTCAGCTGCCGTACCCAAATACCGTGCATATTATATTTGGCTCGCCGAATTAGTGCGTGTTTGACATATTTTACACATGACAACAACAACAACAAAAACAACAACAACAAACAAAAACTATATAAATGTGCTAATTTCCTATGTTTCGAAACATCATAATATTAAACAGTAACTAAAACAGCAAGCGTATTCCACCATGTACTCGGACCAGCTATATTCATTCACATTTGTAATATATATTTATGGATTTATGTTTGTTGCTCATTTTGTTGTTTATTTTTTCGCATCCGTCATTGTTTTGCAGTGAGCAATTGCATTGTGACATACACTTGTTAACTACGTTAATAGTCAACGAAGGCCTTGTGACAATGGAACGCATGCCTAATTTGATCATAATCAAGAAATTTATAAATAGTAATTGATGCGCATATTTATTTAAATGAAATCCATCTCTAATACGCACTGTATTGCTCATGGATCACATCTCTAAACGAGACAGAAAGTGAGATTGCATTTTAAATTATTGCTCATTCGTCAAATATTCAAATATTCAAATATACGTATATTGGCCAATTGAAGGTGAATTCATCATTAGCTTCCGAATTAATAATAGAATGAAATTATAATTCAATTAGGCAGAGAATTTAATTTGCACAAGAGCAATTCGCGCAAGATTTCATGGATGATTTTTTGTTTTTTTAGTTTTGTTTTGCAAGGTTCCAAATTGTTCATAGCCGGTTATTGATTATACGAAAACTTGAAGACTATTTAAAAAAAAAAAAAAAAATCGTTTCGTCATTAAAACCTACATTAATGTAGTAGGAAAGTCTAAAAATAAAAAAAAACACTCATAAATTTTTTGCCATTGTGTGTTGTTTTCATCATGCACATTTTGATTTGTTTGTGGTCATCGCGCATCGTGTTTATTCGATTTTCATTTGTCACATACATCTCTGTCTCTCTCATTCACTCAAATACAAACACACACACACACACACACACACACAAACACGCCAACACACACTCACACAATGATGTATGAAAAATGAATTGTGAAACAGACATATCATATATGAAGAGAAACAAAATACGAACGCATCACCTTTAAAATATATGTCAATGTATAACGATTACAATTTGTTTGTTATCCATCAAAAATATCACAGTGAACTGCCAAACACTGAGTTAGCGATTTTGGAAGTGATTTGATGCGCCTGTTCCCAGTTCGATGTATATATTACAGAAAAATACCAATTCAAGTGGCGAAAAGTAAAACGACGACGACGACGACGGCGACGGCGACGAAGAAGAAGAGAGAAATGAAAAATATTAATCGGGTCGTCGAATACGCATATTGGAAAATTGGCTGAGCTTGCATACAATCACAACATATAACATTGTACTAATTTAAATGACGTGTCTCTCCTTTTTTCGTTCGCTTCGCTCTGGCATTATTTATGTATTACACAAAAGGATACGTGTTTCCTAAGATTGGCCCAGTTTTTATCATTCATCAAAATTTATTCAAATTGAGAACAGTCGACAAAGCGGAACCATTTATCATTTTTATGGTTGATAAAACAAAACACCCATCATTTTTAGAACAACGAATTTTTATTTTAATTTATATTATTATGCAATTTATTTCAAACAAAACAAAACATGCATCAAATACCAAATCGTTAATTTCAATCGTTTTTTTTTTCTTGTTTTTGTTTTACAGACAAATTTAAATTTCTGGCAAAGAATTCCTAATCAATTCACCAAACATCGAGTGCTTTGATTTTACAGGAATTGCCTGTGTGTATGCCGGGTTTTGCGTGGAAAACAATAACAATCCAGCAAAGCATATTCATTTATTGAATTGCTGATAACAAGGTATAAACCAAATGCAACATTGAATCCGCAGTTAAAAGCACACGGGCAATTAGAATTGGAACAAATGATACGGCATACATCATTGATTTACGGCGTACATCAGTCATGAGCAACACGTTATGGTTGAACTGATTTTGGCTCGATAGTAAAATTTTGTATGCGTCAAAGTGCAGAAAGTGATAGTTTTTTTTTTAAATATAAATATATATGTATATACAAAGTTTAGAGAAAGAAGAGCAAAAAAAAAAAAAAAACAAAGTATTGTGATCTCGTTGTGCACGGTTAATTTGATACACCAAAATAAAATTTTTCATAGATAAAAGAAAGGGGAAACAAAACAAAACAAGAAAATACAAGACAAAGATAAATTCAATCAATTCATTCATTCTTTTTTCATCGTAAAAAGTGCGATAATTTAATGAATATTTCACAACAAACGAACGGAGCTGCGACACACGTTGCTGCGACAAATATGAGCACTTTGCTGCAGAAGAATTGCATTAAAACACTGTCAGTGAATAATGGTGTTGTTGTTATGGGTACGGCTCCAGTTGGTAATTCATCGATGATAAATGCCAATGTCGTACCGATCACAACAATTGGTACACCGTTTACATCAAATGTCACCGCAACCAATTTACAAACACACACAATGATTGCAAATGCATCACAAATTCAACCGATTCAAGCATTTCAATATCAGCCACTGCAAACGGTGACACAAGCCCAACCACAGTACATCATTTACAATCCACACGATGGTAAGTTTGTGACGTTTTACAATTTTACTTGAAATGTTTTAAAACGAATGAAGTTGACATTTTTTTCGAATATTTATAGGTTCAATGTTCCGGCCAGTCGTCACTACAACTGCGCCAGTCAATGCAATTGTCACCAATTCTCTCTATCAGCCACAACAGCAACAACAACAACAACACCATCCACAGACAACAACATTTGTCGCACAAAATAATTTACCAAAGATAGGTGCAATTAAAGCCACTAATCTAGGTGCGAATGCACAGCAAAAAGTACTGAACATTGTTGCAACACAAAAGCAACAAACGACTTCAACAACAACAACAACACCAACCACAACCTTACAAAATACAAAAACAGTTCAGCATATCAAAACGGGAAAAATTGTGTCACATCCGACGATCATACAAAATGGTGGAAATATCATTAATACAACAATGCCAGTCTCCAGCCAAATTATTAGCAATAAAAATCAATCACCTGCAATTCATACTGAAGCAATCAAGTCTGAAGGTCAAGTTACATCATCATCAATTGTATCAAATGCTGCCACAACAAATACCAATGTTCAAACAACACAATCCAATACATCCGTTAATATCACACCAAATTTAATGACAAATCATACGGTGATGAACACAACAAATACGCCAATTTCAAATTGTGAAAACAAAATTGAATCGACCGATGTAAAACCAATCGCTACAGAACAACAAACAACAAATGATGGTAATAATAGTGATGATGATGATAAAAAGGAAACTGAACCAGAAATTGACATTGTTATCAATAATGTGGTGTGTTCGTTTAGTGTGCGTTGCCATTTGAATTTACGTGAAATTGCATTGAACGGTAAAAATGTTGAATTTCGAAGAGAGAACGGTATGATTCTAGGGGCTGAGAACCCTTTCTGAATATATATATTTAGTAGATATTTCGAATATTTACGCAATATTTAAATATTTATGAAATATTTGCTAGATTCATAAATATTTGAAATATTCAGTGAATATTCAATTCGTTTTTATCAATAAGTTCGCATATATGAACATATTTCTGATGGCAAAATAAGTAAGTATTGCTTAAAATTGGGATTTGGTAGTTGAGAGATAGGAGAATGCAGTATGATCTCAACTACCAAGTTCAAATTTAAACAATATTTAGTCATTTGTCATATGAATATATGCATATTTATGATAATTATGATATTTAGTATATTTATCAATATTCACAATATTTGCAGAATATTTACATAATTTATTTTTATTTACTTTTGTTGTTTCCATCTAGGTATGGTGACGATGAAATTGAGACGGCCGTACACAACCGCATCAATATGGTCATCGGGACGTATTACATGCACTGGTGCTACATCCGAACTTCAGGTAAACTGAAATCCATTCAAAATTGAATTTTAATTTTGAATTTTGCAAAATCAATATAGAAAAAGATTAATTTCTCACATTCAAATCTCTCACTAATTTATATATATTTTTTATTTCAAATCCACACACGCATTGAACACTGAATATAGGCAAGAGTTGGTGCACGACGTTATGCACGTTGTTTACAAGGCTTAGGATTTCCAGTACGTTTCAACAACTTTCGTGTTGTTAATGTATTAGGTACATGCAGTATGCCATGGGGTATCAAAATAGTAAATTTTTCGGAAAAGTATAAAAAAGATGCGAGCTATGAACCAGAGTTGCATCCAGGTGTAACATACAAATTAAAAACACCAAAAGCCACACTAAAGATATTCTCAACGGGTAGTATTACAGTGACTGGTATGTTTGATGAATTTCTTCTAAATTTTGTTTCGTATATTTTGCTGAATGCATGCAAATTTCAAACATGTTTTTTTTTTTTGCCCATAAACTTTCTTAGCTGGCAGTGTAGCTGATGTTCAAGCAGCTATCGAGCACATTTTCCCATTGGTATTTGAATTTCGTAAAAAGCGTACGGTTGAACCAGTTGCACCAATTGAAGCTTATGATCCAGACAATGAAGAAGCGCTAGATGAATTGATGAATGATCGACATAATGGTGACATTAAATCAACAAAAATGAAAGCAATCAAACGAAAGTATCCATTTGGTGTATCTGAAAATGATCCATCAATAGATAATATGATTGTATCTGATGATGACGATATAAATGATCTAGAAGAAGATGATGACATCGATGATGACCTTTAAATTATCATACTGTGGTTTTACAAAATGATTTGTGCTAAATTGATTTCAGCGAATAATTCGATTACGTAGCTGATATAAGAAAACCCTTTAGTGAAACAAAATGAAAAAAAAAAAAAACAAAAACTTAATTGCGATCGAAACAAAAAAATACAACAAAAGAAAACACGCAAAAAATGCATAAAGAATGAGAAAAAGAATAAGTTAATATATACTCACTGAACGAAAAAAAGTGCGACGGTCAAGTTTTAATCACTTATGTGTTTTTCGCTAATCCAAACCAAATAAAAGGAAAGAAAGAAAAAAATAATGGAAAAAATGATGAAAAAAAAAAAAAAAAATACAAAAAAAGAGGAAAAGAAATTGTGTAAAATGAGAAAAAAAAATCAAGAAAAAAATTAATAGAAAAACACACAAACGAAAGGGAAAACATGGTCCAAATAAGTTTTATCACATGCACACACACATACATACATACATACACACGTTTCAATGAAAGATTTATGAAAATTAGCAAATAACATTTTTGAAGAGGAAAATTTTTACGGAAATAAGTGAGAAGAATTCTGTGTGGGAAAAATATTAAAGGTAAAATAGTTAAGGCAAGTGCTCACATGCAAAAGGAGACATTTGAACGAATCGAATGTTCTGTGACTGAGAGCCGAAAGCCGATGCAACAAACAAAAATCAAATAAAATAAAAATGAATCCGCATCTATTTATATATATTATAATAAATGTTTCATCACATGAGTGCAAACAAAATCGTGTGTAGCAAAAAGTTAAACTAAGACTAATAATCACAATGTTCATGAATTTTGCGATTGTTTTTAAGCCCACAAATTTCCTTTTTTCAAAAAACCACAAAAAAAAAAAGAATGAAAGAAGAAAAGTTATATGAGTTAGTTTTATAATTTTCGGAAGCATATACAGAACAGGAGAAAAATGTCGGAACAGTGCATGTTTTTCATACAAATTAACGTCTTTTGTTACTGAAAAAGTATATGAAGATATAACAACGTCAATTTGTATGAAAAACATGCACTTTTCCGACATTTTTGGCCTGTAAAGTATGTATTTTATTCCTTTTTTCTCTTAATAATTATCATTATTATTTTGTTATTCATTTTTTTTCTTTTTTTTTTTTTTGGAAATAAGAATAGGATCAATTTTACTTTGCCTTAGTAATTTCTTAAAATTGTGCGTTTCTTTTTGTTTTTCTTTTTCTCTTGCTTTTAAAAATAAAAATGTTACTGAAAGGGTTTTCACTGTGCAGACAGACACATATATGTAATCATAAGTTGAAGATATGCGTTTTTTTTCTGTCGATGTAGAGAAAAACAAAAATATGTCAAAAATGATATAAATGATCTAGATGAAGATGATGACATCGATGATGAATATTGAACAAACATAGGCTAAATACATAATGAAACATCAATAACAATATGAAATAACTCAAATAATTCACCAAATATTTATTTCACTCATATTCAGATTTATTCAGAACTTATGAGCGACACCTACACCTCGGCCGACCACCAAAAAAGTGGTCGATTCAAATCAACCCCCCCCCCCTCCCCCTTCTCCTCGCAATAAAAAATATTTAATCCTTTTTCTTTCAATAATTTGAATAGAGTAAATGAACCCTAAAACGTTTCGATCATATTTAATCTGTTTAATTTCTTTTAATTTACTCTATTTGCTAGTACAAAACAAACGAGAAAAGAAAAAAAAAATCGAAACAAAATTTTCTTATTTTAATTATTGTCATCATCGCTCTACTAAATAAATATTTTATATAGTTATTAATTTATTATTTTAATGAAACCACATACACACACCCACACAAACACAAAATACACATTACATGTACGAATACTCTGCATGTTTGTACATTGTTTTTTTTTTTCTATAGGGAGACATACAAATGTAAAAAAAAAAAACAATCAAATAATCCAAGGAATTAAACACTCGCAAAATATATATACAATAAATGAAATTATTATTACCATTGAGATCATCCCATTTGGTGACCATGAACAACTGTTCCGCTAAATATACGGAAAATCAATTGTGAAAAATATAAAAACAAAAGAATACTGTGTATCGCAGCAAAATAAAAGAAAAATGAAAAAAAAAAAAAACAATTATTATAATTATATAGAGAAAAAATGAAATTGAAAGCGGATAAAAGTACGACACGATATAATAAAGGAAATTCTGCATTGCCTTAAATGTTTCATTTTTTTGTTTTTTTCGATATGAAAACATTTTATGTTTTCCCCCGAACACTTTTTTATATGAGAAGAAAACAAAAATAACAAATTACGAGAAAGATGAAAATGTGAAAAATGAAAAGAAATATAAATTGACGAAATAAATTTTAATGATTAAGAGATGGAAATTCAATAAAAAAAAAACTGGTTAATTTTTACTAATTGAATAATTGAAAAAATGATTCATTGGATTTTTTTTTCTTTCTTTTTGATTTTTCATTTTGCATGTTTTTTTTAGTTTTCAATGGTTTTGATTTTGCTTCAAATGAAAAAACCATTGATTGGAATCTTATGAAAAAAACGTCTAAAGCTCTTTGTTTCAGATTATTTCATTTTATCATTTGATGAAAATTTTCGAATCAATTGAAAAAGATAAAAAAAAAATACAAAAAAAAAAAAAAAAAATCAATCGATTATTGATCGATATGTTATTCGTAAATAAGCCGAGATGAAAATAGCAAATGGAATTGAGTTGCATCAATTGATTAATGTCACATTATTTGATAAACAAGCATTAAATACACACACACAAAACACCTAATTCAATTAATTGTATTTTCAAGTATTGATTAAATAGTAAACACACATGAAATTTAACGAAAATAAAAAGTAAAAGAAAATGACCGATTATTTTGTATTCAGCCAATTTGAAGAATGTTACGTTTTTGAACAAATGCAATTGATGAAAACATTTTAATGAAAAGAGAACATTTATCCCACAATACAAATTTGCTATTGAAATTCCGAGTTGTTGGACACAGTTGAAGAGACACATTTCAAAATGAAATACGATTATTATTTCAGTAGTAATAAAATTTCAAATAGGCAAAAATAAATGAAAAAAAAAAAAACAAAACAAACAAACAAAATGAAAAACTCTATTTAATATAGAATTGAAATTAGTAGTTAATTAACCAAGAAATGGAGACTAAAAAATCGAAACTAATAATAAAAATCAATATTTATTTAAGTTTAAAACTTGTAATTTTTATTCAATTTCGCTTCTCATCACAAATTTACCAGCCACAATAAATAAAGCTTTCTAATAGTTTCGTCGAAGATTATTCCAAAAATACACTAGTGGAAGTAATCCATCACGTTTTGTTAATCGATCATGGTACAATTGAAAATTCACTAATTGCAATCGCTTTAAAAAGCGATCAACTGCTAAAGCTGGCAAAAAGACATTTTTTGCTGATGATGGCACTTTATTGCTCAAATTTCGTGCTTTATCTAAGTGAACTTTTGCAACGCTTGCCACATCAAAAATGCAATTTTGAACGGCAATATCATCAGGACGTTGTCGAAGTATTTTTTCATAACTACAACCGTGTTTCAATAAAATCTCCTGTGGAATCGGTGGTATTGCAGATAAGCCACGTGATTGACGAACTGTAATAGCGCCTAATGTTCTTAAACTATTTGATATGCCTTGTGCTTTGCCCAAGTGCGATCCAGCATGATCCACATTCAAATCTTCCATTCCGGCTATTTTAAGTAGCAAATAGTATATTGATGATGTGGATATTTCGGCATGTTGTTCCAATTCTTCAACAGTTGAAAACATCATATTTGAAGGACGTTGTCTTGCTGTGATTAATCGTTGCAAGTAAAGTTTTGGTAATTTATACTGGATCACAGCCTATTTTTGAATAAAATTTCGAATTAGATTTTCAAAATTTATTTCAGTATATAAGTTGAGAAATCATACTTTATTCAGTTCATACACGACTGGATGTTGAGGCTGTTTCTTTCCATCATTCGTATCGTAGATTATGTTTAATGCATCATGCCAAAATTTAAGACGCATTTGTGCAATTTTCTCATCAGAAACCTGAAAGAATTCTATTTTATTTTCATTTCACATTGCGAAATCAAAAGTAAACAACGTACAGATCCTGCAACTTTTGCAATCTCAACGTTGAATGCTCGCACAGCGAATGCTCCACGTCGATGTAAATGTCCTTTGATAAGGAGTGTTGCCATAAAATTCTCATAATCATAATTTCTGTTTTGAGAGAAAAAAAAAAACGATGACAAAATGTTGAAAACTACAGTTACTTCATTTACTGTATGATAAATTAGTGAATAATTCGAGTATGGAATGTAATAATCCATCACATGAGAAAAAATATAAAATAAGAAGATGAAAAAAAAACTGTCAATTCCCAAATTAAGATGATTTTGAAAAAATTTTGAATGGAGATAAAAAGTAGTTTTTTCTGAAATTACCTAACCAAATCTAAACAGTATTTATGAGGAGAAAAATTGGCTTTATCGGCTTTACTGCTAAAATTACTAGCACCATATCGAATTCTACATATGGTCCTTTTAAAAATATTCATTTTAATTGTTAAAAACTAAATAACTTATTTGTCATTCGAAATGTGACGCGGGATATTTACTGAAATTTTCGACTCAGTCCTTTTTCAGTAAAAACAAATAATAAACGTTTATGAAAACATTGTGCAATTTATAATCAAAAATCACTTGAATAATTAAAGTAAAATTTAAATGAAAAATTTCATTTTTCCAAATGCACAAAGACACAATAAAATTGAATAATGTGTTTATGCTGTGTATTTTGACATTTTTGTCACTAATCAGGCAACAGACACAATCTGTCAAAATGTGAACCGGCTGGCTGCGTACTGAATTCGCAGCTGTTTGTATGCAACAGTCAATCTGCTTTATTTTTTTTTTTTTCAAATTGTTGTTTGATGTCAAACGGTTTTTAGCAGCCTTGTATCGTCATTCGTGTTATAGACTATTCAAGTGTGATGTATCGCACGCCATTATCAAGACGAAACAAATGTATTTAGTATTTCTTTTTCTATATAGTTATTGTATTATTTTTTGCACATAATTGTGTGTATTCGTATATTTTTAAGTTAATTTAAAAATTTAAACTATAAAATAAAAAGTATTATATGAAAGTGATCAAAATAAAAGCAACTAAAATGGAATATAGTGTATGGAAATCAGTTTTATTGGATTGGGTAAGTGTAATTTATATAAAATTGCAATTGTACCGTTGTAATAGCAAATGGCATTAATATCATATATGAATTTTTGTATTTTTTGCATTTTTAGGTTAATTCAACTGGATTTTTGGTGCAAAATTATGAAAATTTGGGTGATACAGATATTGAGATTTTTTTCATCGCATTTAAAAAACAAATCAAATCAACTGACATCAATTCAGTGAATGTGATTAGTTTTGTACGAGGTTTGCATGCAATTTTAGTTGGAAAATTAAATCGAGTGCTATACTGTATATAGTATTTAAAATCATCTATTTCATTTCATTTCTATTCTTAGATTACTACAAAGACTTTTTGATTAAATTGGATGAATCAAAGAATATACCAACCAGTGAATATGTGTACATTTATTCACTATTTTTACATTTTGCATGCGTTTTGCACGCAGACACGGGTGTACAGCAAATATGTAATAATATGGTGCGTAAAAATCAAGAGCTGATTGAAAAATTTCTCGAATATTTATTCAAAATTGGCAGATGTGAACGAGCCATCGTTCAAAGTGCTATTGAAGAAGCAGGTAAACGAAAATATGTCTTTTTTAAAATTATCATCTCCTTTGATACCAATGTGGCATTCGTTTTATATTTTAACATGAGAAGAGCTTTAATTTCAAGGCATTGACGTCAACTATACGTTTTCTCAATGTATACTGACTATATCAACAGAAACGGAAAAAAGATACAAAAATAATAAAATCATTTTGTTTTTGCAATGAATGGATTAAAATAATCTTTTTAAACTTTGTAGATGGTTTTGACTTGCCAGTTGCCAATGTTAGTCCAATAACAAGAAATTTGCAGTCGATTTTGTCAAACACATCGCCTCAAACGCCAAAAACAAAATTATTAAATACGTGGAATTTGGAGAATCGGAATTTGAAGGTTTGTAAATTGAAATTGAATTATCAATTGAAAATCACTTTTTTTCTAAATGATTCAATATATGTGATTTGTAAAATGGAGAAAAAACTGAATAATTCCCATTATAATTTTAGGCACAATTAGAAACAGAACGTTTTGAGCGTGGCTATTTGGAGATGCAATTGAACCAGTGTGAAAAGAAGCTGATAAAGCTCGATGAAGACTATAAAGAGGCAATGTCTGAAAATAATCTTCTGAAAAAACAAATACAATCGCTTGATGAAGACAATCAATTGATTCAAAATGCTCATATTGATTTAACCATTAAGCAATTGCGACGTGAGATAAATGAAAAAGAGGATGAATTAATGAAACTCACTATCAGTCGCAATGAAGCGAAGTATGATGTTGAAGCACTTAAGGAAAAACTACAATATGCCGAAACACAAGTTAAATCACTTAATGTCAAACTACAGGATGCATTCAATGAAGCTGACTTATTCAAAGTTCAATTGGAAGAACGCGAAAAAATGATCAATTTTGTGAATAACAGTAATAAAGAACTTGAAGATATTGTCAAAGAACTTCAATCAAATTCAAAAAAGCAAGACTTTGACTCAACTTCATCATATGAAATGTTGAATTCAACCGCCAACGATTTAAATTCATCAAGTAAGAATGGATTTAATATATTCAAAACAAATTTCAAACCGGTTTTATTAACTAACAACTTCTTTTCAAATTATGTTTCATTAATCAGGTTTTTGCATAGTTGAAGAGAATTTGGCTAATGCTGTTGTTGATATTCGATTGCTGGATCAACAAAAGCAAAATAACACACTTAATGAAACAATTAACAAACTTCGAAGTGAACTATGTACTTTGCAAGATGAAGCAAACAAACTGTACAAAGTTATGATTGGATCCACAGAGAATGATTATCCGCCATCAGCAAATTTGATCTTTTCTGAATTAAATAAAAAATATACCGAATTGAATAATGAGTGGAAGTTAAAAGATGAGCAGTCGAATAAAATGAGAGCCGAATATCAGCAAAAACTCGATCACCTTTCAGCCGAAGAGAAAAGACTACAAGATGAAGTAATTTCACTAAAATCGAGTTATGAAAAGGCCAACAATCGCATTGAGGCACTTGAGCAAGAGAAGAAGAAACATTTAGAAGAATTCAAAGCTTTGATACAATCTGAAGCTGCAATGAAGGTCAAGTTCACTGAATTCGAAGAGAAAATAAATGAATTGAGTAGCCAAAATGAGAAGATATTGGCTGATTACAAAGAGAAATCAAACCAATTTGAGGAACTTGTTTCGGAGAAAGTCACTCTCGAGGAAAACATGAAATCAAGCCAAATCAAATTGAAAGAAGTTTCAAACACTTTAGAAAGAACGCAAAATGACTTGGCGAAAATGAATAGTCAATTTTCCGAAATAAATGAGAAATACGTTGCTACTCAAAGCGAGTTGGCGCTCAAAGAAGAAATGATAGTTGGCTGTCAACAGAAAATTGACTACCTTTCAGCTGAAGAGAAAAGACTACAAGATGAAGCATCCACTCTTAAGTCTTGTTATGAAGAGGCCAATAATCGCATTGAGGCACTTGAGCAAGAAAAGAAGAAACAATTAGAAGAATTCGAAGCTCTAATTCAATCTGAAGCTGCAACAAAGGCCAAGCTCACTGAATTCGAAGAAAAGGTGACGGAATTGAATGGTCTAAATGAGAAAATGTTGGCTGATAATGAACAAAAATCAATCCAACTAGTTGAACTTGCTTCAGAGAAAGCCACTCTCGAGGAAAATTTGAATTCACGTCAAAGTAAATTTGAAGAAGTTTCAAACACTTTAGAAATAACTCAAAATGACTTGGCCAAAATTAATATTCAATTTTCCGAAATAAATGACAAATATCATGCTATTCAAAGAGAGTTGAAACTCAAAGAAGAATTGATAATTGACTATCAACAAAAAATTGAGCATCATTCAGTTGAAGAAAAACGATTACAAAATGAGTTAACTTCTCTGAAATCGAGTTATGAAGAGATCAACAATTGCATTGAGTCACTTGAACAAGAAAAGAAGAAACAGTTTGATGAGTTCGAAGCTCTGACTCAATCTGAGGCTGCATCAAAGACTAAACTCAACGAATTCGAAGAAAAGATAAAAGAATTGATCAGTCATAATGAGAAAATGTTGGCTGATAATGAGCAAAAAACAAGCCAACTAATTGAACTTGCTTCAGAGAAATCCGCTCTTGAGGGAAATATGAAATCAACTCAAAACAAATTGGAAGAAGTTTCAAACAGTTTGGAAATAACCCAAAATGACTTGGCCAAAACTAATAGCCTAATTTCCGACATGAATGAGAAATACGTTGCTATTCAAAGCGAGTTGAGGCTCAAAGAGGAAATAATAGTTGACTATCAACAAAAACTCCATCATCTTTCAGCTGAAGAGAAAAAACTACAAGATGAAGTATCCTCTTTGAAATTGAGTTATGAAGAGGCCAACAATCGCATTGAGTCACTTGAGCAAGAGAAGAAGCAAAAATTAGATGAATTCTATGTTTTGACTCAATCTGAAGCTACAACTAAGACCAAAGTAGCTGAATTTGAAGAAAAGGTGAGAGAATTGAGATGTCAAAATGAGAAAATGTCAGCAGATTACGAACAAAAATCAATCGAACTCGTTGAGCTGAGTTCAGAAAAAGCCACCCTTGAAGAAAATCTGAAATCAACTCAAAGCAAATTGGCCGAAATTGATAGTCAATTTTGTGATTTAAATAAGAAATATGCCGAATTGAATAATGAGTGGAAGTTGAAAGATGAGCAGTCGAATGAAATGAGAGCCGAATATCAACAAAAACTCGATCACCTTTCAGCCGAAGAGAAAAGATTACACGATGAACTAACCTCTTTGAAATCGAGTTGTGAGGAGGCTAACAATCGCACTGAATCACTCGAGCAAGAGAAGCAGAAACAATTGGAAGAAATCGAAGCTCTGACTCAATCTCAAGTTGCAACGAAGATTAAGCTCACTGAATTCGAAGAAAAAATAAAAGAATTGAGTAGCCAAAATGAGAAGATATTGGCTGATTACAAAGAGAAATCAAACCAATTTGAGGAACTTGTTTCGGAGAAAGCCAATCTCGAGGAAAATAAGAAATCAATCCAAATTAAATTGGAAGAGGTTTCAAGCAGTTTAGAAAGAACGCAAAATGACTTGGCGAAAATGAATAGTCAATTTTCCGAAATAAATGAGAAATACGTTGCTACTCAAAGCGAGTTGGCGCTCAAAGAAGAAATGATAGTTGGCTGTCAACAAAAAATTGACCACCTTTCAGCTGAAGAGAAAAGACTACAAGATGAAGCATCCAATCTTAAATCTTGTTATGAAGAGGTCAATAATCGCATTGAATCACTTGAGCAAGAAAAGAAGAAACAATTAGAAGAATTCGAAGCTCTAATTCAATCTGAAGCTGCAACAAAGGCCAAGCTCACTGAATTCGAAGAAAAAATAAAAGAAATAAGCAGCCAAAATGAGAAAATGTTGGCTGATAATGAACAAAAATCAATCCAACTAGTTGAAATTGCTTCAGAGAAAGCCGCTCTCGAGGGAAATATGAAATCAACTCAAAATAAATTGGAAGAAGTTTCAAACAGTTTGGAAATAACCCAGAATGACTTGGCCAAATTTAATATTCAATTTTCCGAAATAAATGAGAAATATGTTGCTACTCAAAGCGAGCTGAAGCTCAAAGAGGAAATAATAATTGACTATCAACAAAAACTCCAACATCTTTCAGCTGAAGAGAAAAAACTACAAGATGAAGTATCCTCTTTGAAATTGAGTTATGAAGAGGCCAACCATCGCATTGAATCATTCGAGCAAGAGAAGCAGAAACAATTGGAAGAAATCAAAGCTCTGACTCGATCTGAAGTTGCAACGAAGACTAAGCTCACTGAATTCGAAGAAAAAACAAAAGAATTGAGCAGCCAAAATGAGAAGATATTGGCTGATTACAAAGAGAAATCAAACCAATTTGAGGAACTTATTTCGGAGAAAGTCACTCTCGAGGAAAACATGAAAACAAGCCAAAGTAAATTGGAAGAAATTTCAAAGATCTTAGAAACAGCTCAAAATGACTTGGCAACAACAAATACTGAAAAAAATTCACTTGTAACGAAAATCATCCAGTTGAATCAAAGTATTGATGAATTAGAAAAGGAGAATAAAGTATTACTTGAATCAGCGACCAATAAGGAGCAAATATTATCGCTTAATGAGCAACTTATCCGAATGGAAAAGAATTACAACGAAAAGGTCGATTTATGGAAAAAGGAAAAAGAATCTTTGTTCCAAGATGTAAAAATTTGCCGCGCCAAATTGATGAAAGAACGCGAAGCATCTGAACAGAAGGAAAAAGAATTCAAAGCAACTCGAATTTCCTTTGAAGAAAAATTGGAAAAAATGAAAGACCGAATGGTAAGTATAATTATTTCAAAAATATTTTCTCATTTCATTGCAATCATTTCCATTTGTCTTGTTTCAAAACTGCATGTTCGTCCATGGTTTTTTTCTATGTTTCTGTTTATCTCACTCATTACAAAATCCTGTCATGTATTTTGATGATAACATCCATCACATAAAATAACATTAAAACCAAAAAGTGAATTGTTCGATTCAAATACACGATTTTTATTTTCAAGATATCAAATTCAATCGATAACTGCCTAACTGAATCGTCGCAGTTGCAATTATTGTATGATGCCATCCGAAATGAACGAGATTTTTCAATCGACAGACCTTGGATGAAACATTTATGCGGTTTGATAAAATGGCCAATGACATTTTTATTTTGTGCAATGATTACCATTGCAGTGATCCGGCGATTCGCCGTTAAAAATCAACCAGATGTATTTTGATATATCAGACAACGAATTATTTGCAATAATTCTAAATTGTGTTATGTTTAATAACAAGTTCTAAATAAGAAATAAAATTTTTTTTTTTTTTAATGCAATACATTGAAACAATGGCAATATAATGGAATTTTATTGCGACTACAATGAATCTGGTTAAAGCATTTATATGAATTTTAAATTCATTGTTTGGATTTTTTTTTTGTCTTTTCAGAAATATCTGTATAAAGAAGAAATGGCTAAAGTTCAAGATAAACATGAGAAACAACTAACTGAATTGGCCTCCGAAAATCGACGATATTCTGATAAGTTAGTCTTCTATGATGAAAAAATTAAAGAGTTTTCCACACAAATTCATACATTGAACGAGGAAAAGTTGATGTTGCTCAAGGAGCATGAAATTATGAAATCAAAACTACGAACATACGAAATTGGCTCAACTTTGAATGGAGGCAATGCCACTATGGGCACATCAAAATTATTTGAAAATATGAGAGGTATATTTAACAATTTCAAGATGGATGCGATTTTTCGTCAAGAAAATAATTTTAATTTTTCATCATCGTATTTAGGTGGTACATTCAGAATGGAAGATGAAGAGGGTGAATTATTCGACAATACCTATTTAGGCGAGTTAAAGAGAGGATCAGCTGGACGTGATTCATTAACACCAGAGGAAATTCAACGGCGCAATTCAATGCTGCCACCACATCTTCGATCATCGTATATGCCACAATTCGGAGACAATGAAACAAAGGTAAACGATGGAAAATTGAAAACTGATTTTCTACCGAATGTATTTTTTTCTACTTTAGTGCATCCAAATGTGATTCACAACATTGAATGACTTTTTATTTTTTTTTTTTTTTTTGTTGTGGCAGAATGAAAATTTCAAATCATTAGATGACAGTTTATTTAGTACGCACAGTGAAATGCGACGTGGCACAACATACAAACGTCCTGGTCCACCAACACCAAGCAAAAATGGAGGCCGTTTCTCATTGAGCGGTGGTGAATTGCCACGCGGTGATATACTTCGTGAACATAATGGTCATGAACGTACATCGCTTGGTGGTTCATCAAAACCACCAAAGAAACATACGCCCGGTAAATTATCGCGCATATTTTCCACATCAAAACTTAAGGATGAGGTACGAAATAAGCTATTAATATAATTTTATATTTAATTTTTAAGCAAATATTCATTTTTTAAGGTTGATTAAGATAATTTAAATTATCATACGAACGTGTGTTCAGAGTTTTGGGACTGTCATCCCACACAAAATTCGCACATATAAATTATTTGCTGATCGTACACACTTCAACTAAATATGTCTCTAAACAATGTTGACATAAAAAACACTACTCTCTTTACTACTGAAATATCGACAATTTTTCGTTTTCTTTTGGATTTTCCAGATGTTATAGAGAGTCAATTACAATCTATCGATCAGCCGATAATTTTTGCAACCACATTTGTGCGATATATATATATATATGATAAACTACTTTACAAAAATCCAATTAAAACACAATCAAACAAATCAATTTTTCAATCAAAAATCCATCCATGAAAACAAGTTCAAAAGGTTGCAAATCACTTTTCCTGATCACACGACGCGTCACATCGTACGTTCGACTATTAGCGGTAAACCAAAATCAAATGTAAACTAATTTTCATAGTTTTGTCTTTTCAAATGATCGTCATTTTTCAAATTTATTCACAAATTTTCTTCTAATTTTAATAATAGTTTAATTTACCTTTTTTTATTCGGATATTTTGTACATTTTTTTTTTTTTAATTTTTTTTCAAATATTTCGGAGCTTATGGATTATTTAATTAAGTCGATTAGAATTAGTTTGTATATTTTTGTTAAGCACATAAATCATAGAAGGACTTTAACTCGCTTTTAGAGTAGACATCAATATATATATATTTTGTATCTTCAATAGTGAAATAAAGAATAAGCGAAAAAAAAAAAAAATGAAAATATTTTCGTGTTGTGAAATTATTTAGATTTAGATTTAAATTGATGAAGGTACACATATAGGTCTGGGATTTCTACCTTTTGAACTGTTTTTGGCGATGACATAAAAAAATATCACGCCAACTGACAATGGTATGTTGTTTTGATTCCATTAAACAGGTTAAGGAAAATGAACAGCCACCAACAACAAATCGAAAAACACTGAATCAACTTCAAAAGCTGTTTTTCAGCACATCAACACCATGTCACCGTAATGCAAGACGTCGTTCATCAATGCCAAAGTTTGATACAACAACGTTTGGTCTAATAAATAGCTCAGTATCAACAATTGAAACAAAGTTTAGGCCTGAAACAAAACGTTTAGGAAGCTTATCACGAAATCTATTTGCACAAACAAAAAAGGTGTCACAGAAAATTCTATGTGCAGTGGATAAAAAACAATTCAATACCGATTCAACACCTGAATATGATAAGATTCATAATGATACAACTAAATTGCAATCATCTCGTAAATCATTCATCAAAAAACGGGTGTCATTAATCAGAAAGCGAGCTATACAAAATAAAACACAAAAAGAAAAGCGACTTGCAGCATACAATCAATTTCGTCGTATGTCAAAAGTTGATCGGATCAGTGATGGAACATACTCGTTTGGCACCAGTGTAAACAATTTCTCTGGAGCAACGTACGATGTGGATAAAAGTGAAACAACATATGAATCGGACATTTTAAATTTCCAAGCGGAAGTAAACGAATGTCAAGGTCCAGTCGATATAAATGTTGAAAATTTGGACGATGAAATTGATTTTGTAAAATTATGCAATAACAAACAATCCGAATGCCCATTTGTGGACAAAGAAATTGTATCAAATTCATTGCTACCATGTTCAGCGGAAGAGAAATCCTCTTTGAAATCAGTTGGTGATGGTGATGGACTAAGTCCACAATCGGTTAAATCAAATTATTCGTCGAATTCAACAACACGAACGAGCAGTCATTGTGCCCGGATCTGTTGGAATCAACAAAAAATACCAAAACTTACTACATACAAAGCGGAAAAGAAAAGCCTAGAAAAGAATGATAGCCATGATTCAACACGCAGTTATCACAATACACAATCGTTGATGACCACAATTAGATCTGTTCATTCAAATGTAACAGTGGGATGGAACGATCTACCCTCATACATTCGTTATTACATCATCTCAATAACCGTTTTATTTATTGCACTTGTACGTTATCAATTCTATTGAACTATTAGCAAACAGAAAAATCGTTTTTTTTTTTTTATTAGAATTTCAAATGTATTTAATTCATTTTCAATATTATCTGTTTTTCGAAAATTGAAGGAAAATAAGAAAAAATTTTTGTTCGTTCATTATACGCTTTCTTTACATTGTGAAACAATAAATCATATTAATTTATATATTTCGGAATAAAATCAGATGAATTTCTTCTTCATAAGCTCATGTACGTTGCAACATTCATAATTGATGTGGGGCCATTGACATCGCATAAAATAGCATAGGCAAGTTTTGTGTGATTCTCATTTTCAAAACGAAAATGATAAGAACGAAAGAAAGCGATGCGGAAGTATTACAATTGTTGCTCAAAATTTCCGGCATTGCACCTTGAACTAGAGTGTTGCTTCTCAAAATCCTTGTACTTGAGTTCGTCAAACCCAAAACAAGAGAAATTACATTTTTTTTTTTTATTTATGAGAATAATTTCGACTGTTTATGGAATAATATTTCCTCCGTAAATAAATACTGACACATTCTTCAATATCTTTTCTACAGTAAATGATACGCAACCTCAATTAAGATGGACAATGGACAAATAAGAAGCGCAGTGTTCAACACTGAATGTTGAAATTTATTCAGAAAAATCATTTCGAGATATATTATAAAAGCTGACATTGGATAATTTTGCTTCTTGTATCAGACATTTGAATCCACAGAACTAAAATGCAATTTTCAATTGACGTAGCGTCCAATAACGCATGACGAGTACAATATCTTTTGTATTTGATTGAGAATTATTATTTTTTAAGCTTTGTGTGGAGTACTGGTGAACTAAAGATATAAAAAAACTCACATTGATTTTAAACCTATGCAAAAAAAAGTAAAAAATTATTACTTTCTAAACATTTTGCTTAAATATCATCAAAATATATGGTCCTGAGTAAGAATTTTTTTTATCAAAAATTTCCCGTCCGTGCACATTAGAGATCATCACCAGCGAATTGCTCGTGAATATGCCAGCCAATCAATTGTCAATCATTCTATTGGTATAGTTTTTAAGTTTGAATCGATACTGTCAACCCATGCTGATTTTCAAGGCTATTAGATAAATGAATATGAACATAGTTATACGAAATATAAACCATTTTTTTCTTTGTTAAAATTGCACTTAATCAAAATGTTGATATTTTTTCTATTAATTTAGTAAATATTGAAAAAAAAAACTTCTGTATGTCTGATCACTTTTTATTTATAAATTTGAATTTGAATTTGAATCATCCAGTTTGGTGAGTTCTTGATAAAAACTAATGCCAAAGTCAATGCATGATCAGTTGCTGGATTGAATTCAGATAGAGATTTCAATTAATCTCCAAAATGCATCAAAAACTTTAGAATGAATGAAAGGGGTAAATCTTCTATTTAGAACCACACAAAAAAGGAGAAGTCAATATGGCGTGATTAAAAAAACACAAAACACATTACTCACATGTTATTCAATTTGTGTTTACATTCCGTACGATCAAAACAATTTTTTTCTTCTCTCTCTCCCTCTCTCTCTCTCTCTCTCTCTCTCTCTCTCTCTCTCTCTCCAATGAAATTGTCAACAAAATAAAATGTTGTTTTTATATTGGTCATCGATTTCATCTTTCATAAATTTATGTTCATAGTTGTCTATTTACCCGATTGAAAACATGTGGCTAAAGCATATTCAAAACATGAGGTAAAAAGAAGGCACGTCCAAATTAATGAGCAAAAATAATATGAAACGTATTTTTGCAAAAATCAACCTTCGGTTGCCAATGCCTGCGATTCAACAACTCCATAATCTGGTTGTTTTGTTCAAATATCATATGCAATCTTTGTTATTTTGTGAGAGACAGAGAGAAAATCTCGATAGAAAGAAGATGATAACATTCATAAATTCAATATGATAATTATTATTGGCAATCTGCTGGGGGTTTCATTTAAATTATGCGTTTGTGACGTCACATAGACGTGATGTGGCGTTGATGTTGAAATAACTTGAAATAAAATCAACTTTTGTTTAATTCGAAAGAAAAATTAACATGAGATTTATATAGATGTTTGTCGATTGAGAGTATCAGGTGCGCGTTTTGTCGCTTAATTTTCTCATTCTTTTTTTTTTCATTTTGGATTCCATTTTATCTACGCGTCAATTTTGGTCATTTGATATCGCGCACAGCTATAAATTCACTTGCGCGCCCACAATATTCAACTAGTTTGAATTTAGACATGACTGTCGATAGTCGTTCTGTGCTCACCACCCATATTCTAATAACGCTTGTAACATTGATCAGTTCAATTTTTCGTTGAAAAAAAAAAAAAAAAAAAAAAAGTGTTTTCACAAGGAAGAAATCCAATTTCGAAGTCTTTGAGAAGAAATCGTTTTCGATCATTTCAACCATTTTTCGGTGAATTACGCCATTTTGGAAATTTAAAAAAAAAACTTATGCAATTCCAATAGTATATACTGCGTTTTATCAGTGAAGAGTATTAATTACAATAATTTGGAATTTGAGAAAAATACATCACCAATAATCGTAGGTTTTCTTTTGAAATTAATTTTTTTTCTCCGGTTGCAAAAGTGAAATCAAACTTTATTTGCCGTTGTGTGACAATGATAAAAGGACAAGCCAATGAAATAAAGAAGGAAAATTTTAAAAATTTCCATTTGGAAGTTGAAAATCAACCTGTTGATAAATTCTTAACAGGACATTCACGCATAAAACGCGTGTGGAATGTAAAAGCATCGGCATTTGCTATAAATACTACAAATCCAATCCGAGCCATTGTTGAACATTTAAACGTACAACCGAATCCAAATAAATCTTTCATTCCTCTATCTGTAGGTGAGTATAGTTTTCTTTCACCATTTTTCCAGATGGTTCCATCCAATCTTTGTAACAGACAATGTTTGAACTTTTATCGATCAAATTATATCATATGCAAATAGTAGCATCGTATGCTAGCTTTTGCTACTAAATTCATTTCTTTTCATTTTTAAATTTCGAAAGTTGAAAATTGTAGAAAAATTTAGATTTTTGAAATTTTTTCCTCCCAAAATCGATAATAATCATACAATCAATAGTAAGCTTGATCGATAGACTAAAACTTCAAGCAGTTTTGGCAAAATTAAAAAAAAAATTTCCAAAAATAAATCAAAGAATGAAAATATTGCTTTTATCTTGTTCCCGTTATTTTTTGTGCTTTGTTTTTAATTTTCTGTTTTTATATGTCGTTGATAAATAAATTATTTCTGGTGTATTTATCTGATAAATGACTTAAATTATATACGGCGTCATCTATGATTGTAATGACCTTCCTCAAATAATTTCAAATGATTCATGCAAATCTTGAATTCAATATAGTTACTTACTTTAGCTCAATGGCTTCATTGATAAATGTGAACGGGCAAAAGTAGAAAAACTTGATCATCAGTCGAAATTTCAAAATATAATTATCATTTTCAATACTTACAAAGATTTCAAATGTTCAAAAGTTTATACGTTACAATCATTATCAAAAGATCCGTATCGATGCAACTAATTGCTTAAAAAATTCAATTCGATTTATACTGCGCAACAACGGTACAAACTACAAAATAGCTATGACATCTATATCGGTGATATTTCCATGGAATTTTAAATATTATACTAACACATTCGCAATAGTTTTTTTTCTCTTCTTCTTTTTTCAAAAACAAAACAAGTTCATAATTTATTTTTATTGATATTAAAAGTTGTTACTGATTAATATTCATATTCATACGCGCCATTCAGCTTGAATCGTGATCTTTCTCCACATGAACTGAATTTGTTTAATCAACAGACAAATTTTTGATTTTATAATTTTTTTTTTTTTTTTTTTTTTTGATTTTTTCAATTTTTCGTTCAGTAAAGAATTAAACGGATGTTTCTAAGTCAAAAAATCAATCAATACATTTCATTAATTTGTATAAATTTATTTTTCATCTCGAATATTCCACGTGTCAATTTGAAAAATTTTCCTACATAGGCGATCCAACAATATATGGAAATTTGACCGCGGCTAATGAGACAATTCAAGCAGTGCGCAATGCGATCGATGAAGGTAAACATAATGGATATGCTCATTCAGCTGGAAGTGTAACAGCACGTGAAGCTGTTTGTAAATATGTAGAACCTCATCAAGGTGCTGTGACGCCAAACGATGTAATTTTGTGTAGCGGATGTTCATCAGCACTTGATATATGCATTGGTGCTATTGCTGAGCCGGGCAAAAATATTTTAATACCACGTCCTGGTTTTTCGGTAAGCAACCAATTTGTCGGGAAAAAAGGGAAAATTACAGTTGATTAAATAAAAAGAAATTAATTTTTAATTAAATTTTTTGTTTTTTTCGATCATTAGATTTATCGAACTCTTGCCATTGGCCATGGTATTGAAGTTCGTTCATACAATTTGCTTCCGAATAAACAATGGGAAATTAATTTAGAACAACTCGAAGAATTAATGGACGAGAATACAGCAGCTATTGTACTCACAAATCCAAGCAATCCATGCGGAAGTGTTTTTCGAAAAAATCATTTACTTAACATAATTGAATTATGTGAAAAATATTGCATTCCAATCATTGCCGATGAAATCTATGAACATTTTGTGTTCCCAGGCATCGAATATCATTCGGTGAGCTCATTATCAAAGAATGTACCAGTATTATCATGCGGAGGCTTAACAAAACGATTTTTAGTTCCCGGCTGGCGTTTGGGATGGATCGTTATACACGATCGTAACGACATTTTTAAAGAATTACGCAAAGTATTATTCAATGAATATTTAATGAAAATGATCAAGAAATAACAAAATGAACAAATAAATCATTTCTCTTGTTTAGGGTTTAGCGAACTTAAGTACAAGGATTTTGGGAAGCAACACTCTAGTTCAAGGTGCACTGCCGGAAATTTTGAGCAAAACGCCACAATCATACTTTGATAATACCGTTGCTATTCTTTATGTAAGTCAAAAATAAAAACACATTCATAATATAATATTAACCTAATGCTTCCGTATCGCTTTCATTTGTTCTTATCATTTTCCTTTTAAAAATAAGAAACATGCAAAACTTGCTTATGATATTTTATGCGATGCCGTTGGCCTCACACCGATAATGCCGGACGGTGCAATGTATATGATGATTGGCATTGACATTGAAAATTTCCCAGAATATCAAGATGAGCTACAATTTGTACAGGCATTAGTTAAGGAACAAAGCGTATTTTGTTTACCTGGTCAATGTTTTGATTATCCAAATTACATGCGAATTGTATTGACAGTCCCAGAGGATTTGATATGGGAATCATGCACACGTATCGCCAATTTTTGTAATAAACACTACAAGAACTCATTCAATCCTAATTTAATTGAAAATTTGAATTGGTAGACACATCGTGTGTCACACACGCACAAATTAACACTGATTTATTGATTTACGGTAAAGAGAAAGCGAACTTATTTTTTTCTTATTTTTTTTCTGTAACATTTCGAAATTGAAATGAAATGATATACATAAATATGTTTAAAATGAATTGAATAAAATTGAAATAATGAAAAAACATGTTTTATTTTTTTGGTTCATCAATTGATGAAAAATATGAATGAATAAGGCGGTTAATGAATTGATATTGTAAAGAATATATGAACAGAGTGGTATAAAAACACGGTTTCCAGGAACTTTCACAATGTATTTTAAATGGGGAGCTGCCTAAATCCGTGTTAGTTCCTATTTCGCCACCATAGTGGCGCTGCAAGCAGCATGATTATTGAAAATTGAAAATTTTCAAATAAAATGGAATCAATTTTAATAAATAATTAAATATGAACTGCATCACTCAAAAAAGCATGAATATCAATAAAAGGATTTGATGTGATATTTTTTATTCAATTATAGAATTCTAAGAAATGAGCATTCTTTGTATACAATTTCTCCCCTTTTTATTTCAAACATGAAACGAATAAAATGAAAAATGAAAAGCGATTAAAATTGATTCCATTTCATTTGAACCTTTCATATGACAGTGAATCGTAACATAAAAAAATTTTAAACGATTTTTTTTACAATTTGCTGAGTGTGTTCTTTAGTAGTTTTCATATAGATTCATAATAATAATTCTTAAGCACTCTCAGAAGAGCTTAAATTGTTTTTTGATCTTTCTGCGAATTACAATTAGAGAATCATCAATGGTTGAAATAAAAGCAATTGTTGTTGAAAATTCTAACATTTTATGTTTTTTATTTGTTATTTAATGTTTCGTATATATGTCTTTTATTCGCTTTACAGCCTTCAAATGTGTTTTGTTTTTGCATGTTGATAGTAGTATTTTTAGTGTCAACTTGAAAGTACATATTTCCAACTTATTAACTAAAACAATGACATTTTTTCTCGTTTCGACTATTGATATTTATTTTAACCTAAAATCAAATGCATCGGAATCATATTCAATCATCACCATATATGAGAGTCTGTCGTTTCTGATGTTCTTGAAGAAGTGCACGTGCACTTTGACGAGGAATTCCTGCCCGATACATCATTTTATGACGATATTGTCGCAATTCGACTGGAACGTAATAACCTCTTTTCGATTTTCTATTTTCATTCAATGGCTGCAAAATTACTTCTGTGGATCCTAAATCTAGCTTTCGTGCTCGTTTCTTTGGTTGTTCACAGTCAAATTGTGTTTTGATTTGCCAGTTTGGCCGCGAAATTGCGAAATCTGCATCATCTTCATTCAAGTATATGCTCTTGCGCTTTTTTGATTGACCTGGCTGTGTAAAATGAACACGCTTTTGAATTCTGAAGTCACGATTAATTGGTGTGCGTGGAGCCTCTGTTGAATATGAAAAAAAAAAAATTGCATCAAAATGTTATCATGAAATGAATATGAAAATTTGCTTTAAATTACAAAATCACATTAGCATAGAAATTCATTGTTTCTTACGCCATCTCTACAAGTACGGTGTGAATTTGAATGAATATCAAACAAAATTGTGAATGTTCATACAATAGACTTTCATGCAGTGGGCAAGTACATCAACGATCGATTAATGTACCACGGCACAAGTCGTGCGACGTTCCGTTGCAAGCGATTTCTATCATATATACACTGATTTGCATATACACCGTTACGGAATGCAAACGGCAAATAGTATCTTTTTGCCGTTTCCTTTGGTATAGTCAGTATGCATTTATAAATCGTATGGGTGGCGTTAATGTCTTTCAAATCAAAGCTCTTAACATGTAAAAACATATAACGAATGCTACATTGTAGATTATGGAAGTATTGCTTCACTTACCTCGGAAACCAAATTTGTTCTTCTTTTCGGGTGTCATTGGTTCGACAAGAAAATGTCCACTGGCCGAATTGATGATTCCCAATAACTTTTTCTGTTTTGGTCGCTCAGTTGGCTCATCCGTATCGATTTCGACAAACTTTCGCTTCAATTTCGGTTTGGATCGTTTTGATGTGGTCGGTTCCTAAATAATATAAGCAATGACAGTTGAATCAAACATTCAAATGATTAAATTCATATGAAATTAACTAACATTTTGTGATGATGATGTCGAAGTAACAGCGCTATGATCATCTGTAATCAATTCTTCTTTTGGCATTTGAACAATTTCTTTGATTTGTGCTTGTTCAATCACATTGGCTGGGAATTTGGAAAATCTTAGTTAATATAAATGTGAATGTTTTTGAATGAATCGAATCTTACCTTTTTTCGCTTTCTTCGGCATTTTTTGATTATTGTTTTCTTCTTCTTCTTCTTGCGAGGAGATATCTAATGGAGCTCTTTTCATATCAGTTGGACTGATGCTGGTATCCAACTTTGATTTTTTATTCAAATTGATATTATCTTCGTTTTCAGTGATAATCAGTTTCTTTTCTTGCTTCTCATTTTTTTCAATTTTATTCATTTTTTTTGTTTGAATTTGAAGCTTTGCTACCGTAACATCTGATTCATTTGAATTCAAATCACCTAATGATACTCGTTTGGCTTTTTTCGCCATCATTGGTTTTGGCAAACGATCAATACCTGGTAATGAAGATCGTTGTTTAATTGAACACTTTTTCTTAGACATTTGATTTTCTTTGCCAGTTATTTGATTGGCTGGAGATGATGACACTTGTTGCAATGATTTATTTTTGTCAACATTCTCAGTCTCGATATTTTCTATCCTATCATCAGAAACAGTTGATTTTTGAGCCTCTTCAGTTGACACTGTGCTTGGAATATCATTGTTGGTTGCGGTCACAGTTTCTGTTGTAACTTCTTCACTACTTGTTTCGACCGCAACTGATTTGCTTGATTCCACTTTTTTATCAGATTCAGTTGATACTTTCGCATCTTCGAGCGCTAAATATTTTGTCTTATACTTTTTTCCTTCGGACATTTCATGCTCACTTTGTGTATTTACGGTAATCATAACTACTGAAACTTGTTCTACGGTGGCAGATGTAGAATTCGTGTTTCCATTGTTCACATTTTCAATTTCAATTTTATTTTCAATTTCAATTTCAATTTCACTTTCATTTTCTTCTGAACTACTCTGGACTATGATGCGAGATCGATGATGCACTTGTGACTTATGCACTACGGCATTATCTTTTTCGTCATCAACCTCTTCACTCGACAATTCTTCATTCTCCAGATAGTCTGATGAATCGTCTTCTTCGATGTTATCATCATCCACAATGAATCCATCATCTTCGTAGGCATCTTCATTATCTTCTTCATCTTCCGTATCCTCTGAACCAATGTCCATACCACCATCGATTTCATTTTCTATAAAGAAACGTTTCGGAAAAATTTTTATTAGAAAAGTTCAAAATGTTCACAATTGTTCTTATTATTTCTTTTCGATTTTACCTTCCATTTCACGTCGTTCCTCTTCGTCCATGGAATCGCCTGATTGATAATCTTCAATGACTTCAGCCCCATCATCGATAAACTCATTTCCTTCTTCGTGTTCATCTTCTTCGCTTTCTTCTTCGCTTTGTTCTTCGCTTTCTTCTTCGCTGCCTTCCTCTGTTGCAAGAATAAAATCATCATCCTCTTCCGAGTCACTGTCAATAATTCCACTTGATGTGTTCCATTTGTTACGTGCAACCACAGCCTCCTTTGGTGGTTCTTCTTCATCCTTTGCTTCATGACTGTTGATAATGTTCGAAGTATCAATTGGATTTGATGAGTCATTTGAAAGCGAGGTTCTTTTGACTGATTTATTCCATGACTCTTGTAATTTTTTCAAACTTTCACGAGCTTTGGCTTGTTGTTCTTCAGGATCAAAATAGAAAACAAATGAAATTAAAAACTTTGAAAAATGCGTTCGAAACGATGAAATTTTCTTCAAAAAAGCTTACCTTGACGCTTCGTTCGCTTTTTCTCTTCGCTTTTCGAGTGATTTTCGCTTGCTTCAAGTATGGCTTTTTCATCTGGATATGGTGTATCGTGGCGTTTGTGACCAGATGAAACCTTGTCTGATTTAGGTGTCATGATTTGTACTGATTTTCGTGGTTTCGTTGAACTTGAATCGGCAACAATTTTTGATACTGATTCAACTGCCGGTTGATCTGGTTCCATGCTTTGTTGTTCTGTTTCAAAAGCAGGTGCTGTTGTGTTCACTTCAGTTAGTGTTTCATTTACAACTGAATCACCTAAATCAGTATTATTAAGTGATTCATTCTTTTGAATTTCATTTGTCTTATCTGAAACAATTTCGTTATTCTCAAGCTGACAATCGGCTTGATTGTTTTCTGACGATATCATTTCCAACGTTTCATTGGTTTTATTTTTATTTTGTTTATCGTCAACAGTTGTTTCAAAATCACCAACCAGTTCATTGAGTTCCTCACATAAGCTCATTGAAACAACACCGAATGACGAATCTCTTGGTGATCGAAGTAATTTTGGAGTTTCAGACTTTGAAATTTCGGTTTCGCTGACCATTTTTTCATTTTTTTCTTGATTGTCTTGTCCCATATCAATGTCACATTGTGGTGTCTCTTTGATGGACTGAGGAGTTTTGGCTTTAATCGGTGTTTTTTTCGCTGAAGATTTTGGCGTGGCCAATTTAGCCTTTTCAATTTCTTTTGTCGGTGTATTAACTAAATTACTTACGTCCATTTGATCAAAACCACCAAAATTCGAATGAAGAGATTCTCGTCTGTTCTTTGGGCTAGGAACCACGTAACTTTGTGATACCGATTCAACAGTTGATTGTTCCGGTTCAACGGCCGATTGATTTGATTCAACCATCGATTCATCTGATTTAATAGTGGACTGATGTTGTTCATTGATCGATTGTTTTGATTCCATCATAGGTTGATCTTTTTCAATGGCAGCCTGATCTTGTTCAACAGTCGGCTGCTCGGACTTAATAGTGGGTGCTGTTGTGTCCATTTCTGTTTGTGTTTCATTTACAACTGAATCACTTAAATCAGTATTATTAAGTAATTCATTCTTTTGATTTTCATTTGCCGTTTCGGAAACCATTTCTTTGTCCTCTTCATTTTTGTTTGGAGTTACATTCTGAACAATTTCTTCAAACTGTTTTTCGATTTGATTATCATCTGTAACTGACTCTTTAAAGATTTCATTGAAACGACGCTCAACTTTTTTGTCAGCAACAGGTGTATCCAAGTTAGCAACAAGTTCATTGATTTTTTCACTTAAACTCATTGAAGCTATACCAAATGACGAATTTTTTTGTGGTCGAGCTAATGACGATATTTCAGTCCTTAAAATTACGGTACCATCGGCTGATTTATTATCTGTTTCATGCTCATCTTGATCCATGCTAACATCATTTTCTGGTGTCTTGTTGCTGGACCCAGAGGTTTTTGTTTCAATTGGTGTCGATTCTGATTTTGGTGAAGCTGATACTGAATTATCCAATTTTGGCGTATCGTTTTTGGTTGTCGCCGATTTTGGAGTAGCCGATTGTGGTGTGTTTAATTTTGGCGTGGCTACTTTTGATGTATCCGATTGGGGCGTCGCCGATTTTGGAGTAGCTACTTTTGGCGTAGCTAATTTTGATGTATCCGATTGTGGTGTCACCGATTTTGGTGTGGTTAATTTTGGCGTGGCTACTTTTAATGTATCCGATTGTGGTGTCGCCGATTTTGGAGTAGTCGATTTTGGCGTGGCTACTTTTGGCGTAGCTGGATTTGACGTAGCTAATTTTGGTGTGACCGACTGGGGTGTCGCCGATTTTGACGAATTTGATTTGGCTATTTCACCTTTTTCTTTCAACGGTTCTTCATGCGTATCGCACACTTCCATTTGATCATCCTCATCATCTGTCGAAATAGCCAATATTATCTTTGATATGTCAGGTTTAATGTCCATCTCTTCATCGTCTGGTTCTTCATCGATAATTTCAGCAGCAATAATGCTCTTGTTAATTCGCATTGATGATCGACGTGGCGTGGTTGGCTCTTTAATTTTGCTGACTTTAGTTTTTAGTGTTTTTGGTGTTCCACTATTTTGTGATTCAATCAAACGATTGGAAGTGCGTCGTGTCGATGGTGGTGAAATATCATCTGAAACTACACTGTTTGATCGTAGATTACGTCTGCCTGACACTGCCCTCACCGGTGAGTCTGTAGCTTTTTCGTTTTCTGAATGTAAACGAGAACTACGACGTGCTGGTGTTGTTGACCGCAAAACACTCTCCTTTTTTGGTGTATTTTGTGCAGCAGCAGCCAATCGTGCAGATCGAGGACGTGACACTTCAGTTGATGCACTTCCTTCTGAAGCAACACTAATCGATCGCAATCGCCGTGCAGGAGTGGAATTGGAATGAGCTGCTAAATTTTCTTCAGTCAATTGCGATTTTTGGCTAGCGCGTCTATTTCGTGTTTTAACCGGTTCGACAATATCAATTTCATCGAATTTTTCACGACGCAATACGACTTTGCACGATTTAATTGAACCAGAACTT
Organism: Resseliella maxima; assembly: GCA_029041755.1. Taxonomy (NCBI): domain Eukaryota; kingdom Metazoa; phylum Arthropoda; class Insecta; order Diptera; family Cecidomyiidae; genus Resseliella; species Resseliella maxima. Next base: position 294,168 of record JAQOWM010000951.1, on the reverse strand, counting down.
GTACTGCTTGCAGCATCGTCAAAATCTTCCATTTTGTTGTGACTATCAACGTTATACGACTCTGTATAATGGAAAAAAAATGAGTCGTCATTAACGGTACAAATCAAAAGCGTAGCATTAACATGGTTTTTACTTATGTTGGCGCATTTCAAAAAATGGTTGTTATTTCAATTTAAATTTTTCAAATAAGAATTTATGACAATACTTACCATTTTCCTCAATTTCCTTGAGTTTTTGCGAACGAGTCGTTTTGGTACTGGTTTTGGGTGCTGGACTTTCAGTTGAAGTACGACGTGATCGTGTCACTGGTGAAATAAACAAATTTATAAAGATTATATATATGATTAGCAATGCATAATATATGGTGAAAATATAAATGATTATTGTTTTAATGGTGTCCATTTTGAAACAAAATAAAAAAAAAAATTGGTGAAACAAACGAGATGTGATCAACAATGAGAGCAATTCAATAATTTTCAAATGACCAAATGTATTGACAATATGCTATAAAATGAAATATGAATCTGTGGCATTCACTTGTTGTATGCCATTACTAACTTAACAATACGAAAACCAAATGAAATTAAAAAAAACCAAGTAAACTGAGCGTATTGAACGATATATTATAAAAAAATGTGAATGAGAAAAAAAAATGTCATTTGAAAATATTTTCATTTCAACTCACCTCGTGTTGTAGTTGATTTATTCAATTCCTCCATTGTTCAATATAAATCAAAAAAATAAATGTTCAAATCACACAAAAAAAAAAAGTTTGTCAAAATTAAAATTATGAGCAAAACACAAAATGATTTTATTTAAGAGCACTTTTTAACTACGTCCAGCGCACACGAAATATAAAATCCGTTAGACTTTTTTAAAATTTGTTATCGATGTTCTCTCTTGTCTTTTTTATTCTTCTCTTTCTTTGTCTCTCTGTTCTTTCGTTGATGCGCAACACAAAATCACAATGTCATATTTTACGCGGGTAATTTTGTATGAGAAATACATGCGGTCTATAGCGATTATGATGTGCAAGTGAATCGCATGGAAACTTCACGAAACCATTTGGACATTAGGCTGTCAGTTTGGAGCGAATCCATTAAGTGTTACCATATTCAATTAACGAAACAGCTGACTGTCAGTTATTTATATATATTCGAATTGTTTGGTCACTGTTTATCAAAATAGAAAATTATTTGTTGGAAATTTGAACGTAGATTTTTTGTAGATTTTAAATAATTTTAAATTTTCTTCATTAATTTTACATTTTATTTTATCAAATAAATACAGAAAGAGTATTTTGGCAACGTTGACTCAAGTTAACTATATATTTTTGCAATTATTGACTTCATCGATTTTTCAAATTCTATATAAAATGCCATACAATGAACAAGAATCCACTTCATCAGAGTCACTTGCTCCAAGGGTGGAATTGATTCTACCCGATCATGGGAAATTATTTTACGAACAAAAGAATGACTTTGTTTTTTGTAAACCTCATTTAATGCCACTTAAATCGGTCACATTGGATAAATTGGAAAAGATGCAAAAACAAGCACAGGAGCAATTGAAAGAGACCCGATCAAAAACAGCAGCTGCAAAATCATTTTAAAACTGAATGTGTTGCTCAACTAATAATTTACTCACATTAAGTGTCCTTTAAATGAATTTCTTTGATCATAATAATTCTCACTGCAAAATCATTACAAAATGAATAACTTTTCAATGACTATGTCACGGAACGGATTGAATTCAGTTTTTTCTTACATTAAAAATGAAACTACGGAAATATTTTTGTTTTTTTTCTTCATTGATTTATTTAGTTGAATAATTGCGTTTGTTTTTATTGTTAAATACTTATTATGAATTTACAAAGAATTAGCTGCAATTGTTTTAAGCATATAAAATTGGTTTGATTATCGAAATTTACAAAAGTGTTTTTTTTCCTATTCAGATCTTTACGATTTTTTCCAAAAGAAATTTTGTAATAAACTAAACGGAAGATAATTTAAATTCAAAATGGATTTTTTTCCCCTTAATTTCAATTTATTAAAATCTAATGCTCTCTTAATTTTTAAAACTTGGTTATTGATGAATGAAGCCTTAGCTTCGCTGTTTTTTCTTTTTCTTAGATTAATTTTAGAAATTATGCGCAATTGTATGATATTGATATTGATATTGGAGATATTTAAGTGTGTTTTTTCTTTGCAATACGATTGAATTTTTAAAAAATGTTTGAATTAAAAACAAAAAAAAAGAAACATGTTTACATTGCACTGATCATGTAAAATGGGAAAATGTAATAAAAACTTAAACGAATATTGTAAACAAAATCAACGGTTTTTAAATAAAATCCACATATTCACTGAAAATCAATCGTTTGTGTGTTTTTTTTTTACTTGAGCATTTATTGAAAACGTTGTCATTTCCTTACTTCTAATTCTTGATATCTTTTTAGTTCTCTCATCTAACACAACCATAAAGCAAGAAATTTCAAATGAACATCTTTGTTGGATGTTTCTTGTGAACAACAAGAAACAGCACGATGGCCATTCCAACAAATGACAAAATCAAACTAAGAATATTTGCGAAAAAGAATGTGCTTTTTCGATTCGTTTTCAAACTTTTCGCTATGTGTTGAAAATTAACATTTGAACTATGAATTCATTTTAATTATTTTTTTTTTCCTCGTTTTTTAATTTCTTGTTATTGCCAATAGACTAATTTCATTCTAATAATCCATATGAATCGACGTAAAAGTAGAATAAATTATTTCAAAAAAAAAAAAAAAAAAAAAAAAACTTATTTCGTTAAAAAAATTCCATAATAATAACTAAAAAATAATAACCATTTTTTTTTAAAAAAAAAAAGCCATAATAATACAATCAAAACTAAACCGGGTGATGCAGCATGCTTTCAACTTATCATCGTCAATCATTTCGTTTCTTTTCATTCTAATAGTCTATCACAGAATATTGCCGATTGCATTTCTTTTTTGCCAGCCGTGTGCTATTTTCAAAAAATATTCCTTTTTTTCATTGAGAATTGAAAAATGACAATTAGCCGAACACAATTTACTCATTAAATAAAATTTTCATATTTTTTGGCATTAATTTCCTTGTTGATTTCACATTCAAAATTTCGATTAGAAAAAAAAAAAAAAAAAAATTCCAGCTCATTTCCCAAAAACATTAATTTAGAGCTTTACGATCAATTTTTTCTATAAGACGAATTTGTTTTAATTTTAAAATTATTGCATACAATTTGTTAATTTCTTTTTTTTTCTCTTTTTTTAATTTGATTTAAAATCAATTTTTGTATCAAAATTGTCTTTGACTATAATGAATGAGCCTAATACTTTGGATAGCGATTTTCGATTTAGATTAACATGAAAATTAATACAATTTTTTTACTTATTCTGAATGAATATGATGAATATTAAAATGAGATTATGACTATTTTAAAGAATTAATTTTGTAAAAAATCAATCGTTAATGATGAATAGCCTCAAATCAATTTATAATTTTTGTTTCGATTTAACAAAAACCCAAAAAAAAAAAAACTGATTACGAATTCCAATGAGACGAAATCACTCTTTCCAAATAAAAATCAGCAATATTTGTAATTCGAATGAATAGGATTTTAAATCCTTATGCCAATTCGATACCATTTCTTAAAATCTACAATTTAAATACAGTCATAAAATGTTTAACATAATGCATGTCTCTTTAACGAGGGGAAGAACGGAATAATTGGGCCATTTATGCCGTTTTTTAAATAAAAATTCCGAAAGCAAATCAATCTTTCGGGCTTTTTTTCTTCTTCTCTCTCTTTTTTTTTTACATAAAAGCGATTTCTTAAAAAACGTTTTTCCACTTTTTCAACATCAAGAATGAGCGGAAGAAGCGATAATGCTAAAATCTATAGTGATGTTTTCGATATCATTTAATAAATGATTGTGATGGGTTAAATCACAAGCAAGAAATTTTTTTTTTTTTTTTTTTCATTTTCTGTAAGTCTTAGCTATGTACTATGTTGAATGAATAACATAATTACATCAAGTCTTTGTTGATAATACTCACAACAGAAATATGAGGAACAGAAATTACAACTAAATGCATTCTTAAGGTACAATTAGCGAAAAAAAAGGTTAAAAATTAAAAAAAAAAAATAAAAAAAAAATAAAAAATAAATACTTTTCGGATTACTTTTGAATCGAAACTTAAAAAAGAAAATATTAAATAAAAGGAACACAGAAAGGAAATTGAGTTGTTTAGAACAGGAACCCGATTATAATACGTACAATAGAACTGTTGGATGTATTCGCGTCAATTTTTTCCGGACGACAATCGGTAATTCTCCGTTTGACCCTCAAAGTAAAAGTCTTCGGAGGTATTTGGATGTCAGTTGACTTTTAAATCGGAAGATAAATTACAAAAAAGAACAAAAATTATTTTTAAATTTTATTTCAAAAAATATTGTCGGAAATTTCGAGTAAAATTTCAATTTTCCACATCAAATGTTTCCGAAAATTTGGCATTGATTATTCAAACTGGAATTTGTCAATACTTACTATTTCGGTCTTCATTTTTCCATGTGTTGATTGGAATTGTGGGTGCCGGTATACAATTTCGAAGCGATTGAACAATTTGAATAGTGTCAATCAAAGCTGTAAAAATTTATACATCAATTAATTTCAATACAAATGTTTTTTGTTTTTTTTTTTTTTTTTTGAATTTTAAATAAGAATTTTCAATAAATTACTCTTTTCACTCACTCTTTTGCAAGCTTTCGCTTTGTTTACCATATGGTTTACACATCGATGGTCGAACAAACATTTTCATTCGTGCAATGTTTTTCATCAATTCATCAAAAACGCGCACAATATTCTCTTGTCCAATTGAAGGCTGCTGTTGTGATTGTTGTTGATAATTTTGTTGTGATTGCATCGGAGTTTGAACCTGTGATTGATTATGTGCAGGTGGGATTTGTTGTGGCAATGGTGTCGGTGTGTGCGATGATTGGTGTGCGTTTAAATTTGATAACGTAATTGTTGTTTGTCCAATGTCTGTGCGATTCGACAAATTTGGCAACGATTGTTGTTGAGCAGAATATGAATTCCATGCACCATTTAACTGTTGCGATTGCTGTTCAAGTAAAAATCAAAGAAAAATTGAATTCATTTTGAATTTACCTTGAATTTGATAACAATTTAATTGATAAAATGCCCCGTTTATGTGTGAACGAAATCATACCTTGTGCGAAATTTGTTGTTTTGATTGTTGTTGCAGATCTAATGGTGTATTCGAGTTAATGATTTGTGGTGATCGAGACGGTAGCTGCGATGGTTGAATGTTTCGACTATGATTATTTTCCGAATGGAGCATTGGAGCATCAAATTGTTTCTTGTCAAATTGTTTAAACAATCGTTGTTTTTCAATTGCCGACATGCTATTAAATTTTTCCAAATTTTGTTGTGCAATGGCCCGATTTTGTTGTTGAATTATGGCAGCCGTAATTTGTTGCGATGAATTTGGTCCCATTTTCATGTGTTTTTCAGCAGCGGCCGATAGAGCAGCTCTTTGTTGTTGTAACTGAGCATTTGTATTATTGATTTGTTGTTTTGATGATAAATGCTGTAAATTAAAATCATTCAATTTGATTGTTAAAATTTAATGAAATTATGCGAAATATTTTTAATTTAAAAATGACATAAAATAATGAAGAAAAATCGGTCGATCAATACTTATGACTCACCGCAGCATTGTTTCCATCAATTTGTGTCATATCAATAATGCCGCTCGATGTATTCGCCGACGATTGTGATGATGGAACATTTTGTTGTGGCAGGATTGGTGGCTGTGGCAAATGTTGTAAAAAATCTGAATTCGATTGAGCGGCCGATTGAAATGCAGCATCCATAAATGGTGGCACAGCACCAGGCAAATGAGTTTTATAGTAACGACATGCTTGATTCGGACATGATTGGACGACTTCAATAATAAATTCTTTTTCCATGCCGAAATTCTCACGGCCAATCGTATAAGATTCCATGACTGAACGAATGGTTGCATCCAAACTCAAATGTAATCCATGCGGACCAGTCATATGTTTTAACATAACAGCGTTCGCAAAGTGTTCATACGGTAAAACTATTTTGCCCGTTTCACGAAGCACCAATCTTCCCTGTCCATCGAGTGATAAGCGATTTGCTAAGACCCTGATGCAAAACAAACAAACAAACAAACAAAAAATTTAAAATTAGTACAATTTTGGCGATACATGAAAAGATTATTAGTTTCGTTGGCTTTGATCACGAACAGCAAACACTCACTGTAAATACGCAGCACTTGGCAACATTGCACTGTCTTTTAATTCGGAAAAACATTGTAAAAGTTCAATGCTTGGGTTCCAGCCCTTGTTTTGCAAATATAATTGAAGCAGCATATATAATTTTTCATTGACATAACCGACACCAGGTCCATTCGACTGCATGTCACCTGGATGTGGCTTTTGTTGTTGCTGCTGCTGTTGCTGCTGCTGTTGTTGTTGTTGTTGTTGCTGCTGCTGCTGCTGTTGCTGTTGCTGCTGGGCATGATGCTGTTGAAGGAGTGCCATCGCGGCTGGATTGTTCACTGACGAATTCATTAATCCTTGTGCATTTCCAGCTGACACTTTGGCCAGAACTTGTTTCATAGTCTCCGTTAAGTCCATGGCAATCTATCACTATTTTTGTCTTATTTGAACGCTTGGTTGAATTCTAATTAGAAAATAAAATGTGAAAAAACACACAAAACACATTGTTCAATTAATTTCATTGCAAAACAAAAATCATGCAGTCAGGGCAGAAATATATTGTCACCAAAAAAACAAAAATCCATTGATTTCGAAATTATGATAATGCGAAATTATATTAAACATAGTTGCCGCCAGAAAAATGAAACGATTCAAAATGTTTACACAACTGAAAAAAGAAAAAAAATTTTTATTTTCTCCACAATGCAAACAAATATCTGTCTTTCTGTACGAATAGACCCACCGTACACGATAAATGAAATAGACTATATTCACATGTTAGAATCACATTGATATGACACAAAAGGGAAGAAAAAATGAAATTTCACTTGAATATTAATTTTTGGTGCCAACAAAACGTAGTATTTACACAAGGACAAATGGAAAATTGTAAATTCCAAAGTTCCGAATTGCAGAATATCAAAGAGAAATTAAAAAACAAAAAAACACTTAATTACCAAAAGCATCGCATTTTAAAATCAAAATACATGAATATGGAAAAAAGAAAAGGCGCGCGTGACAATACAATTATGTTGTTCGTTGTAAGCCCCATCAATGAAAAGAGAGGACAAAAAAAAAAAGGTAACAAAAAGATGGCGTGTTCTCAGTGCCAAAAGAGCTCATAAAAATATGCACACACTTTTGTCGCTGACAATTGCACAGCAGAAAAATTACCTTATTATTTTGGTCGATGTAGCGCGTCTCTATCTCCGTTATATCGTCGATTTGTGAATGCGATTTGTTTAGCCGCTGTTTGCACAAAATTCATTGGAATTCGACATTTTTACAAGCGCCCAACGAAACACTTCTTCTTTATATTACTCTTCTTTTATTTCTCTCTTTCTCTTTCTAACTTCTCTTCTTCTTTCTCCACTCGCGTTTCTTATCACTTTGCAGTCTGCAGCTCTCTTTCAATTGCAATCAATCATTTCGATACATACACCACAGATACAGCGAATTTGTTCCTCTTTTTTTTTCTATTCCATTTGGATACACACATGCTCACACTCATTCATATGATGCGCACCATCACATCGAAACACTCGAGCACGCAAAATACCACGGAACAAGCGATTTGTGTGATTACCGTTGTCGACGTTGTTTTTTTTTTTTTCTTTCTTTTGGCTCTTTCATTTGCTCGTCGTCGACGTTGTCCCTTTCGTCTCTCTTTCGCTTGTGGGTATGCAAAAATTATTTCTGCGTCTGAGCTCTGCGAGACGCGGTGACAGACTAGACGTCAATGATATCTTAACGATTTGTGTGTGATGCGCTTGTGTGTGTGTGTGTATGCGAGCTCATGTACATATTCAATTGCAAATAACAGCCACATTCAATTCAAATTAGAATACGGATGCAGTTTAAATTTAAATTCAACATTTGACATCAACACTTTTGGATCACGTCCAGCTCAAACATATTCATGTAATTTAATTGATGAAAACAACAATTTATGCAGTTTTATTTTCTCTCACATTATTTTCACTTTGCTGCTATAATACATACATCAGAAATGTTTATGTCTTTCTTTTTATCATTTGTACGATTACGAACAATAGATGGCGCAAATGGATCGTTTAATACATTCAACTTGGATCAATTTGAATTGGAAAAAAATTTATATTTTTTCTTCTTATTCTTGAGCAATAATCGTCTTTTCATGGTTTTTCTTTTGTAAAAACAATAAAAATTATTCGCATAATGAATATCAATAGCATTTTTCATTGCATTTCAATGTTAAACTTAAGTTGAATTTAAAAATCAAAGAGATGTTTCATATCATTTATAAATGAAACATTATTCGCAATCAATTTGTATAGCATGAATGCAAATGTTAAAGCAATAAATTCTCCAAACTAACATAAAAAGTATATTAATTGTTTTGTTTTTTCTCAAAAAACATTTTCAATCATTTTAAATTGTTGATTCAAATAAAATAACCAATATTTTCGTAAATATTGGATACAGTGTTACCAACCAAATATGGGCAGTGGTGTTATCCAACGGAAAAGCTTTTCACTTGCGTCAAGTATGTGGATTTCTATTGAAAATGGTATGTAAAAAGGGGAGAAAACGGATGATGTACATGGCGAATTTTCCACCGTATGTAGGCTTTTCAACAGCAGTTCATGATGGCTGCTGCCTGTTTTGACAACCCAAACCAAATATAAGAAAAATTATTGAGAAAAGGGAGCTCCAAACTTTTCTTTTATTTCTGTTCTCATATTGACAGTTCAAATCGAATTTTTGTGCGAAAATTTCATTTGCATCGAAACGAATTGTTATTCATTATTCATTATTCATTTTTGATACAAATTAAAAACAAATAAATTAACGATGAACAATTGTTGTGTGATGGAAAAAAAAAAGTGTGCCATGAATGTTATTTAATTTTTTTAAAGAAAAAGTGGGTAGTAAATCAATGTATCCAATGTAAGTGTATAAGCGCAGAGACACGTATGAATTGAGATGAGCGAGAGAGGAAAGAAGAAAAAAAAAAATTGTCAATTGCTCATTTGTGTACATCTAAATTGTGTTCAATTTTAATAATTTTTCGGAATGTTTCAATTGAGTTGGATTACTTTAAATTTCTGAATTGCTTTCAAATTGTTTATTTCGATATAATTTTTATGTTTTTTATGAGCGAAAAAATAAAGAAGAATTGTTCTGAATCCCTTTCATCATCATCATTGTTGTTGTTGAAATAAACTTTTTTTGTTTCTTTCTTGCTTGGATACATGAAAAGTTGCTTTCATCCACTTCAGTGGCACTTAGTAACATTGTCAAAATTGAATTTCAATGTATTTATCAAGTAATTTGCATAGAAATGAGCGATTGATGAGCGCCGAGTGGAAAATTAATATGTATTATATCTAAGTGTATTTCCTGAACTATTTTACCAATACAATGTGAACACATGTTTAATGACATTGTTTCTCTTTTATATTTCAAACAGATGAATTGCATTGCCCACACTGTATAGTTTTTTTTTTTAATTTCAAAATTGCTTTTCAATCGATAAAACGGTGAATAAACAACGTTAATTATAAAATAAAATACAAACGAAAATGCAATATTGCTAGCATAAAGACTTTTATGGTGTTTCGTTGAACATAAATGATAGTTTAATAGTTTGCGACGTGAGTGTATTATCACAAAGTGTTTGTTTACGGTTTCATTGTTTCAGTTTTTGGTTGTTTTCTCTTTAATTTTTTTTTATGTACGTTTTGGTTTTTGTTTGGTTTTGTCAATTTATTTTGCAAAAATGTCGATATATTGTGCAAATCGATGAAAAGGCATTAGCATGAAATTTCGACGGAAAATCCATTAACCATAAGTGGTATCAACGTGAATAACCAATAACACATAATACACACATCCAACATACATACACACAAGCACACATCTATAGAATTAGTTATGAAATGGATTCGCTTGAGCCAAAATGCTATCATGTTAGCGGTGGTAATGCGATTCAAACAGCCTCCGTTGGTACACAATGTATGGATGGGGCGATTGGCGCAACCAATGGAACCAACAATAGCAATAATCATGACGAATTGACACTGACTAAATCGAAAGCACAATTAAACTCAGGAAATAGCTACATAAATATTGTGCCAATGCAAATGGGCGTTCAATATCATCAGCGACGCAAATATCCGCAACAAATACAGTCCGACTATCAGTAAGTGGAGTGTTTTCCATTTTATTTCGATGAATAATATTATTATATTTTAATCGATTTGTAATTTTTTTTTTTTTTTTTCGGTATGTAATTCAGATCGTCATCAAAAATATATTTTAGCGGAAACGGACGAGATGACTATTATACGTTAGCATCAACGCCAATTCCATTATCCGAATCGGTTGCAAATGCTGGTATAATTACAAATCATAATAGTTCAGGCATATCAACGCCGCTATCGATAGCTGTACAGCAACAAACCCAAATGTTGCAGTCAAATCAACAAACATCACCGATGCCGCCGCCGCCTCAAGCACAATCGAATGTACCATCGGTTTTGTATACAGTACAACGAGTTATAACAACATCACAAATTCAAAGCACCGAAATGCTTGAATGTACAAGCAGTACAGCCGCCACGTATCAAACGCATTCACATCAAATGATGTCACAAATGACCGAAACGCAACAAAATTCCAACTATTATGGCACAACAACGAATACGGTGCCAAATCAAAATTCCGTTTCGATAAGTCGACCATTGCAAAGCGTAAGAATTAATACTATGAAATTGTTTCATTTCAAAGAAAATTCGCCAATAAATTGATTTGATTTTGTAATTACAGGTTATTCCGACATGTGTATATTTGATGTCACGGGTGGCAGTTCATATGGAAATCGAAGGTACCGCACAATGTCCGGCACAAGTATATTTGGCTGCAGCATTAGGCTGTGAAGAGCTTGGTATATCAAATAAATTGTTAGCACAAAACATATTCGCTTTATGGATGACAAGCTCGTTACTTGAAATCCAATTGAAGCCACAGCATCGACCATTTGGTGTTCGTGTTGCTTGGCCGAAGCTTTTAAATAAATTCAGTAACGCAAATGCGCTACAAAAACGTTACGATGAACCAATGATTCAGCTCAAACGAAATGTATTTGTTTCAAAACGTGAAGAAGAGAAAATCAAGTAAGTGCATTGGTCCAATTTCATTTTAATCACATCATGCCATGTTTGTGCTTTGCATGAATACATTTGTATTGTTTACTTAACTTGTTTGTTTCGTTCTCTCTCTCTCTCTCTCTCTCTCTCTCTTCCTCTCTCTCAATAACCATACCAGAGATCCACGAATCATCGAACTATTGTACGAAGAAGCTAGACATAATGTGTTAAACGGTCGTTATGTACTCGAAGCGGCGCACTCAATTATGCTTGGCGGCATTCAAGCACGCATCGAACTCGGCCCATACAATATGCACACGCATTCAATTGGCTACTTTCGTGAGAATCAATTTCGCTTTTTGCCACAGCACGTAGCTAAAAGTACAAATTGGTCATGGATGCCAATTAGTCGTAAGACATCGGCTGAAGTGAAATTACTCGAACAATATAAACGAGTGCCAACCACAGCGACAACTAGAAAATTAATGCGAAAATATTTAGAATTTTGTTGGGCATTGCCATTTTATGGGTAAGTCTTTGTTTGTGTATATCTGAGACAACATAAATTCATTTAATAAGGCTTTCGATTGCATTATAAATCATTAACCTAAATTCATGAATTAATTATTGTTTGCGCTGTTGTTTATGTTCTTATGTGTGTCGTGATTGTTCATTTTCAGTTCGGCCTTTTTCCATGCACAAATCGAACAACCCGTTCGCGGTCTTATGAGTTTATTCAATCAACAAGACGAACCGATTTTAGTAGCGATAAACGAACGTGGTGTTTTTATAATTGATAATGTAAATGGGGTAAGTATTTTGTCAATCAAATCATCAACAATAATAATGAGTGCAAGTTAGACATTCATCATAAAAACTAAATTGACACCAATTTTCCCGTTAGATTCTGCTGCTTGGATTAAAATACGAAGAATTATCATGGGATTTGGCGAAACCCAGTGCAACAGATGACCCAGATTGTTTGCCCTGTATTTTCATTCAGGTAAATAAAATTAAGCTTTTTCATTCATAAAGGACACAAGTGTTTTCAAGTAAACGGCGACTCCACTTAAAAGGATTAACCATAAAATAACGTGAAAGCTTTTTCGCAAAATTTCTCACTTGTTTCTACTTCCGCTAGATGGCAAAATCCGTTCCGTTTTTTTTTTCTTTCGCACAATTTAATCCTTAAATGACCGTTACATTTCAGTTTGATGCTGTTGAAAATGGTATGCACACATCGAAAATGATGCAAGTATTTTCAAAGCAAGCCCCGATGATGGATGCCTTAATATCACACTTTGCCGAGCAAATGCGACGTCGAAAATTGGGTGAAAATGGACAACCACCAGAGAATGTAGCTGAAGGTAAAATTGAATTTGATCAAAAAAAAAAAAAACAAGTTGACGAAAAATCTTTGTTCAAAACTAATTCTATTTTATTTGTTTTTTTTTCAGAACCAAATCCAATTCAAAACAATGGCTGTGGCGTTTTAAGTAACAAATTATCAAAACTAACGCTGGCTACATTCGACGACGATGGTCGTTGTATCGGTCAAATGGGCTCATTATCAATAAGTTATTGATAATTGCGTTAAAATCAAATGCTAGAAATGATGCGATTACAAAATGAAATTATCTAAAGTAAAGAAAAAAGAGGAAAAATAAGAAGAAGAGGAAGAAGAAGGAAACAAAAATTAAGTATGCAAAGCACACATTATAACGATTAGATGTTTAGATAAACGTGAGAGTGATTGAGAATTCAGTGTAAAGGCGAAATGAACACAAAGTGTTTGTTATTTTCGAAGAAAATAGTAGAAATACCTACTCATCAAATCAAGTGTGATTTCGTTTTTAAAACGAATATCATTTTTAAACATTTGACGATATTTTAAATAAATCATTGAATAGTCATTGTGCATTATGCTAATTAATTCGATTTGGCTCATGAATGAGTTGTTTCTATAGAGAGTGAAGAAATAATAATTTAAAAGAAAAAACAACAATTGTGAGATATATAAAAAGTGATTGTGTTCGATATGAAGTAAAAAATCTAGTAACTTTATTAAATATAAATTGGTGGCCAAATTCGTAACATTGAGACGGATATTCATTTTCGCGAAAAATGAACCAGTGAAATTCTATTGAAATGCTCGCGAAATGTTAAAGATTAGATTGTTTGCGCGTCGGCAAAAACATATATCAAGCGTTCTTTTGCAAACTTATTTAATCAATCAACTTATTCTCGGTAACTGCACGAATACGAATTTCTTCCGTGTGATTAACACACAGTGATCTTAACGACTGAAAGTTCGTCTCATGTTTACTTTTTCGGCAAATTAGTTCGAATATTATATATGAACAAATTGGATATATGGGTAAAAGTGCAAACATCTTTCGAGAAATGAATCGAAATAAACAAAAGAACATAAACAAACAAACCAACAAACAAACACACACACACAAAGGGAAATACAAACACAGAACATAGTCTAAAGTAATCTCAATCATATTCGTATTTAAAGGGAAGCTCTAATCTAATGTAAAATGTATTATAATAATGATTAAAGTGACAACCAACATCTTAAACTTTTTCCATCAAACCCCAACACGAACACTTATACACAGCCACACACACACACACATTATTTCTATCCACAGCGTCAAACGAATACATCTCTGAAAATGTTTTAAACAACTTTCATTTTTTAAACATTAAAAATTGTTGAAATTACGATAAACAGAACATCCACATTTATTTTGATTCGAAAAAGAATCAAGTATTTGCATATATTGTGTAAAACAAATCAAATAGAAAATAAAATCACAAAACTCAATTCCATTCATTCATGCATAAATTATAATCAAATCAAATACAAACATTTTTAACTAAATTTAAGTTGTTCTTTTATATCAGGAATAACACTGATGAATTTCCCCAATCTATACGCTTTATAGATATTGGCATCATTTATTTTCCCCTCCGATGGAATTTGTAGTTATGTTAAAAATGTTACAGCTAATGCACATTATTTTAACTAATTAATTACATTTGTTTGGTTTTTCTTTGTTTGGTAAAAGAAAAATGTAAGAGTTCAAAAACCGAAGAACAACAACAGCTGAAAGAATAATGTGGTTAAAAATGAATCATCTCAATGATATAGTAGAACGAACGATTAGACTAAACAAAAAGGAAAAATCTTAGCCCATAAGAACTGTGAAAAAAAAAGAATAAAAAAAAAAAAATAAAATAAAATATTAAATAGACGAAAAATATTTTTTCCAAAAACAAATAAGACAAGTTTAAATAAAATTATGTAAATAAACAATAAAAACAAACACATGGTAAATTGCAAATTTCACTGTTATTTTATTGTATTTTTTTTTTTTTTTTTTTTTTATCAAAACGATGGCCGGATTGCATCAACCGTCAAACGGGAGTCATGTTTCAATTGCTCTTTTGCATCATTGTATTTTCGCTCATACTCTTGTTCAATGTCATCAATTCGCTGTCTCAGCACTCGATACATTACATCCAATTCATGACTTGGCAAAAAGAAAAGAAAGAAAAATAAAACCGAACCGGTTGCAACATGATTATGAAATGTAAAAATGTTCTTTAGAAAAATGGAATATTTGGAAATTTCATCGAATTTACCCATGTTTTATGTATGAATCGTAGTCGCTTTTCTCAATTTTATCACCATACAAATCCATATACGTTTTGAGTGTTTTGATTTCGTCGTGCACCTATTGAGTTTTTTGACAATTGTTTCATGGTTTTAATATGAACGAATGAAAAAGTTATGTGACTAAGGCGATAGTTACATTTTCAAATTGCTGTCGAACGAATGCCAAACGTTCTGTGAAATCAGTTTGAATGTCATTTAGACACTTTTCGTAAATTTTCATCGAATCAGTAGCATTTGGTTTTGTTGAAAAATGTACAAGATATGGAGCTAAGATGTCTGGAGATGATGTCATTGCTAGAGTTTGTTGTTTCTCGACTCGATCAATCTGAAAGAAATAGATATGTTTCAACATTGTTTGGTTTTATTTTTTATTTTTTTCTTTAGATTTTTTTCCATTTTTGATGCAAAAAATATCGCTCTTGAATTGATTTTAATGAAAATAGTTAATTTCGAAACCTCAGCCAATCGTCGTGATCTCCAAATAGTATTCCGTAGTGGATCATAAATACTCGTTGTTAAAACTGGATGTTCAACATTATTTTGATGATCAACAATTGTCGATTCAATGTGAAGTAAACGTTGTTTATATGCTTTAATACATTCATCTTGTTCATGAAGTTGTTCAAGTAATGTATAATATCGCTTGACTTTCGGTACATTTTTTTCATATTTATTGGTCTAAAGAAGAAAAGAAAATTTTATATGACAAAAAAGAAAAGCCAGACAAATTTGATTCATGAACCTCATCAATTGGATTAGCATCTTCATTGAAAAGGATTTCACATCCATAGTCTGGTTTAGGTGGACATGTATAAACTCGAATAGTCGGTGTTATATCATCTTTTCCATAATGAAATTGCAAAATTATCTTCTTTTCAGCAATGTCAAATGTGCGCTTCAAAATATTTTCATGGAAAATAATTTTCTCATTGCGACGAAACTTTTCCACAATTCTCTAAAAGAAGAAAAAGAAAAAGAAGAAGAGGAAGAAGAAGAAGAAGAAAAGAAGAAGAAGAAGTGGAAAAAGTTGAATAAAGTAATAAAAATGTAACGCCCACGCTTTCGAAGAAATATCATTCGGTCAACTTACAAGCAGATTTTTATTGCCTTTCTTATCCGTTATAAATTCGCGGAACACAAGAAATCTGAAATGATATGTTGTTATCGAACAGTGTGATTAAGCCGTAGATGTGTGATTCCAAGAAAATTATTAATTTAATTAAGAGTCACCTGTCTTGTCTGTATTCATAATGTTCGCGAATATATTCCGTAGCTACTTCCAGTTTAAATAATCCATCTAATCGCGAATTATCGTAATATTCGAACACTTTTCCACCATCACGTTCCGTTGATCTAGTGAAACCTATAAAACAAGCCAAAATTAAAGCAAAAAAAAAAAAAAAAAAATAAATAAACGAAAACAATCAAAATTACGTCGCAATGAATCTGATCGTCCAGATACGTAATTTTCTATTATTTGATTTGTTTCAAAGTCCTTTTCAACCATTTCAAGAGAATCTTCACGATTTCGATACCATTGCCAACAGACAATTTCGTTAGTGTGATTCAAGTTTTTGTATTGAATCAAACGTTTAACAACGCCATCATCCTGCATGTATGGTGCGAATAATTCCAATAAAACTCGTTTGTAGTAAATCTTTTTACATCCATTTGGAAAACGTTCATCATATTCTGTAATCGATACTTATACTCTTCAAGAAAATCCATTTGATTATAACTGGCATATTGACAACTTGCCTGCATTGGTCATATTAAATTGCTTTACCCAACTGAATGGCATGTCCAAGTATCGTGCACAAAAGCTTATGTTCGCACACTTCAACTGATCGGGTGTTTCGCTTCTTTTTACGAAATCAACAACCGAATCATCGTTCAATAGAGTTTGCCAATTTTTTGGATTCTCAAAATCCCATTTAATGGTTTTAAGATTTTTTTCGCCAGAATTTTGCAAATTTACCTATTTTGTCAATGAAGAAAAACAAAAATACAATTGACTTTTGAGAACATTTTTCAAATT
Source organism: Resseliella maxima (assembly GCA_029041755.1). Taxonomy (NCBI): domain Eukaryota; kingdom Metazoa; phylum Arthropoda; class Insecta; order Diptera; family Cecidomyiidae; genus Resseliella; species Resseliella maxima. The sequence continues at coordinate 277,013 of JAQOWM010000951.1, read as the reverse complement.
CATTATTACAAAAACTGACAAAGTAATTTCTATCATTCCAAACACTATCAATGGCTGTGTAATTTGAATCATCAGTGGAAAAATGAAGTCCAGTCGATGGTTCAATAAAAAATGGTTGAACTGGTGTTTCGTCATCAAATTCATGGTCAGATCCAGCCGATCGTTTTGCAGCCCATTCAACATTCGATAAAATTACAACCCATGCATGTCTTCGATGGCCATGATGTTCATCAATTGGTAGCTCTTCCAAAATTTTTAATTCTTCCATTTGACGTTCCAATTCACGTTGTTGTTGTTCATTTGCCTTTTTCAATTTGCGTGCTTCAACTTCAAGTAAAAATTTACTACGTAAATCAATTGGATCACGCAGTGAATATTTATTTTTAACCGTGTCAACTGTTTTGACTACAATTTCTTCTTGCTGGTGAAAAAAAGGAGTTGAACAAAATTGAAAATAATGAATGATGAAATTAAATGGAAATGAAAACTTGTTTACTTTTTCTGATTGTTGCGATGATCTGATTGGAATGTTGGGAAAATTAACACGCTTTTGATCGTTATTGGTCACCTCACGACTTGCATAACCACTTACAACCATTGCACCATAACGATTAGCTATTAATAGGCTACATAAAAGCGTTGCCATTTCGAAACAATTCCCAGATCGAAGTTTTAACAATGAATCGGGCGATATCAAACGTGATGGCTGCAAAGAAAGTGAAAATGAAATCTTTATTAAGAATTAACTCTAGAAACGGTTAAGGATAAACAACTCAAATGATTTCACTTGTGACACACAAATGGGTGAGAGTCGATGAGATGGAACTCCTGCTGAGAAAAAGGTAGAAAAACAGTTGATTACAAATCCAAGCTAATCGATTTTTATATTTTCTTTTTTCCCTGATATTGAATCAATCAACAGTTAGTTGCGTTTATTGGCAAATGAGCTAAATATGTTGTTGATTGTTAAGTATTGAGTATTGTTCTAATTAAAGCGTTAAACCGGATTAAATGCTGTGAATGTTGTAAAGCGCTTGTTATTGTTGTGTTAAAACATCAATTTCAGAGTCAATGACTTGATTTACTTTTAGCGACGCCGTTACCACCATCGTCATCATTGTCAATGCTCGTAATTGAAATGCAAATGTAAGAAAATGTCATAACGAATGCCCAAGTCAATACATGCAGCGATTGAATTTAATTTCTGTTTGTTATTTCAGATTTTTCGACGACATCGGGAGCGCACATTAAATGAACGACCGACAGCGACAGCACAATGTGCTAAACAGGGAACAGGGAGGGGGATGGGGGGGAAGCGAGATGTGAACAAGTGAAATGAAGCGATCCACATCACCGGTTTTTGTGTGCTTTCATGCATTCATACATTTACATATTTTATGAAAATTTTATGTAAGAGTTCGGTGGTCTGTGTAAAATCGATTTTCTTAGTTTTGTGTCTTTTTCACTCGTTCTCCTCGTTTTGCCCATTTCATTTTGCATTTTGTCGTCGGCAATATCATCTTCACGCATGGTATTGGTCCGAAATGTCCACCCGACGAAGCAATTCAAAATCGGGAAAAACAGTTGAAATTCACACACTGACAATAAACGACAACGATATGCGAACGAAGCAGACGAATGAGCGAGCGAGCGAGCAAACAAATGAACAAGCGAACGAGCGAATGAGTGAGTGAACGAATGAACGAAACCAAATGGAGGAATGGAATCAACGAATACACACAATGGACAATGGACGGTGTGTATGGATGCTGTAAATAATATTTTTGCGAAAAGAAAGATGGGTCGCTTATGTCCACAACCCAAGAGAAAATAAATTGAATCGGAAGGTTGGGTACACGCGAATACGTGTATGTGTATTTTGAATTCGGTGAATTTGTTGCCTCGAGATCCAATGGCGATTCCAATTTTCCTCCGAAACTGTACAACAACAACAGATGTTGTTAAGTTTATCTCGCGTGTTTCTCGGTTGTCATCCCTTGAAAATTTTACATTTGTCGCCAACAAATAAACATACTAAACGATGGATCGAGCAACGAGCCTTAAGTATTTTCTATTGTTGGACAACAACGATGACGATGGTGATGGCGATGGCGACGACACAAACAACAACAAATGACGATGAGATGAGATGAGATGAGATGAGAGTTTGCGTATGTGCGAAATGGAAAGGCGAGCGCGCGAGTTAGAGAAATCGACGAATAGTGGGTTGTAGTTATATGTATGCATCAAAACTATTGTAGTCATATGTATGCTTGAAATATTCAACGGACTTGGCATAAACTCTATTTCTCTGTATCTCCCTTTCTCTATTTTTCTGTCTCTTTTGCTTTCTCTATATGCTTGATTTTTTCTTGTTATCTATTCGCTATGTGATGTATCGAGAATACAGTTAACGTATGCATACACTTTATTCAACCGTGTATTTTATCTCTTTGCTAAGTATGCACATTCGTATATCTGTCTCTCTTTCTATCTATACATTTGTTGTTGTTGTTTTTTTTTTTTTTTTTTTTTGTGTGTGTGTTTTGTTGTGTTCACTGTCCCTTCGTTGAAAACTGATAAGCGCACATGAGCACCGGCACACATTTTATAAGAAGATGGAGCGATAGGTGATTTCATGCGAAAAAGGTGCAAAAACTATCGCACACGAACAATGAACAGAGAAAGCAATGACGACGACGACGACGACAACGAAAATGTTGGTGGACGATGGCTCTCGAGCTTGGGCATTTGTAGGTGTAACGAACAACGATATTGGTTTACATTGAATTTGAATGGCTTAGCAACGAGCACAGAAACGCAAAGATACGATTACCTCATACGACAACGAGTAATAGTATGATGATTTCCTGTCGTCCGTAGAGGATATTTTTCTACATCTAAATGGTTCTTGTATTTCTCTCATCTATGTGTTATTCTTTTTTTCTCGTCTTTGTCTCTCACCCCCACCCCCCCTTCCACAGCAAAAAAACATCAACCATCTAAATGCTGGTTTAGATCTCATTCTCGTCTTCAATGTGCGTTTTGCTCTTAACAATATACAACATCAGCCCAATAGCCATATCCATATCCATTGCAGAAAATCAAATGAAAAGCATTTTTCGTATGAACGATGATAACTAACTAACTAACTGGACTGGTTGACGGGTGAATTCGCCTGTATAACATTTACACAAACTGAGAAACTGAGTTGCCGTTGTGCACTCGACTCAAATGAAAAAGATATATATCGAATCGGCCAAGTGTATAGAAAAGATTTTACACACATTTCACAGTTGTTCCACATGTGCAAAATGTCAAACCAAGTAGAAATTATTGTATCGATGCTACTAACTGGCTAATGTGCTAAAAAAATAAAAAATAAAAAATTCGAAGAAATATTGAATAAATAGCAACAGCGCATTATGCGAGTGATGTTGTTGTTGTATTTTTTCTTTCGTTTTTATTCCATCATGTATCGATTTTAATTTGCCACAATCACAATCAAAATAAAAAGCACACACTTCAACAATAGGTCATATATATTAAATGGCACTAATCTGTCATCGCCTAATTGAACGTTATTTATGGATTTTCGAGAAAATCGCTTTCATTGTACATTGTTCATTAAATCGATTTCAGTACACACTGATTTCTAAAAGAAAAAGATTAAAATTCTTTTCAGAAAATCAATGAAATTTGACATGAAAAAAAAACCATCTTCAGCGTTTTTCGTGGTTTCCTGCTGTCGAAGTCAAAAGTGTTTTGTGCTGTCATATAGTAATAACTCTGTCAAACCGACAATGAGAAAAAAAATCAACAGAAAAAGTCAAATAAAAACTCATTTACAGTTGTATTTTCAAACGAAGTTCCTTGTTCCTTTGAACAATTAATTCTCTTTCTCTCTCTCACACACTTTCGTTTTTTTCGTCTAAAATTGAAAGAGCAAAACCAACTAGCGATTGAACACAAAGAAAAATCGAGAACAAAAGAATGTTCGCAATGAGCGGCGAAAAAAAAAACACGCGCGACTTGAAGTGATTGAGCGGAACACGGGTGAAAAACAAAAAGAGTGAGCTTTGGTACATGGCTATTATAATATTTTTGAAGGGAGATTATTTGTTATTGCATTTGAATGCATCGCGTGCACGCGTCTCTCTTTCTGTACCGGTTTTTGTGTTGATTTTTCGCGTGTTCATTTGTTTCTTCATCAAAACAATATATGTAAATCCGAGTACGCACATGATCGACAACAACTAAGCCTACAAACTCAGCGAAGAAGGAATAAAAGAAAATACAAACAACAACCCAGCGATGCAGGAGACACGCAGAAATGTTAACAAATTTGAAACAACAAAAAAAGTCTTCGGCGCGCACATGTGTGTACAAAACGCGGATCGCGAACAATAGTGGTTGCTTGTTTGGGCTGGAATGAAAAACCAACGCGTTGAGATTCTTATTTTTTCTCTCTCTCTCTCGTTTCAACAGCAACAGAAAGCGGTTAAAATAATCGGAGCGTTGCTCTTATTATAAAGGTACTTGTCAAATTGTTTTCTTCGGCTGTCTACCAGCTTTGAAATTGTGGTACGATTTGTATATTCTTTTCTTCTTTTTTTTTTGTTGCTTTTGATGCGTTCTGCATATGATATGTATGAATTGGTCCATTTTAAAATTGAAGCGTGTTTGCATCCACGTGAACCATCTCGCGCGATTTTGTTGTTGTGAAAAATCAGTTTGCTATTCATTCATCGTATTCATTGAATTTGAAAAGCGAAACGCACATTCACAAATCAGCAATTTGCAAATACACTCATTCATATACACACATACACAAAGATTCTGCCATTTGTTCAGTCCAATGAACAAGTACCCAACATTCATTTCTCTCATTATTCTTCAATACCGGATTCTTTTTTTTATTTTAATTTTTTTTAAAACAAATTATATAATTATTTTGCGTTCATTATTTTTTAGCGAATATTTTTTTTTTCTTTTTCTACTTTGGAGTGCGTTGTTTCTGGCAAATATGCAAATGCAATTCTGGTCGCGAAGTAATCGAGTTTTGTGCGAGTATAATTGTGTGCAACGCCAAATGCCAAACACATCGAATGTAAGCGAGTGAAGAAAAAGCCGCAGGGAATGTTTTTTTTTTTTTTTTTTTAATTTTTTCTCTGTCTCAGCCTCTGTCTCTGTTTTATCCTTCACAGTAAAACAAAAACAACAACAACAATGTTATTACTTCGTCAATCCACACAACAATCTAGACTTTCGCGTGTTTAATGTTGGATAAACAGCGGATGAAGCCTTTTTTTACATCACAATTTTTTTTTTTTTTTTTTTGTTTCACTTCTACTTCACGTTTTTGTTTCGCCCGTAATTTGGTTGGAGTTTTTCATATGAAACGATGGCAATCGACAGCAACCATGAATGCACACATACGTTGAGTGAGAGAGCGAGTGAGTAAGCGGCAATACAGAATTATGTTTTTTTTTTCTTTTTTCATTTTAATAATAAAGGGTCACGCGCATTTTTTTTAACGAAATAATAATAACAATTCAAGCTCGTAATGATGATGAATATAATTTCAAAGGAGATGTGAAAAGTTAACGAAAAAAAAAAAATGGACGACAATGAATTAAACAATGAGCAGCGTAATTTTTGCTCTCTTTCTTATGGTATTGTATAAGTACAACATGTTCATGTACGCACAACAAATCGTACCATGTGGCGTTGTTGACTCGCCTTCATACTTCTCTTGCTGCACGGCTTTTTTTATTTTTCTTCATTATTTCAGGTGTACTTCTGTCTTCTTATTTTCTGCTGTTGCTGTAAATTTTTCCGTTTCGTTTCGTAAACTAGCCATTTTAGATGGGCCAGTCATGTGTATGTGCCAATGTAGATTGACATGAGCAATGTCTTACCGCATTTTCATATTCACAAAAGATGCACATCCACAACCGCAATATGTAAACGAAAACTAAGTGCAATTCGAAAGTTAGTTGCGGGAATTGCGGTACGGCAATTTCGTGGTTTTTCTCTCTTCCTTGAATTGAATTTTGAAATTTTCTCAAATTCGTTGGCTACTGTTATTCAATTACTTTGGCTGTAAAGTAACAATTAACTAAAAAGGAAACAAACAACAACAACAACAACAACAGCACGATAACAAACAAAAAAATGGACGTATAATACAAATGAAGTGGTTTTTATATCGTTCATTTAACATGGTTGTCTGGCGCTGCGCTACCAAATAATGACACTGAATATGGGGCTTCAACGTAATTAAGTTCAACTGGTAATATTTTTACAACGTGCCAAATGAAAAAAAAAACTGACACTTTTATCCGAGTCGTGCGAAATTCGGTTTCATTTTTTCTATTTGGTCTCACCATATTCATCACATCAAAGTCTGATAATGTTGGGCACGTTAGAGAACACATTCACCGGAGACACAATACAAAATTCCGTTCGCGATCCGAAACGAAATACAATAAATCAGAGATGCTGTTGTTGCCTTTACCAAATGCATCGCGCAGTGATCTAATCAAAATAATGTGTTTTCGACGAGATTCCTCTTTTTTCGTAATCGTTGTCGTTGTCATTGTTGTCTTTTTCACCCCCTTTTCCCTAATTTCACTTATTATTTTGGTTAGCCGTTGCCAATAAATTTCGCTTTGAATTGCAACAAAGAAAATGTCACACCATGCAGCAGCTGCACGGAATTTACTCATCATTCCCATTCAAATGTAACGCGTTTGTGTAGTTTTTCTATATAATTTTGTCTTTGAATTTTTTTTTTTTTCCCGATATATTCAATGTGCAATTTTGTGTTATTTAATACAACAATACAATATGGCACCAGCGAATCGCTATATGGACTTTGTTCATCTTTACATTTTCAATGAAATACAACAACACCGGTGAAATTACCAATATATTTTTGGGAATATATATTTCTATATATAGGTAAACGAGCCAAATATGTTGCATGCTGCATTTTGACTACCTGCACAAGCATATCTATTTTAAATTGCCGAGTATATTCGAACAATGTGCATGTTGACATGACCGTTTCGAGACTATATATTCTATTCATATGTACACTTTCTCTCATTCATTCGCACGGGGTGATCATAAAATTGTTTACCTTCGTTCCACGCATATCTTTGACATAAAACCATAAATTTCATAATTTTCAGTAAAAATACGGTTTGCATTTCTTTTTTTTTTGCTTCTTATTTTAGTTGCAATCAAAACGATTCACTAAAAATGTATAAGTGTTTCTACATGGAGGGGAAATGAAGCTGTAACTGCCAAAAAGATAGAAATTGAATGGAAAAACACGCATGAATATGTTGTCAAATGAAAGAAAAATCTGAGTTGAACAATAAAATCGAGAAAATTTCATGCAATCTCTTACTCATCTTTGTGAGATTACACGCAGAAACAGTGAGAGAATGTAAAAAAATTTCTTTCAGTACTTAAAACTTATTTGATGTTGATAAAAATCTACTAGTTTCAAATATTCTTTGATTCGATTAATGTTTGCTTTTGAATTTACAAGTACATTGCAAGATTACTGATCGATTGCTACGTAAAAAAAAAAGAAGATACACATAACAATGAAATCATTGTGTAGCCCACATTGCATGTGCAAAACCCTGAAAACACACAAAAAAAAATACATTGAAACTCAACTCAATCGCCACGCCATTCAATAATTTCAACCAAAACATTTCCTTTTTGCTCAAGTAATTCGTCATCGTACAAATGTTATAGAAAAATTGAAAAACCAACCGAAAATCATGTGTTACAAACAATTTCATAAGCATACGTATGTATGTTTGTGTGTGTGTGTGTGTATGTATTTTTTTATTTATTTTTACAATTGATTCTACTTGTTTTCTTTACTTAAATCCTCTTTTATCTATTGCTTATGTGCAGTTCTCTATGCTCTTGACGTTGGTGTTTTATTTTTTGTTTTGTTTTTTTTTCTTTTTGTATACCTAAATTCATAGAAATGCATCATGTGAGTTGTCGGAACGCATTGAGTTTATGACATGATCGGAAATCGTTCACAAGCAACAATTGAAAATTCGCAACCGAACAATTCAAGCAATATGGCAAACAAACAAATACATATACAATCGAAACATTCTCTTGAGACACACACACGGAGAGAGAGAGAGAGAGAGAGAGAGAGAGAGAGAGAGAGAGAGAGAAAAAGAAGCGGGAAAAAAAAATAGTGAATTGAAGCAAGTGAGTTTCGGTCAGTGAGCGAAGCTAAAATTAAAAATAGAAAAATTATGAAACTTTGACCACATATTGCTGACCATTTTGTCATTTATAGAGGAAATACGACACTTTTTTTTTGCTTATTTTTGCTCGTTACATTTCGATCCACAACGCAAACAAAACATGATGTACGACCGAAATTGTAGTCTGAACAACTTTGTTGCACGTTTGACATTGGTTGCAATTACTATCTACACTGGTTGAACTTCATTGTTATTGATCGTATGTGTTTGTCGATATATTTTTTTCTTTTCATTTTTGCACAATTTGTGCAAAGTTTTTTCGTTAAGCTTGTTGAAGTTGAATGTCATCGATCGTTACAATTTGTTTTTTCATTCCCAACTTTCAAAATGGTAAAATGTCATTTTATGTGTCTGTATTTTGAGTGAATAGCGAGCAAAAAAAAAAAAAAAAAAATATGAAATCGATTTCAAGTTAAATGCAAGGATTTTTTCGTCTCACGATGCTCAATAACGAAGATAAAAAGGAAGCAAAGGGGAAAAAAAACCTCAAAAATGGGAAATACATTTAATTCGTATACATAATTAACAAGCGGAGAGGTAGAAATGGATGGTATCGGTCGGATAGAAATTCGTTTTAAATTTCTTTTCGGCCTTCGCCGAGAAAATGAGCGACGTATGTTTTCATGCATCACTCCAAATTCACGGGAATTCACAAAGAAAAATGAGCGTCACTTCGTTTCGAAGAATATTTACGAATTCTGAACAGTTTCGCTCCATTTCATTGATGTATGTATTTGTGCGTGTGCGTGTGTGTATGTTTTCTTTTTTCTCGTTTTCGTTTTATTTATTTCATTTGCTGAATAATGTAGGCGACTAAATGCGTTTTCAAAAATCGAAGGACAACACACAACCGTCCGGAATGTATTCTATGAACGGAATCACGTCGTCCAGTGAATGTGCGTTTTGTTATTTGAAAATGATTTATGATGTTTGCATGGTGCAAATTCGGTGCGCTTAGTCCTTTTTATCTGCTTATTTCATGCAAACACATACACAACATTTTGAATGAAAAAATCATCGAGAATAAAAACGAACATATGTAACCAATTTTGATTTTTGATTTCTAATCGTAACTGATTGATTCACAACGAGTTCTTGTTCACAACTAGTTGAGAATCAAATCATTTGATTTACATATATTATAACGTCTGCTTTTGGCACAACTAGTATAGAATACTTGTGTTGAAAATGAAAAGAATTTGATTTCATTTTAATTTTTCATTTAAATTTCGAACCACATTTTTAGCCGACATTTTTTCTTTTCTGTTTAAATTGAATAAATCTTGCTTTTCTAAGAAAAACAAGCACATCTTACTGTGAAATTGACCAGATTCATTACGATTGACCGTTAGAATAGAGATTTATTTAAATCAACCATCAGTGACCATTTGACATCGAAATAAAAATGAATTTTTCTTTTGGGATGCAGCAAATTAAATCTCAACGAATTTCATCATGTATAGTGAATGCAATTGCATCTCAAGCGGGCCTTAAATAGATCTGGAACTTTATGCGAATGACACCAATGACACTGAAGACGAAACCAAAAAGGAAATATCAACACACCAAATAAACTGGAAATGTAGAGAAGTGAATTCAATACAGTTTCTTTGCATAGAAATGTATTCGTCTTGAAATTTAACCGAATTGCACGCAGTTTGCATGCTGTGCGTAAATTAGACTATGTCGAGCTGAAGAATAAATTTAAGTACTTTATTTGGGACAATAAATAATAAATGCATTCGTCGATTTCAAATTGCTTTCAAGCGGCTGATTTGAATACCGCCATAATTTTTTTTTCTCTTTTCTGTTTTCTTCATACGGGCCCTTTGACCGTGAGCTCAGAAAACCCAATGTAACTATTAAACAACTGGACGTATAACGAGCTGTATACTTTATACCAAAAACACACACACACACACACATATATATATATAACGACAACACAAACAATAAGATAGGTATTGAACATGCCAAATTATTCAATATGATAAATTCATGAATCATTTATTTAAGGCTTAGCTCATGCCATTATGTAAATAAAATGATTATTGGTTCCAGTTACGGGATAGCTTGGCTTGGTTTGGTTTTATTAGTTACATTTGAATCGTTCGGACCGTTTGCTGGTTTTAATGCAACCGATCCTGTTTGCGTTCGATGAATGCATGCTACTTAATTGTATGCTATTGTCACCGTTTACCGTCCAAACGAAGCAATTGGTCAAAACGATGCATCGAAGTGTCCGGTTCGGTAATTGTAGATCGATGTTTACATTTTTCAAATCGCATCCTTTTGTTAGCCGGGTGCCGAAAAACAAATGAAAAACAAAAATCTTGTTTTTTTTCTTCTTCTTCTTCTTCTTCATGATCAAGGAGTGGAAAGGTTTTATTGCGATATTAGATTGCCTTTGTCGATGGCAATTTGATGCAATATGATGAAATGTGTTGGAACAACCAAACAAACACCAATGCATACAAATGTTTATCATTTTGAATATAGTATCGAGCTTGGCCACTTTGAATAAATAGTTGATGATCTTTTAATCCGTAACGAGGATCCGTCCGATCAAAAGGTCGTGAGACATATTTTATGATATTTTAATGCAATGCTTCAAACAAACTCATCAAATGTGACAAGCGTTCGTCTTCGTATTCTGATTAAGATGCATTCGATTGCTGTGCAATTGTTACAATGCAATTGCCCAATTTTATGTGTTGAAAAAATCCATTCATTTTCTTTGAATAATTTCCTTGTTTTAAGATAAACTGGCTCCATTTCCATTCGGATCAAATGTCTTCAACGGTTGTTTCGAAACATAGAACAATCGATTCGATTTTTTTTTATAGAATCTCTACGGCTGAATGAATGACAAAAAAAAAATGAAAAGAGAATTGACTGGAAGGAACGCTACATATTGAGAAATTGCTGTTGCAAGCGAAAAATAACGAAAAATATACACAAGCCGGAGAAAAAAAGAATAGCATTCGCTGGTGTTGCGGTGACTTGAGGCGATTTTCTGTGCCGAAATTTGCAAGTCATGCGTTTATTGAAGCGAAGCATGAAGAAAATTTTAATCTTTTTTTTTTCCTTATTCTTCTTCTTCCTCTTTTTACTTTGAAAAAGAAGCGGCAACAGTAAGCATGTCGATGTGAACTATTGCCAAATCGACGAAATGAAATAAATACCTTTTCCGTTGTTCGACTTGCCTTCCATTTTTCACAATTCAGTTTATTCTCTATTTCGTTGGTTTGCCTGATTTGAATGTAAGTGTAAATGTATGTTTGTATATGTGTATGTGTCGTTTCGGCAATGTTTTTTCAGTCTTCGTGTTTTTTTCTATCTTTTTTTTTTTGTTTATTTGTTCATTGGACTACAATTGTTTGTTGCAGAGGCAAAGTGGACACATCGCCTTGCTATCTTCGAAATGTGTTATTTTTTTCTGCGCTCTTTTCTCCTCGTTTTCTTGTGCTCATCGCAATTTTCGCCGATCTGTGCGGGATGGTGTTTGTATGACGGCAACGATGCAAAAAAAAAAAAGAAAAAAAAAAACGAAAGACAAGTCAAATAAATGGAAAAAAGGTTGTGCAAAAGCAAAATTGCGATGGGTTTTATCTACCATATTGCATGTGTGGCGATAGATCAGTGGCATGAGAATGGTCGAATTCACATGTATATTGAGCTTTCAATCGTTGTACGATGTTGTTGTTTTTTTATTTCTTTCTTTCTTTCTCGTGCTGATAGAGTGAATTTTCTTTTTTGTCAAACTATAGCTAGATGTGAAGCGTCTTCGAAATAATGGTGTAGCTGTTGGATGGCTTTTTCTCGCCGATGCCGTTGTCATTGACAACATCGCCGTTTTCATCTTGACTCTCATGTGTTTTTCTCTCAATGGTCATTTGTTTTTTCTTCTACTTCTTCTTCTCCTACTTCTTCTGCTCTTCATTCCATCGTTCATTCCTTCTTTCTTGTTTGGTCTCTCTGCATCTTTTATTTGTTTTCTGTGTCGGTCATTTTTCCGTTCGGTCATTTTTTTTTTCGCTGAATTGTGAATTGTTATTGCATATGAGAGTCGAGAAAATGCGCGTTTATGTTAAATATATATACAGTGAGTTTTGCCCAGTTCAGCATATACACACACACACATACAATTTTCTGTGTTCATTCCTGTGATGAGAGAAAATACACACGTCTCTGTTTCTCTCGATTGCCACCGAATACGTAAAATTTCTTGATTTTCTTCTACTATTCACCAGATTCACAAGCAAACTGTTTGAAAATGGTTAGTGAGGCAAATGAACAGCAGTAGCAGTAGAAACAACAACAACACAAACATCGCACATATGTGTGATTACTGTTCTGCACCGCTGAGATGTGTTCAATAATGCCGTTATTTGTTTTTTTTTTAGTTTTTTTGTTTTCTTTCTTCTCTCTTTTGTTACATTTTTGTATTTTTCGTCTTGGTTTTTGGCTCGATTGCTTTGCTCAGTTTTGCGCGTTTTCGTTCGATGATATTTTAGTTTGGTGTCCGAACACAAAACAAAAACGTGGCCATTCGAATTTTACTTCGTGGAAAATGCACGTTTACATAGCGAGTGTGAGTGTTTTGGACTTTTGAATTTTTGTCCACCGTCGTCGAAATAGAGAAAGTCGGTTTTCGAGTTTTATAAAAATGTTTTCCATCTTTCGGTCTTCTTTTTCTGGTAAGCGGGGGTTAATGTGGCTACGATATGGTTATAGCCACCATTCGAAAAATAGTAGAACCAAAACGAATGAAAGAACGAAAGAGCGAACGAAATGAATGAAGAAAAAAAAAAAAAATATAATAAAATAAAATGGAAAAAGGAAATGTTTGCCATGTGTGAGATGCGACGGATTTTTTTTTTTTTTGCTTTTCCTTCTTCTCTTTTCATTCTCATGTGTTTTTTTTTTATTCGTGCATACGCAAGAGAATATAACACCGAGATGGGTCCACATTTCGCGCGCGCACAAATACACAAATGCGAAGCAATCAAGAAAATGCAAAAAGAAAGAGTGATGTGATGCGAACGACAGTCATCGTTTTCGTTGACGGTCCCGGCCAACTTGGAAAAGTACTTGCTATGTATTTGTGTATTTGAGAATGAGAGATGGAACTGAAAGAGAGAGGCGAAATGGCGGTCCAACAACGACGAAAGTGGTTTGAGGTGATTGGGGGAAGATTGGTGGTGGTGATGGTGATGGTTGCGAGTTTTCTGCTGGACTTTGCGATTTAGCTGTAAGCAGCATAAGTATATATATATATATATATATATGGTTCGTGCATATAGGCGCTTTGAAACACACGTATTCTACTCATTCCACTTTCTCATTCCACACACATTTCCATTCTATTTCTCATTCTCATTCTCGCTATATCTATCGAAATAGATTTTCGTGTTTTCGTACTTGATGTTCGGCCGGTGGGCTATTGTAGTATTTTACATAAAATATTATACCAACAACTTTTGAAAACGGTCACTTTGAACACCGGTACTGTTGGAGGATGCTGTTGGAAATAACCGTATTCACAATGGCGAGCACAAAACTAAACAATCTTCAACACGATGGAAGAATACAGTAAATGGTAAACATTTATTTACGGCAATCCAGCGACAAGCGACAAGGCAGTCACCATATGCGGTGATTGGAAAAGAAAGAGGATGGGAAAAAAGGAGAACAAAGTAGGAGTTGGTGGAGGTGGTGGGGTGGTGGGGTGGTGGTGGTGGTGAAAAATAATGGTGGCTCAAAGAACGAGTTAAAGTAGATGAAGTTTTTATCCGCTCCAATTCGATATCAAATCACGATGCTGTTTGGTCGGTGTGTGTATGTACAAAAACACGTATGGTCACCGTCATTGCCTCTCCTGCCTTTACCGTTGCTGTTGCTACTGCTGCTGATGCTACTAATGTAGCAAGAACACAATGAAAACCTTTTCGAAAATTTATACAAATCTTGGTGGAAAAAGAGAGATAGCCACAGGCCACATCGAAAAACTTTACGCTTACCATCTCTCTAGCCATCCTCCCCCCCCTTTCTTCGCTACATCTCACGCAATTTACTATTTGCCCAACAAAACAAACACTAATACTATGGTTAATCGTATTCACGGTGCCATCGATATCTAAGCATAATACAAAAAGAGTTTTTCATTGTTTACATTGCTTAGATGCGATGTTTTTGGGGCTCAACTTAAATTCAAATGTACACAAAAAAAAAAAGAAAGAAAAATAACTCCTTCAAATCGTTGCATTTAAATTGGAGTTTTTTTTTCTTCTCTTTATTGGAATCCGAACGTGTCACGCAGTAGTTTTATGTTTTGTTTCAATTTTACATTTTCAATGTAAAAGTAATGATGGAATTCGATTCGATTTTCCTTATTGATTACTATTCGTATGATAGTAGCAATGAAAAATGAAGAAGATTGAGAGATATTCATCATGCAAACAATGGCTTTGAAAATTTGCTCAAGTAAGACGATACACATTACATATTGAGTGAATAGGAACACTGTTGCGCAGGGATATCAAATTTCATAGAATATTTTGCGTTCGATATATTCATTTAAAGAAAATGAATTGAAAAAAAAAAAGAATAAAATCATTTATTCATTGCAATGAGATGAACAGTTTCGCGAATATAAATGAGTGAATATGAATGAAAATGAGATTGAGAATGAGCGTTAGAAAGTGTCTTTTGAATATATCACAACTTAATAAGATGGCATCAGTTGTCGATCATGCGATTGACATGTATGTGTCGAATAAACATTTGGACGAAAATACCGTTACCGTCAATTTTATGCCAATGTAATAATAATGTGAGCCAATAAATGCTAGCGATAGCATCGTAAGGATGTAATTGCAAGCCGAATAACATACAAAAGTGGTGTCTATGCAAAGAGAATCATCATCATTACAACCGATATTCACAAGAAGCGATTCAATATTTTTGCTCTTTTTCTCTCACATTCAATTGGCTATCTCTATTTCTCACAATGGTACAGGCCATTGTGCTGATTGCTGATGCTGTGCAAATGTGTATATCAACAAAACAGCGACACGAACATTTTGTGCCATCACATCCACAGCGAGCGAGCGCACACAAGAAGATTTTCAAAATGATATCATGAGCCGAATGAAGAACAATAATATTGCATATTTGAAAATGACAAGAGCAACGTCAACGATGAAGGTCCATCTCCGTGCAATATCCGTTTTAACCGAATACATTTTATTAT
Source organism: Resseliella maxima (assembly GCA_029041755.1). Taxonomy (NCBI): domain Eukaryota; kingdom Metazoa; phylum Arthropoda; class Insecta; order Diptera; family Cecidomyiidae; genus Resseliella; species Resseliella maxima. The sequence goes on along the minus strand of JAQOWM010000951.1, from coordinate 261,440 downwards.
TACTATTATTATCGAAATATCAAACAATTCGCTTCGCAAAATAGCTTGAATTTGCTCTCTCTCTCTCTCTCTCTCTCTCTCTCTCTCTCTCTCTTTCTTACTCTGTCTCTGTATGTCGATATTTTCCACTCAAACCGTTGCACAAAAATCAACATCATCATCATCTTCAATTTCATTGAATAAGAGATGAGAAAATATCATGCAAACTCGCAGCAATGGTCAAGCCAAACAACCCATATACACATTTTTGCTCCATTCGGACGATGATGATGATGATGGTTTGGTTCGGTCGATCTCTTGCTCTCTCCCTCTCTCGTACAACTTGGTACATATAATAAATGAAATAGTCGAGGATATCGGGAGCTCACTGGCACTGAAACTTGTATTTAAGCGTTTAAATAAGAAAAAGATACAAGCCAAACGTGTACATTTGTATATGATGCAGCAGCAGTAGCAGCAGCATTATTCACCGTTTCTCCCTCCTTTTGGCTCTACACAATGTCCATTTCGTTCTCAATTTTCTCTGCATGTCTTGTACTTATGTTTTCGATTTTGCTTATACAATACCTTCATATCGTCATATCATCATCATCATCATCATCATCATCATTCATAATCATCGTCGTCGTCGTTGTTGTTGTTGTTGATGCTGCTACAAAGCTTCGAGCTTGTATGACTCGAGAGTTGAAACGGTACATGTGCGAAAGCCAAGATAAGCACATCTACAGGAAATAACACCCAAAACATCATTCCATCAATTTGGTATTCTTCATATTCTCGGGGCAGAGCATATAGAATGATGGAGCAAACGGTGAATGCCACATATAATAACGTCCAAAGCTTTCGGTTGTCGTTTGCTTTTGAGAAAATGGACCATTGCATATATTCGCGCTGTAAAGCATATTTTCTATTCATATGGAAAGACAATTGTATACAGCACAGTTTCGCTGCTCTTGCTTTCTCCATCTCCATATCCATCTCCATCATTTCATCCCTCCATCTGCATGCCATCATCTCATTCTCCCTAGATGTTTTCTCGCTTTGCCCGTTGTCCGTTAGCCTATTTTATGAAATGTCGTTATGTACACCGCTGGCCATCGGTTTCTTCTTCCACCTTCCCCATTTCCCTCTTTTTCTTTCATCGCAACGTTTGCTTCGCTGAACACAACATATCCGAATCCCGTGCATGTATCTTATTCATATCGCACATTGCGCGCTTCGTATCTACACCAATTTCCTCAACTTCTCACTCATCCCCCGCTTCAATGTCGGTTTGTTCGTTTGTTCGCTTCGCCTGAATTGTGTGTGATCGTATTTCTCGTTACTCGTTCTTCTCTTCTATCTCTATCTCTCTCTCTCTCTCTCTCTCTCTCTCTCTCTCCCCTCTCTCGCTGTCTCAATTTCTGTTTCTCTCTTTCCATTTTGTTCACCCTCTCTATCTCTGCGTACAATGTACATTCTTGAATAATTTCAACCGCAAAGCATCCTCACAAGCCTCTCTATGTATCTATCTACGGGCTATATATGCTATCTAATCTATATGAATCTGCCGCTGAAACTATTGCTGTTGTTGCCTTATGTGTACTCTATGCACACATGTGTGTCGTTTGCTAAAAACTTCTGAGAAAATAAGTTCGATGCTTAACCGATTTCTAAACTGATGTTCTTTTGCCTGGTGGTGCCAACCAATGCTGGTGTGCTATCGTTTGGCCGGCGACTTGCACTATTGTCGTTCTAGTTACACTTTTTCTTCTTCTTTTTCTTCTTTTTTTCCTATATCTTCCCCATCATAATCATTTTCGTTGTCATTGTGCTCTTTTTTATCGTCACTTTGCTCCGATCCGATTTAACATTGCCTTTAAGGTGGTCATAGCACATGCATGGAGATTGCATCTTTCTCATCAATTTTCGCGCAAAACAGAAACAATCCAAAATGCTAACCATGGAACCATTCAAATATTTCTGCGTAGTGATGGTTTTGTAACTAATTCTTTTAGTCAATCCTTGCAAAACCAATGCAAAATGCTTTTTTAATAACACATCGGTCAATAAATAATGTGACTACCATATAGATGGCGACTCAAATATCATACCCAGATGTTTTCTAGTCAATACCATCCTTCAAACGTCTACTGACAAAATTTGAGCGAATATTAATTATTAGTTTGATATTTGACATTGATTGAAATCAAGGAACTTTTTTTTGATTTAAAAACAATAGTTTCAAAACAATTTCGTGTTTATCATTGCTTTTTGATGGAAAAAAAATACCGTTCAAGCTCAGCAATGGGTTGAGAAGTGTTATCCGGACTCTGCTCCATCGAGAAGAGTCATTTGTCATTGATTTACTGAAATTAAAACGCGGTCGAACAATCACCGATGATGAACACCGCTCTGGATGTTTGACTCCAATGAACAAGTAATTGTTAAAACTGAGGCCAATTTTGAGAGTTAATACAAATCGTTCTACAAAAGAGGCATCGAAATATTAGAAGAGCGTTGGAATGAATATATCGCTGTTGAAGGAGACTACTTTGAAATGAATTAAAGTTGAATTATGAAAAAATATTGTGTTTTTATATGTTAGTCACATTATTTTTTGACCGGTGTTATTTAACATACATTTTTTTTTTCATTCTGTTAGAGTGTAAGATGAACGTAATTCAGGTGGTCTATAATACAATAGACAATGACAGATAAATCAACAAATATGGCATTAATCAAATTGTGTGTAATCAAACAGATGGAAAACCAGAGCCAAATATTCAGGAATTTGTAATTTTTTGCTTTTTTTTTTTATTTTTCTCCCGTTGTTTAGGACCAAAATGATCTCCGAATTAGTATTATGAATGAATGGACAGAAATGCATTCGCTATAAGCATAATATTGCCATACAAAATATTTTGTAGATCGATCGCTTCGATTTGCCATTCTTATTAAGCCATAGATATGAGTGTATGAGTGGAATATATTCAAATTACAAATCCCGAATGCGTACAAATATCCTCACTTCAAAATGCAGAACATTATTTAAATAGACAATGGTCATTCTTAGTTTGATCCAATGCTCTTGTTTCTGCAAACCGAGGTTCACATTGCATTTTCGATGAATTTTCATATATACTTGTGTATGGCATACAAATACACGCAGTAATTCTCTCTCTCTCTCACTCTCTCTCTGCTCTCAATGGTTTTTTTATTTTTTAATATTTTTTTTCTATTTTTTTTTTTACCCCTATTTTTTTATTTATTTTTAATTTTTTTTAAAAATTTTTTTTTAAAATATTATTATTTCATTTTTTATTTTCATTGGTAATAAATAAAACTTTGTAAAAATTTATTTTCACCATTTTTTTATAATATCATAACACACCCCAAACTCTCTCTGTCTCTGTCTCTCACTCATTCTACATTCTCATACACACAACAAGCATCGTTTGTTAAAATTGCACACATCAACCGTATATAAGTCGATGGATGTGCTCAAGCGTAAGTAACGGTGCAAAAGACTCACAGTATTTTCGGAATAGAAAGAGCGAGAATAAGTGATAGAATGGTAGAAAGAGTGAGGAAGAGAAAGAGAGAGAGAGAGATATGATCGTATGCACCAGTGGATAAATAGTTGTTTGAAAACCTTTCTTACTCGGGCTAATAAATAAATTTGCGTATATATATAAGTAAGCCGAATGCATTGTGTTAATCTTAAAATGGGTTCCTTTGTTTAAGATGGCTTTCAGCAGCAGTGTTGTCCGAATGGAAAAAGCGCACATTTTATCTCAGACAAGTACAGAAACATACGCAAATATATTTTTCGAGAGCTTACTTGAGTGTTTCGCTTGAAAGCATCACTCGAAAATTTTCTAAATAAACTTATTAATCGGATGGAGCTAATCTCTCAAAAACCTCAAATACATGTTACGAAAATTAATGGGAATATTTGGCCATTTTGTTCATTTTTTTTTTTTCTTTTTCTTTTTCTTTTTTGGTCTTCAGCACTCAATGTTTAAACAGAGAAAATGGAACGAGTCAGAGGGAATTGATGAACTTTTGGAAATTACAACTTTATCGACGTTCAATTAGATGGGCATTGTGTGTTTGGTCAAAATGAAAATTCACAATATATTAAGCTGGCTATTTTCAGCGTACAAATATGTTGTATTGTTTTGTGATTTCGTGTGTGGTGTTTATGTATGTGATGCTGTGATTGAATTCGGCAGGTGGCGCAATTGTTCAATACTCGTTTGCTATACAGTTTCAATTAGAATAATGAGTTTTACCGAGTTCAATATCTTGAACGAAAATCAGAGAAAATACCAGCTCTTTGGTTTATCTTTATGTTTGAAACTTGGCCAGTCAGCCAGCCAGCACAACGAAAATGCATTTGCCTTTCAATTTTCATTTCTCTGTTGTTGGGGGTTATTTTTTTTCCTCTCAATCTCTCTCTCTCTCTCTCTCTCTCTCTCTCTCTCTCTCTCTCTCTTTCTCTCTTTCTCTGACTCTGTTTCTTGTAAATTTGCGATATTAAAATAGACCGAACGTCATGACATGTAATGTGGTCAGCATCTCATGCAGATGACATACAGGTTCGTGCAGCCATTTGCAAATGCATAATTGTTTGTGGCATTTTCGTGTGTGTATACTGTTGATCGGACCAAAGAGGAGTGAACAAGAGATGGTAATGTAATATAGGATGGACTTGGAATTTCTAAGTTTGAACGCGGTCCATCTTAAATTGAAGCGAAAGCACAATATCTATGTACCCACTTTACATTAAAACAAGTGTATTGTCAAAATGGAAACGCGCGTTGTCTTACCCCGTAGTCTTTTCAAAATAGTAGAGGGTTTATGTGTAAGAGAGTTGAAATTCATTGTATATATATAGATCTCATTTGGCGATTCTGTGAGTTATATGGAAGCGAACAAGCATGAGCTAGAGATGTCAAATTTTGTGATATAGAAATGCTTTTGTTGCCTTTTCCTTCCATGTCCGAATTTCGAAATTTCTACGAAATTGTGCATCAATTTAATATCATATGTAAAGGAAGACAAATACCCGCAACTCATACAACTGACCCATCAACATCATGCTATCTGTTTTCTCATTCTTTGGATGGCATATCATTCACATCACAACAGCAACAGCAAAAGCAGCATCAACAACAACAACAACAACAACATTAACAAAAACAGCAGTAGCAAGACCAACAACGATGACCAAACGAAGAGTTTGTCCTTTGAATTCATTCTATCTGTAGTTCTTCTGAAGTAGACGACGACGAGAAAGAAGAAAAGATAAAAAAAAACACAGAAATCAAGCACACGTAAGCTCACAAACATTTCGCCTCAAACCCATTTATTTGAATATTATAATTCTAATTATTTTGTCAAAATGGAAATTGAACCGAGAACATATACAGTATGGTTGAGAATGACCACCATTACAAGATCCATCTATCCATCCATTTGTTCGTTCGTTCATTCGTTCGTTTATTCATTCATTCATTTGTTCACCTATGTCATCTTAAAGTTGGTATCGTCTTTATTTCGCTGTTGTGCGGGCCTGAGAAACTATTTTCGTGTCTATAAAATATGCTCACGTTGATAGCTTAACTATAGCATTGCTCAGTCATTCCACAATCAAACATCTTGAGCATTGCAAATGTCACCAGCTCGCATCCACTCACGAACAAACACACACACACACACACACACACACACACACACACACACCACACACACATCGTTGTTTTCTAATTGTATTAATTGCAATAAATAATCGCCGGCGATATGTGTGAGTCAGAATGATAGTGAAATATGGCTACAAAATTCACCATCTCTTCGTGGTATGTTGTCCAGTTTTTGGATGTGTGTATTGTCGCTGTTGCGAAAGGGACGAGAGAATCAAAAAAGAAAATTAAAAAAAAAAAGTGCGCACACACACACATCGAGCAAAATAAACGAGAATGTACACGACACATTGGAACAGCAACAGCACCAAACTTGTGTACAAGAAACAATAGTGATGCTTGTCCACTGATGACGACAAAAACCATTCAACGTGCTGCTTCAGCCGCTGGATATTTATGTGTTTGAAGACGACATTCTGTTTGAAATATTAATCAGTGAATTGCGAACCCATATCAAGAAGACGAGAGAGCGAGAGGATTGAGAACAAAAGTAGGAAGAAAAAAAAAACCTTGGCCGAAGAATGAGTCGAGTCTTCCCACACAATCAGCCATCCATTGTGTCCGGTTAAAGTGAAGCTCAAACATTGCAAAACTCTCAGTAAAACCGCACACTACTACATTTCATGTGCAATTTCGTAACCGGTAAAACCATTGTATTCCATTTCTAATGCTTCAGCATCCCTTTATTTCCTCGAGATTCAGATCCTTTTCATCATCCACCAAAATATTACTCGATTCTCCTTCCCTCCCTCTCTCTCTCTATGGCACAAGCACAATAACAAAATCAGTTCTTAGAGAATTTTCGAGAAAATGAAAATCGCCAGCATGAATTAGATTTCGATTTACATAAGCATTTTCAACAGATGAATGAAAAGCAACCGATCAATTCTTAATTGGTTTTTGCGTAATTATATTTCAAAATGCTTGGCATTTGTTGTCTCAATGACATGCTTTAAGGAAAAACCATTGAACTGGATCAAAACGTACCCCCCCCCCCCCCTCCTTTCAAGTGATGAGAAGAATGGTGTCAAGCTGCATTATATAATTTTCCACTATGTATGAATATACTATGTATTAAAGCAAAATTAATGATTTAAACACAAATGTCAGTGTTATGAATGAGGCGTTAAAATAGTTTCTTTCACTGGAATTATGAATTCAATGAATTAAATATTCCATGATGCCTCATCATGATTTGGTCAAAATAGATTATGAAAAAGTGGTCGAAACCCTTTTTTTTGCTTGAAAGTAAGCAATAGGCAAAAAGTATGCGGTTGTTACCGTCGTTATGGTTTTTTTTTCTAAATGAATCTGGACAGTGAGTGGAAAAAAAAAACAAATACATTGAGCTAATCTGTTTTAGTTCAGATCATACCTGTTTTCAATGCAAAAACCATTCTTCGTAAAAAGATAAAACACAACAGAATATGGTTGGCAAACCGATTCAATGCAATGTTTTGGCCAAGCATCACGGAAAATTATTGGCATACACAATATGAAAATGCCCATTCAACATGTGCTTCGAATTTATCTCTTGATTTTATGTTTCAAACATTTACACACATTTTGTAAATACAGTTTGCAATGCAAGAAAAAACACGGATTTTAATACCAAACACTAATTTTTCATCATTTACATTAACAAAATACAAGTTGCATTACGACTTTAGTGGGAAAAAAAACCGGCAAGAGTATTAGTGCACGATCATTTTGAAACTCAAAAATTGATTTTAAACCCCTTTTCAGATGCTCTAGTTTGATTATGAATTGAAGGAAAATATTGTTTGAGTTTTGCGTAAAAATATCTATACAATTTTGGTTACATTAATCCAGAAATGATTGGCACCCTTGCAAAATACATTTTAAAGCAAAATGATGTGCAATGAAATCTCTTCGGATGCTTAAAATTTTTATACTCCAGAATTATCTTAAGATTTTCAAGAAAATTTGTTCCATTTTGGAATTTTGAAAAATTCAAATAAAAAAAGTTCATTCAAAAGTTCATTTCGAAAAATCGTCAACAAAATATGTATGAACAAGAAATGTTGCTGTGAAATGGACTGATAGCAAAAACTTTTCTTCGATTCAATTTGCATTTTCGCTGTTGCGAAAAAAATCACCATTCAATTTCATTTAGAGTAAAAGGCAATCGTCATTTGATTGTAATCAAAATTCCAGTCGTTCTCTTTTCAAAAAAATTCAAGTTGCTTCTTCATATGCATATTTTATGTGAAAATTATGCAGCGTTTACATATTTCGTTTTTAGTTGTAGTTATTTTTTGCTTTGATTTTTTTTTTTTGCGGTCTGCATGCATGAAAATATGATTTTTCACAAAACAAGAAAATTTGCTGCTGAAATACACATAACCATTGAATTTTATCGACGATGGACATTTGTTGGTCATTTCACAAAGCCATTATTTCTTGGAGAAATCCATAAAATATTTTTTATTGAAATAAAACGCCCTGCAAATCCGTTGAGTTAAAGACTAAACTTCAGTGGATAAAGTAAACATGCTGTTTAGTTTATGTTGTTTCATACACATACACATACACAAGCAAACCCATGAGAAGAAAAAAAACTCAAACCAATTCAGAAGAAGAAACAAAAAACGGTCAGTTCAGTAAAAATGTTAATTGATCAAAGTTTTGGAAATCCTGAAAAAGGGACAGATAAATGATAACTATCGAAGCATTGTATATTATAATGCAGAAAACAGAGATAGAGAAAAAAAAACATTCCCAAGTGGAAAATATTGTATTTCAATGATCGGTTGAATTTGACATTGTCACCATTGAACGATCAATTCGCATATACAAACAGTCAAAATGCAATGGAAGATTGTAAAAATGCAAAAAAATAAAATGGAACTAAGTAAACAATGAGCGTAGTTAAAATACCCGGCTTAAATAAAAATCGGCTTCCTACGCAAAAGGCTGATAGTCATCGTTCGTTGTTCCGCATATGGTTCAAATGAAAACAAAACAAATGGCTACAAAAATGAAAGGAAACTAAAGATGAATGGTAAATGATGAGAATCGGCAATGTTCGCCGATGGTGGTGGTGGTGATGTGTGTGTGTGTATGTGTGTGTGTATGTGTGTGTGTGCATGTGGTGGCGGTTGAAAAAGTCGTTTTAAACCCCGAGCAAAATGTATTCAATACATACTATATTTGGTTATACAGCCACAACATGCACTTTGAATGCGTACGGCTTAGTGCAGCTATAATGAATGGTACCAAATGTGCGTCCTTTCTATGAAAAATACGTACAATCTGATTCTTCTTTTTTTTTATTGCATCGTTGCGATGCACTGCAATGTACCCGCACAAAATATTGTTTTGTTTAGTGCCTTTTTTTCAAATGTATTTCTATTGTATTTCCCTTTGAAAAACATTTCTACGAAATTGTCTCTATTCTTCGACGTATTTTTTTTTGCTCTCTCTCTCTATCTCTCCTGTTCGTCATAAATAGTTTTTGGTATTTTGTTGTGTGCTCATTTTCGCATTTAAATTTTTTCAAGTTATACACGACGAAATTCGCTTGCATATACGCACCAAAAACTATGTGATTGCCGACAAGAAACAATGGACAAATACTAAAAAGTGAAGAAAAAGAAGAAAAAGAAAAAGACTAGAGAATTTAGGCGGCAATAAAGATTTTCGTTACTGTCGTATTATATCTTGTTTCAGTTGTTGTTGCTCGGTTTTTTCTTCTAATCATTCTTTCTCTTTTAAACGTCTTTCTATTCATCGGGTAATCTGACATTTTTCTGCTCTCTATTCTTCGATTTCGTTCAATGTGCGTCTACATCGTTCAGCGTTCGACAGATTTTCAATGGTGTTGCAGTGGTTGTTGTTGTTTTGTGCACTTTGTTAAAAACAATTTTTATTGCTAAATTGCCAGCAGCGTTAAAGAACCCCCTGCTTGCGCGTCGTCTTATTAACTAAGAAATGAGTGGAAATAACGAAAAACGAAAACTAAAAAAAAAAAACAACAACTGAAACGTACAACTAAATATGCTAAAGCCAAATCGAAATGCCTCGTCTGTAAATCGTTATTGTTGTTGTTGTAGTTGTTTTCTTCACTCAGGCATTTGTTTCGCATTGGTTTTTTGTGATGAAGATTTGAAATCTTTCGACGCGCACACAATTTTCGACTTTATTTTGGTTTTTCGTATTCAACTGCTAATCTTATCTAGCATTTCAAATTTTTGGTCATATTCGCACACTGGCCGAAAAGAAGAAAAAAAAAATATAAAAAAATAACAAAATAAAATTGAATTTTCTCTTATTGAAAGGTGCACGCCCATGTCACTCCACACTGATTGAAATGTTATCATCTTATTTATTCTTTGCATTTATATATTTTTTTATTGTCTGCCCTAAACGCATTTTAGCTGATGAAATGTTCGGTTCAAGATTTTCAAGCCTTGTCGATTTCTCTTATTGAGTTTCGATTCAATTCAGAAGTTATCCGTTACGCTGGTACATTTCAAAAGTGGAGAAAAAAAAAAGAAACTGATTTCTACTTATGAACTGCGACGAACCCTTTTTTTTCGTGGAATTCAAATCGTGGCTGTTTAATTTAGCGGTGAAAGTACATCGAATCGAATCGAATCGGTGACATACCAGAAGAGATAATAACAATAAATTAACTATCAAACGAGCGAGTGCGATTGAAATATATGTAACGAAGTCGATGGTAGCATTGCAAAGAGAAGGGTTTTCTTCCTCCTTTTTCAATATTCGATTTTTTTTTTCTCTTCACTTCTTCTCATTTCTATTCGCCACCTTGATTACGGTATCTAGTTTATTTGATTCGAAAAAAAAATCAAAATGAGATGTGATTTACAATCGTGTTGTGATCGAAATTAAAAAACACACAGTGCCACATTTGATTCCATTGAATTTTGAATGGCATGGCACGAACACAACAAAAAGTCGAACCTTTCTCTTTTCTCTTATAATTTCATTTGTATGCCTGGTATATGTGTGTTTGAATGGATGTATGTGTGAGCTGTTATAGTCCTTTGTAGCATCATTGCAATTTTATGAGTTTTTGCTGCTTTCTTTCTATCCATTTAATTCATTCAGAAAACTACAAACTCAAGGCGGAATGTTTTTCTTCTGCTGTCACTCTCTCTCTTTCTCTCCGTATTTTTTATTCACATTCTCTATTTCTTCGCTGAAATTTACAAACATCGAACCCAAATGGGCAAAACAATAGATAAACAATGAACAGAATACGGGGAAAAAACGTGAAGAAAACCTGAAGGTAGAACAAGACACGCACATTCATCGGGCTAATACAAACCTAATGAAATTTTATCCTTTTAAATTTGAGTTAATTTTGCTACACTTTTTTGTTTGTATACACGGTGTGCTACCTGCGATTTTCGCTCTTTCGTCATCAGGCAATGTGTGTGCCTCAAAACAACAGCAATAATAATGGCGACTGAGTCGACATTCTAAACGAGAGATCAGTCAAATTGCAACACGAATGAACATGCATGAAGCCGCGCTGACAACGACAACGACAACGACAACGACAACGACAACGACAACACAACACAACACAACACAACGACAACACAACGACAACACAACACGACGACAGAAACATATCAAATGGCAATCGGTTAACAATCTTCTGTCTACCTACGGCACAATCGAAGTGCAAAGCAAAAAAGAAAAAAAAAAAAATGACGAAAATTCCAAAGACGCGAAAATTGGTTTGTTATTTGAGGCAAGAGCTGAACAAAAATTTATCTTTGAAATCATTGGCCTGTTTTAACTGATACCCACTTTTAAGACATCACCAGCAGACGCAGCGGGTATTCGGTGTGCTTGCTGTGTATTTTGTGACCGAGGTCGATTGATTACACCAAATACGATCCACACAAACACACACACACGAATGAACAAACGAAAAAGACAATGCACCAAATGAACAAAATATTAAATTGAAAGCAAAGCACATAGATGAACAATCGTCGCTCGACAGCTATCTGCGATTCAGGCAACGAGATGCCAAAATTAGAGTCGAAAATGGAGAAGAAAAAAATTTGGTATCACATCGCGTTGAATTTAAGTTTATGGCACTCACATTTCTGACTGAACAGAGGGCTGGAAGAAAAATACTTCCGTTATTGTCTAGTGACAGTGATTCCAAATGAATTGATAAATATGGGATTAAACACAACGAACTTAATTTGTTGCGTTGTCACTGTAAGACACAAAATGCCATTGTCCGTGAATAAATGTTTAAGTCGTTGCATGTTGGGTATTTAACGTGCGCGTCGCGACTTACTTTTTATTCTTTCGATCGTCACACTGATTGCAAGCAAGTCCTTTTCATCGTGTGCATTTTTCCCCGATTCATTTTCATTTTCGAAAATCATGCAGTTAATAAATTGTTCGTATTTCAGTTCTGGTTTTGAAATTGTCACATTTTGTATGTATTAGAAAAGTCCTTTTCAATGATCCTTAAGTGAAATTTCGTGACAAAGATTTATATCAGTTTTTTACATTTATTCTTCATGTATCGAAAGCTGAATCGTTTGAAAAAAAAGAAAGGAAAATGAAAAAGGTTGCGGAGATGTACTATATGATGGAGGTAGAGGAATAAGAAAATTCGAAACCAACAAAACAATAAGTGTATTTAAATGGGCCACGTTTGTTTAGTCAAAGATTTTTGGTTGATTTGGTGGGTTAATTGTTTTCATTTGAATAAATATTATGGAATATTCGTATGAGCCGTAGGTTATAAAGTTGTCATCGAGGTGTGTTTGTTTAGACTCATGTACCGTTCTTTGTATGCTTAAGCTGTTTGATGTAAACAACACTGTATTTGTCTGATGAGTTTTAATGCATTATACTGGTTGCATTAAACAATAGCAAGATGTTGTAACACACTAGCCGCCACCATCGATCGATCTCTTTGTGCTGGATAAGCGAAAATCATATCAACCGCGTAATTCAGTTTCCATATTAAAATTGTTGACAGAAGAGATTTAGACCTATTAAGATTGCATCGATACATGTTTCATTGCATGGCTTGTAATTGTGTTCGAAACACACAAAATCGACAAACCGAACAAAAGAAACTCGGGAAAGGATCACACAGAAAAAAAAAAAAATGTCAACGAAAATTCCATTGCACAGCAGTTTTTACAATAATGACACACAACATGGCAGAGAGAAATTGAATATTCTTCGATAAAGTGTGTTGACAAGGAAGAGAACTGCAAAAAAACACAGAGAAAGCGAGCGAGAGAGAGGGAGAGAGAAAATTTTTTTTTGATGTGAAGTCATCAAAGTTCATGCATAATTTATGGTGCGAGAATGCATCGAACCAAATGCACGGTTGCGGATATGGTGACGGCGAATGAATAGCACTGGCATAAATTGTGAAATACGACACCTTTTGTGCAAAAATTACACAATCAACAGTGCACACAGTCTCGCGCGTTCGATCACATCCTGCATTGAACAGTATACAGCAAGCAGCAATAACGACAAAATAACACACTAAAAAGAGCGAGAAGGAGCGAGAAAACAAAAACTCTATTATTGTCAAATCAAAAAAATCCTTTGACAGCGACTCAATGTGAAATCGATCGACATGCATACGAATTACACGCATCGAATCATGCATGTATATGACGAACCTGCTCTTCGTGTGTCTCTTTCGCTAAAATTGAATGCCATAGCTGTGAAATCGTGATATGCGTGTGTGTTCTTGTTGCTCTTCCGCTATTTTTTTTATTTTCTTTTTTGCCATGGCATGCATGGGTTTTAAGTTGTCATTCGCATTAATTTCAATTTTTGATTTGCCGGCTTTTACCGAGTAGCTACCTTGTTTTTACAATGGGTGCACAAAAATGGGATCTCAATGCAATGTGACAAATGCTACTGTGCGCAAAAAAAAAAGAAGAACGTCGGGAGAAAGAAAGAGAAAAACACCAATGGAATGCATCACACACACACCAAAATTCTTTAAATAGCGTTCAATAGAGCGATTGACAAGGATCGCGTTGAATGCTCTGTTTTCAAATGATATTTGACAATGGGAATCACAACCGAGAAAGAAAAAAAAAAGGCGCGGATCAATGCACGAAAATAAGCGACAAATACAAATTGCAATGCAAACATACATGTATTCATAGACCGTTTTGAAAAGCCGTATATTCATTAGTTTACTCACGGAAATTGCATAAGCCGTTGCATTGCTCACCCCAATATTTCTGTCGGTTTATTTGTTTTATTGTGTTTTGGCGGAAGATGAAATTCGTCAAATCGGGAGAGACACATTGTTTTCACAATGCCAATCGACAAGCATAACCCAAATTCAATTATGATCTTCTTTGTGTTACAATTATTTTGCTCCTTTTTCACTTTTGATTGGAAGGAGAAGAGAGAAAGTGAATGAAAAGAGAGGGAGAGAGAGAGAGAGAGAAAAAAAAAATGTGTAACCGATTCAGTCGACTATTCTTTAATCAAATATAAATCCACACACACACACCACGATTATTATAACATATTTTTCATTTTTCCTTCATTTCGTTGCTCTTCTTTTGTTTGTTACAATTCGAATTCTTTTTCTATCCTTTGCTCTTTCTCTTGTTATAAATTTTAGTGCATTTTGTATCGCATTTCGAAGTGGATTAGTTAGCGATGTGTAAGCGCAATCGTCAAATTTGTACAATTTTCGACGAAAATATGGTGTACGTGAAAACAGCGACAATGAGAAAAACGTAAACAAAGAGATGAAGATGAAAATGAAAAACGTACCCAAGAGAGCAAAAGAATGATTCTAACGATTCATTGAATGAGTGAAAAGAGAAAAAAAACGAAGCAAAAAAAATAAAAACTGTCGAAATTGTTGGTTCAGCGAACACACAGAGTAAATGCGAAACCAATCAGCACAAGGAATAACAACACCAATAAATGCACACAATAGAAAATTCTCGGTAGAGAATAATCGTCGACACGAAAACGAAAGACCATGAAAAAGAGAAACGCTTAACAATCGGTGCAACACACATTTACAATATGCATTTTGGCTCTCGAATGTGCGACGTTTTTACCGTTTTCGTTCACATGTGTGTGTGTTTTTTTTCATCTATTTTTTGCTTTTTTGCTTTTTTGGTTTGCTTTTCGTGTGTTCCATCTCACTTTTTGAAATACTCACACTCAATGTACACAAAACGCGCCGTTTCTCGTCGACGTACATACAAAGCAATCCGATTGTAATGGAATATTCGAAATGCAGCTGCCCGCACTTTCTGCGATTTTTCTATACAAGTTGTCGTGTTTTTTCTTCCTTTTTCGTTTGTTTCTTTTTTGTTTTGTGTGCGCATTTTTTTTTTCTCTTCTATTCCTTTGCTTTAGGGTTGGTGTTAGTTAAAAGAAAACAGTACCGCATTATAATTGAAGAGGATTGATTTCCTAGTTTTTGTAGTCTCTCCATTTACTCGATAAATTCACAAGCATTTGCGCACAGATAACAAAACCAAATCTTTCAAACAGTGCTACGTTGCAGCACATTTCAAAACGACCATGATCGATTGTACACTTGGTACTTGCCTACACATAATCATTTTTTTTATCTATATTTTTCTCTCTTTCTCTCTCTCTCTCTCTCTCTCTCTCTGTTGACTTTTATTTGTTCCCTTATTCGTCCAAGGTGGTTGTAAATAAAAAATCTATTCCAGGTTCAAAACCTTCCAAAAACCATTCAATTAAATTAAATTTTCAGAAATCAACCAATTACCACGAATTTGATCATTAATTTTGTCTATGTATGTATGTTTTGGGTGTATTTGTGTGAAAATGTTGGTCTCATGTATAAGATAAATTATGAATTTCAAACGCACATTGCACCTTCTTACTTATTGATATCAATTTCAATTATGAAATTATGGAATGTGGCCAATTTCTAAGCAAATACTTGACAAGTGTCCACAGAATGGAATGTTTCACCACTCAAAGTTCAAAGGAATTGAAATTTCAATTCATCCACAACTAAATATATATGTAAATTAATTAGAACTTAATTGATTTGATAAAGCATTTAATTTATTGATTTTCAAAGAAAATGCATGAAACATCTTGAGAAAAGACAATTCAAATTTATCACTATCTTTATGTATCTCGTTCTTTAGACTATTTTCCCTGCTCTTTCTCTCTCTTTCTTTCTTTATCTCTCTTTTATCAACTTTCTCATTCTCTCTCTCTCTCTCTCTCTCTCCTCTTTGCTTCTTTCTCAGTCTGTTCAATTCTCATTTTTTATTTCTTTTTCAAGTCACATTCCCTAATTTAGAGTAGTTTATCTTATTCAAAAATGGTTTGCTTTTGGATTAAAATTCCATGCGGAAATAAATTGTTTGAGAAAATACTTAATTTATTCAGACAACTATGTCAAATAAATTAAATTCACAAGAAATACATTTCTAATAGAATTTAGTAGCATAACCAATGCGATTGGATGCAAAAACATTCATTTATTTTTTATTTGCATTGGAATTGATGTTTAATAACAAAAAAAAAATAGTAAAAATGTTGATTAGATCATGGTTTCTGGCGCCTGAAATGTCATTCAATTCCAAATTCACAGGTAATAAAATTGAATCATATTCACTGAAACAGCGAAAACGATTTGATACGGTCATTAAGTGTGCAACTGAAGACTCACAGTAGAAAAAACTAGCTGATTCAATTACTATTTACAATTTGAAACATGACATAAAATGTAAATAAAATAGTTTTTTTTTTTCTGGCATCCGTGTATTGACAATGATATGCAGATGAATGAGTTACAATGGGATAGAGACAAAGGATCACGTACAAAAAGTGTACGCTCGCGGAGCATAAAAAACAACACAGACCGTCGTCATAGCGAAACATTTTTCCATAGGTAATTTGGTGTGTTGTTTTACGACCATTTGATGAAGAGCAGTTGTTTCGTTCATTCTTCACTTATTATGCTAAATGAATTTTTGAGCCGCGATACATTTTCACGATCCCGTTAGATGCGCACCGTTTAGCGTTTGATATCAATCCATATGGAAAGGATGCACCTCGAAATCAACAAAAACATAAACAACAACAAAAAAAAAAAAAAAAATAATAAAATGAACCTCGTGGCTTGATTTTTGTTTTAGCTCAATTTGCATAATAAAAAAACCAAATTGAATTTTTAAGACGGAAGGAATCGAATGATACCGCAAATGTTCGAATGGGTCTCGTTGTCGAACTGGCCGCATGCATTTTTATTTTCTGGCCGTGAGAATACGATGAGTTGAATTTGAATTTCAACTCAGAGTAGAAGAAAAAGAAAGAAAAATAAAAAACAAGTTTTTTTGATTTTGGGTTTTGCACTCACTTCAAGCTGCATTTTAATGCACCCAGATATTCCGACGAATTTGACATAGTCGTCTAACAACTTTTCTCACTTCTCATGGCGGTTGTTCAATTTTTCAAAAATTAATCCTTCACCATGGTGTAGCATTGGTGTAAAGCCATTGTAAGCGCATACAAATCAACCGCTACTCATCAAACCGACCGTGGTGAATGAGTACGCGATTCGACTGATATGCAATCGAACAGGGAGTGAAGAAAAAGATCAGATAGAAAGGGATTCACATAGCGGTGCATCTTCCCATTTTTTTTTTTTTTTTTTCAGTTTTACCCATTCAAGAATAATGTAATCAACAGTGCGTGAAGGATAGTTTTGAATCAAAAGAAGGAAAGAAAAACAAGAGCCTTGGAGAAATGCGCAATGAAAAATTGAATTGACACTAATAAGGGTTGCGATGATGTGTCTTTTTGACATATTTCGCTGCTTGATTGAGGTCGGATATTTCCATTTATTTTTTTTCTTTACGATCGCGAAGCAACATGGAATTTTTAAAGAAGTTATGCATGTGTTTTTTTCCACCGCGAATCCTTTTTCTCGCTGCCATGTTTGTTTTTGTTTATTTATTGTCAAACATTTATAACTTTTTTTTTCACAATTGAAATCGTGACGAAATCTCGACGCGGAACGCGATACGATTATGTCATATATTATATTTGATTCGCGCAATATACACATATTTGTTTATTTCAATATGATAAATGATGTTGTTACGAACGATTTTTCACTTATTTAATCCGATTATTATTAATTTGATAATAATGACAGCAATATGTAAATAAATAATAATTGTTTGTGCAAGCATTATTCATCTGTCTGAAATGACATAATCGATTCGAAAGCACGTCTTCCATTCAAATGAAATAAAGAGAAAAGTTTAATCTTTTTGTTGTATGATTCAATTGAACAAATGTCTTTCTTTTCAAAGAAAATGCGGTTTTTGTTTTGCCATAATGACATTTTTTTTCTTCATCTTTTGACACGAATGACTTGAAATCACACATTTAATCACACAATAGCCATTTTCCCCGTGACTTGAAATGTTTAATCACGTTTTTGATCACATTCTTTGTTTTAGTTCAGAAGGAAGTTTTTTTTCTTTATCACCCAAGAAATGACTGTTTTCAAATGGTTTAAAATAAGTCTTCATTGGTCACTTATTTATTTATTGAACAGAAAATAAACAAAGTCATTGACGTCATGCTTGTGCGTTTGTTTTTTTCAATGTCAAACAATTTTTAACTCATTTTGTGAGCACCAAATAGCTAAACAATATACGTCATCATATACGCTAAGAAATTTCATAGGATTTAGTGCCTGGACAAATAGTTTCAAGGTATTTTGAGTTTTTTTTCATGCAATCTCGAAATCCCTTTGGAATCTTTTACGATTTCTTAGAATGTCATGTGTTTTTCATCTGTATGCTTTCTCTTATGAAAGAGCAAAACATTAACGACAATTCTTTGATTCCATGCGCTTTAATTGTAATAATCATTATTCCATTACATCATAAAGTTATTATCAAAGAAACAATTGTGCATTCAATCAAATAATATAGTACAATCTGCAAAGTGCAAAGACAATTGTGAACTTATCAATTCTTATAAAAAAATTGTACGGTAAATTCGTTGAAAAATATGAATGTTTTGATTTCGAAAGGTGCTGGCAGTTGCATAAATAAAATCTGACTGATGAAAATATGGTTTGGTTGTTGATTGGTGTGAATAGCCACGTGATGATTTCTGATTTGATCATAAATGAGTTTTCCGTTCTTGGTAAACTGTGTGTATGGTACAATGTAGAGTTGAGCACATTGTTCAGTGTACATTTTTGGTTGTGTGTTGAAAATTATTAACGAAATTTTTAGTGGCATTGCCACAACGAACACCGAACGAATAGGGGAGGGAGGGCAGGTGGAGGTAGAGGTGGTGGTGGTGGTGGATGGTGGTGGGGTTGAGGCTCAGTATTTATCATCGCACAATTGCGTTGTAAAACGTTGTAAACACGACTTGTTCAATTCGGTGGCATAGTGTAAGCGCTGAATAAACTCAATTATGAAATGTGCGCGCGTATTTTGCTATTCACACACTTTAGCCATATATCACGTTTTTGCTGAACAATAAGAGTTAGAGAAAACTGGCCAGTAGCCAGTATAGTGATTGTTGTTGCTCGTAATTCTCGGACACACATATGACACTTTTGTGTGTGCGCTAGTGCGGCCCGTGTGTATTATTGTACACGAAAATTGTTCACCGTATTTTCGTATGTAAGATTCGTATGGTTCGTATGATGGACATACGAGTAGTGATAAATTTTCTCCCACCGACCAACGAGAGCAACAATAACCGAAAGTGAAAAGAAAAACGACTCTGAGTAAGAATGAGAGAGAGAGAGAGAGAGAGAGAGAGAGAGAGTAAAAAAGAACACGAACTAGCATCGAAAGAGAAGCATATCGGTAAAACGCGTTCAGCATCAACGGTTGCGACAATGAGAGGGCAGCCAAAAGAAGAAAGGCAGTTGTATACGTGAACCGATGCAAAGTCACACCGAAACACGACGTCTAAACACCGAAGGATCGAATCAATCTTGGTGGGTGGTGCACACAATACATGCGCATAGCCATTCAAAACGCAAAAGAAAATTTAAATATGCGATACAGTACGAGCAGAACAGAGAAACGAGAAATGAGAAACGAAAAACGAACAAACCGAACTAAACATTCGCCGAATACACGATATCCGTTTGAATATAACACAACACAAGAGATCCACTTACTTACACACTCACCAAATATAATTTATTTAAATCGCATGGTTGACCGTTCGCCGGACAAATATTCTCGCTGATATTGCCTTGGATTTGTATGTGATAGAAAGCATTATATGAGGATGTGTATTTTGTATAATAGTGAATACCACATTCCAAGTGCCTGATGATGTTGATGTTGCTGCTGTCGTTGCCATTGCTGTTTATATGTATGTGCATGGAAATGAATTTTCCGCGCGCGATTTATCTCGCCAAAAAAGACCTTTTTCTGATTGACCATTTGAATTTACGCATCATATATACAAACATTTGTTGGATACTGGAGCGGCTTAGGAGTCGGATATCTTTGAAATATTTACATTTTCGCAAGAATGAATGCCATGAATGTGATGCGATGTGATGTGATGTGATGTGTTGTGTTGTATTATATTGTATTGTGGGTTGAGAGCGAATAAAGAAAGATGCGATGCTCGTATTCACATCGACACAACTATATATTATACCTTAATTACTGATACACAAAAAGCGACTCACTTGGACGAAAGTATCCCACGTCCACATATGTAATGTATTCAAACATGTAACACATTTATTTGCTTAAAGTGAGGTGAAGTGTGTGCGATGCAAATCTAAAAATCCTTAAATGACGTTAGTCCGTTTAGTTGGGCGCTATTTTTTCCTCTTTTTACCGTTTTTCTTTTTATTTTTATATTTTGGTGTGTGTTGCTGTTGCTGTTTCGGTTTTTGTTTTTGTTGTTGTAGTACGCGCTGTCCATGTCGAACCAATTACACCTTTTTCTATTCTAATGGCTTGGTCTAACGCAAATTCTTATTGCTAACCGGATTGCATTAGTTTATTTTGGACGGATTTTCGGCACAATTTTCACAATACCATTGAGAATTTCTCCATGTAATGAATTTACGCTTTTCTCTTTGTACACTATAAAGTATTCCGGTTGAAACCAAAATCAACTCTTTTGCCCCAAAACGCATTTACCGACAACTATTTGTCTAAGGGTCCACACATTTTAATGAAACGAAAAAAAAAAGAAAGGAAGAAAACAAAAAATAACAAAATAGAGAGGAGGAGGAAGAAGAAGCACATAAAGAAAAACACGAACTAAAATCGTCATAAAATGGAAAATGGTCGAATAAAATGCATCATCATTGCTAAAAACCGTTTTTAGAGCCAATGGATGGACTGAACTTCATACACTCTACACTCAATTTACAAAATAAATTACAAACACACGCGTTACTCTTACTTGTTGTTCGAATTTAACGGCAGACAATGGCAAAGCTTAACTCACGCTCTCTCACTCTCTCTCTCTCTCTCTCTATCTTCGACGCACAAAATAAAAGGTTTCCTAGAGATTGGTTAAGCAAACACACATGAAAATTAAAAACAATACAATTGAATTAGTGAAATGAGATGGTTTGAGATGTGAAACATTGGAACGTCCATTTTATTCACACACATAAGAATCATCTTTTCAATCTCAATGCAAATCATGTGACGCAAGCATGTTTCAAACATCCCATATGAACATTTTTCTATCTCTTTCTCTTATCTATTTTATCAAATGTTGCTTCAGTTTTATAGCAAACTTTGAAATTTCATAGTTTTGTAACTTGAGCCCCACAGCCATCGATGAACAAAATAGTAAGCAGAATGGCCATTGGATGTTGATGTTCCGTGACGGTACAATTGCTGGTCAGAAGAAATAGTAAATTTTAGCTAGATAATGTAAAGTGTATCATTATACGTCGTGGAATATAGTGAAGATATGCGCTTGCTCTACCTCTCTCTTTCTCTTTCAATTTCTCTTCAATTTCAGTGTATAAATTATTCGGCATTCGCCATTTGGTTGGGATTTTATATGCAAAATGATATGATAGAAATGCTTATGTCACGATGTGATGGACACATAACCTTTAGAATATTTGCAATGGTTGTGTGTTATGGATTTTATGCGTTTCAAAACGACGTAATCTCGAAACATTGTCAAGTGCTATAGAGAGAAACTGCGAAAGAGAATGCGGGAGAAAGAAAGAGAATATGAACGGGACAGAGAAAGAGAGAGAGAGAGAGAGAGAGAGAGGAAATGGCGAGAGTAGAGTAAAGCAATGGCAAGGATCTGAGTAAGGGCTTAAAAGCAATAATTATACACGCATGCCGTCAATGTTAATAAATATGCGAGCGAGCCGTGTGTTAAATCGATAGTTCTGATTGTTGGCATGGGTATGCAAGTATATGTTTGTATGTGTGTTAAGCTATGAACGCGTCAGGCATAGCCGCTACAATCATCCATAGCATATCGACACTAGATATGCTTCTATTGTTTTCCGAAATTGAAATTTTCGTCAGCACCGAAGATGTTGGATTTTCGATAAATATCACGGTCGATTGTTGGCGTAGTTAATGAGAATCACAGTCATCGCTATAGAATAATACGTGGATGCAAAAAGGAGTGAGATAAAATGGTCGTGGATATATATATATGATGGTGATGATGCGCCCCGGTTGTGATGATGCCGATGGCCACCATTCACGACCATATAGCGATAGCGTTTGACGTGGATTATGCCGAACATAGCAAGGTAATCAAAATAAATTATGGTCACAGGTCGTCTTCCTTCTATGAATATATTACACCAACGTATTTAAAGGGCTTTTCACAAATACGATCAAAGTTTTATACGAAAACCACTCCAATACGCCAACTATTGACAAGATGACTGAAACGAAACACTTTCATCTAAAATAGGAAATTTTGAGAATTAGTTTGTATAGGATCCACTTAACAAACATCAATTTCATGCAGTTTATTTGATTTTTTTTTTCAACACCGAAACCTTTTTAAAAATGTCTGAGAAATAGAAAAAAAAAACCATTTTAAGAATTCATACATTTGAAACACCGGAAATTCAATGAATTAATGTTTTAGTCATTCACATTTTTGTTTTTCATTTAAGACATTTCTCAATTGTGTGTTTGAAGAAAAAACGAAAAAAAAAATCATTTCAGTGGTCAAAACCGAAAAGTTTAATACAATTAACTCATTGGCTACGTGTTCAGATTAGATAACAAAACATGATATTCTTAAAATGAATAGAAAAAACAAATCTAAAATCTTCAACACTTTAAATTACCTTGATCAGGAAGCAAAACACAACGACAATGTGAAGCAAAAAAAATTCGAATCATCCAAACTTTTTGCAACGAATTTAATTCAGTTTTTTTCCTACCTTCTACTTTCTACTACTTCTTCTGCTTTAGAGCATCATCAGCACAAACCAATTTAAGTTTTTTTTTTTCGATGGGCTAGAAACAACATTGTTTTCACCGTTCAATATTCGATGTGTATTAGCGTTCATGCGATTAAAATAAAAAAAAAAGGTTTTTCAAATGGGCAAAAAGTAGCGTATGCGATGGTCAAGAACGTGAAAAATGCCATACAGCATCAATATTTGTCCTTTTTTTCTGCTTTTCTTTTTCCATCGTTGATTCAATGGATGGCCGGTATTTGTGGGTATCACTGTGAGTATGTATATACTATTCGATATTAACAAGGAACAGAAGAAGAAGAAAGAAAAAAAAAAAAGAAAAAAATGTGCACGAAGCAAAAACGTAATCAACGTTTCAGCGTGACCGTAAGGCGAAATAACATGAAAAACACACATGCACGATGATGGCGATCCCTTGTATGCGTATAATTCCAAGCAAAAGAAAACGACCAATGCTTAGTCACTGGAGATTTCCAAAGTGAGGGCGAATAAAAAAGAAAGCGACCAAAAGCAAACGAGAGTAGAAAGAAAAAAAAAAATATACACGAAATTTGGTCGAAATTGTATTTAAGGATAAAACACGCGCGCGAAATACGAAACGCCAGAGTGAGCAAGAGGCAAGGGAGCAAGCAAATATAAGAAGAGTACATGGCATCAGCAACAGTAAAAAGCAAAAGAAAAAAAAATAGATCGAATATTATATTCAAACCATCGCATCGCACGCATCATCTAACTACCTTATATGTCCGAGCGCCCTTCATCCTTAGTTTTCGCATTTTTGCGTTTCCTTTTTATAAAATAATTTTTTTTTTTTTTTTTTGCTCTCGTCGTTCGTCCATCGTGTGCGTGTACAAAACATTTTGAATGATGATTTGCACAAAAAATCACACACAAGACGAAAAAGGAATTTTTTTTTTTTTTGAAGAAACGACGGTCATCAGCACACGCTCATACACAGCATCCATACATAAATTCAAAAATGGAATAGACCAGCAAAAATGCTACACAATAAGTGTGGAATTGGTGCCAACCGAATGAGGCATGGAGAGTGAGGCACACACAAAAAAAACAGCATATACAGCAAATGGCAACTACATACGAGCCATGTAAGGACATCATCAACATCCAAATGGAAACGCGTAAAAGGAAAATTGAAGAAAAAGCGCACATACGAAAGAATTGGCGAGCATAGAAATGGAAACAGCGAGACCGTTTCAATGAAATCGCCGAAAAAAAAACACAGAAAAAGAGAGAGAGAGAGAGTCAGAGATAGAGGGACGAGGGAAATGTCGATCTGTACTTTAACAGCGTTAGCATGTGCCATTTATATCTTATGTAGAGGCTTTGGGGCGAAGATGACCTTTGTCCTGTACACAATATATATATTTCGTTCATCGAGCCCAAAGAATGAATTTGAAAGCATTCGCGAAATAGCGCGCTAGCAAACACACACATACGCTTACACATCAACATGACATGGATAAGGTTCTATGAATTCGAAGAGCAAAAAAAAGAAGAAGAAAATAACGAAAGAGAATAGCCACAAAACCATGCATCAGGGGTGCGAGAGAATGAGAGCCGATACAGGACAGAAAATAAATAGCATGTGTGATGTGTTTTGGAAATGTATTTGTGGCCATTTTCTTGAACATAGAAAATTGTATATCGAGGTGTTTTTTTGCCAATCCCCACGTTATATTTTTTTTTTTTTTTTTTTTTTTTATTTTTCATTTCGTCCAGTGTCCAGAGCACATAAACACATACGACTTGTGTACTTTGGTTGATATGGTCTTACGAGGGAGAAATGGAAAACGAAAAAGAGTAGAAAGTAGATAGAAAGAAAAAAACACCAAAAGGAAGAGGGACATGGGACATAGAAATGGAAGAAGAAATAGAAAGATTAAAAGAAAGAGAAAGAAATTGAGTGTGATGGAGTGAGAGACAAGCTAAAGCTGACACACGGTTAATGGTTGGCAACGCGGTGAAAGCGAACACGACATATTCAAAGATATTTTTCTTTTTGTCGCCCTAATGTTAACGCCATTTGGATGCAATTCACCGTTATCATTTGTCAGTTGCCCTGCTTTTTGAGATACACGACATTGATAGTCGCTTGAGTAGTCAGCACAAAAGGCTGGATAAAGTCAAATCTGCACACGTTTTGGCAACAACCGAAATTAGAAAGAATGGAACTTTCAACACAAAAAAGGAAGCTACATAAAAAAAAAACAATGCGAAAAATGAGCATATTAAACGGTTAGTCATCTGTGTGATCCTTAGTTTTCCGAATACGGTTTTATTGCCATAGAAACGTTGACCGTCTCGCATTTGCAAAAAAAAAACCAAACCTTTAACAAAAATTTAATAATGTTGACGCATTTTTTTCATCTTCGATTAAAGAAGACTTTCAACCATATCATGGAAATTCAACATGAAAAACACAATCGAATGGCTTACTTTTGCATGTCTCGGAATTTTCGATATTATCAATCACAAGCATTATTTAAAGTGATTGACACTTGTCTATTTTTCAATTTCCCCTCTTCACTTCTCTTTGGTTTTCTTTTTGAAAAAAATCGAAACTCTTGTGTTACTTAATTTTCCAATTATTCAATATAATAGCTAATATTCAATGATTCTCATCCCTTTGTGTGACCAAAAACTTATAACAGCATATTAGTATGTGATGGTCATAAGTTAAAACAGAATTGTTACGCCTATTTTACAACAATCAAATCATAATTTTGTGAACATTTTTCTAAGTTTTCAACGTCAAAGTTTTCCACTTCAACTATCTCTCGTGCACACCGAATGAAAATTATTTACTGCTTTCAATAATAAAATCTAAATTTATGTTGCAAACTTTTCCATTTTTGGTACTCTTTTGTTTTCCTTCACTCATTCACTAAATCTCTCTGTCTCTGTCTCTCTCTCTTTTGCTCGCTTTAGCTTTCGTGATTTTTTTTTTCTTTTTGTTCTGTCGAAGGCGCAACCGACCATAGCATTGACCAGAAGCATAGTGTGTTAGTTATCGGCGAGTTCGAGTAACAAAATACATTTTAAAATTGAACAAAATATTATATAATTTTGTGCGGTGATGCACAAAACAA
This sequence comes from Resseliella maxima, assembly GCA_029041755.1. NCBI lineage: Eukaryota > Metazoa > Arthropoda > Insecta > Diptera > Cecidomyiidae > Resseliella > Resseliella maxima. Next base: position 235,167 of record JAQOWM010000951.1, on the reverse strand, counting down.
TGCTGTATTAGTTGGTTATGTGTTTCGGTGCAAAAGTTATCGTGGTGTTCTTATTTCTTATTACAGAGAGAATGAGAGATGGAGAGAGTGAATGAACAACCAAGCTTATCGGTGCCTATTTGTTGTTGTTGTGATTGTTTTTTTTTTTCTCTTCTAGTTTTCGTCTTGCTGCTATTATCGTCGGCCACTTGGTAAGTGGGCAGCACAAAATGGACTTTGATCAGCGAAATTCCAAACACAGAGTCGCAATTTATTATGTATATGTGTCGTCTGCCACTATTCGACGGTTCCTTTAGCGTTTTCGTGTAGAATGGCCACCGAGCTGTACAAATTCGAATATATTTTCTAGTTTATACATCCACATACAAAATATATATAAAATATACAAAATAATGCTAAATTTCTATGTGCCGATCATGGTGGTTGAGGACGAAGGATGAAGTATGAAGGACGGTGAACTCGACTACGACGACGATAGTATAACGAGCAAATGCCATATTCATGGCACAAACTTGGTCATTCTCACACACACACACCGAGAGAGAGAGAGAGAGAGAGAGAGAGAGAGAGAGAGGCCCAAAAGGTGTGAGTAAAGTGGGCATTGGGCAGTAACTGTGTGTTATCGCAATTCTTAAGCCTTAAGTATCACAGGCAGAGAGAGAAATATAGAAATATCACACCGCCGCGCACCGAGAACGTGCATTATAATCGGTTAGTTGGTTCAAGTTGGTCAATCGAAAGCGCACCATTCCAATTTCCACATTCCACCATTGGCATTTGCGAGGGTGGTAGAAACCGTTGTCTACGACATCGTTGTAGATGGATGTTTGCATTTCTCATCTCTTGCCATTTTATTTCGGACCCTTTTGGTATATTGTGTGTGTGTGTGAGTATGTGTATGTGTGTATTTGTATTTATATATACTTTGCATACTTGTGCAATTGAAATCCTTCTATCGCAATTTCGTTCGCTCTCTTGCACGATGCATTTCGTAGACTGTCAATTGCATTGAAAAGAAGTGAACATTTACCAACGAATTGGTATGCAATTTGAAAATAATGCCCATAAAGTTATCCGAGTAGCCAGTCTAATGTTATGTTTGTCCGAAAAACCAAAACAATGCTCAATTCCACCGTTGATGTGGCTATGGTTGTGTTTATGTGCAAAATCGTGGTTTTGCCATTTGATGTAACACACAGAAACCCAAAACTACTTTTTGAATAACACCCTCCCTTTCGTCCTTCTTCCTTTTAAAGTGCTATGCTTGACCATTGATGAAGGAAGTAAATAAAAGTTTTGCATTGAAATTAGGCTACGAAACTAATTGAAAGACAATTACAAAAGAAGCAAATTTTCGAATAAGATAATTTTCGTTAAAGTAATTTTCCCTTTAGAAATCTGCATTGTATTATCGGAGTTTTCGCCGATACTGTTCGGCTATTATTATCGCCATTGCATTCTCTCTTATTTTCAATGTCTTTCTCGTCCTCTGCTTTTCATTTTCTCTCTTCATCTCGGTGTTTCTCCTTCACATCATATTTGGTATGAGTGCATGTGTAATGGCACAACTATATCTATAAGTGACGATTTTTCTATACAGCATAACATGCCGATGAACATTTTCACTCGTTGCAGATCCGCAACATTTTCAATGTGCTTGTTGCTAAAATGGACAAGAGAAGAGCCAAAATATGGATGAACAACTTTGAGCCATTGCAAGTATGTGTGTAAGTGAGTGCGGGCAAAGATGGTTTGTTAGTCGCCGTATGGCGTTGATGAGACGAGAGTATGAATATTTTGGTGGTTAAAACGAATGTCCAAAGTCCACGACAGCAACTACGACAACAACAACAGCAACAGCAACAGCAGTAGCAATGGATTCTAAACTAACTCCCCATTTTCGCCTCGCCATTCGCTTCGTTTTACCACTTTTAATGCCCATCTGCAATATATGGCCTGAGAGTCAGAGTGTTTGTGCACAAAGTATATGCGAGGAAATTGTAGTGACACATCTCTCGGACCATATAGCCTCCAACAACAACAACAACAACATAAAAACGTACAGTAATTTTGTCGTAAGGAATGAACGAACTAACTGATGGACAGACGAACGAACGAGAGAGGAAAGTCATTGGAAATGGGTTTTCGCTTCTTGTATACATTTCGTAGTTGCCATTAGAACTAGGAGAGTGGATGATGGTGGTGTTTTTTGGGGGTAGTTTTGGACATTGGCATCACATGATGTTGGTTTTGTTAGCGTTTGTATTTTGTTGTTATGTACGACAGAATTTGGTTCGTTGTTTTTGCCCTAATCGCCATCGCTGTCATCTCGGGTCCAAGTCGAGCATAGCAAACGAGTCAAACCAGCGAGCCATTTGAATGGCTTTGCCTGCTGCTTACGAAATATACAATTTCGGCATTGGTTCTTTTATATTGACTTAAACCGCATTTCTCAAGTGTTCACAATGTTTCGCCAAGTGACACATGCAGTAAATACACAATACCAATGAACGAAAACACGGTTCGTTCGGTCGGCTTTTACCGATTCGCAGTTTTGCAAAACAAAATTTTCGATTCGTGTTTATGTTGCTGTTTCTATTTCTATTCCTATTTCTGTTTTGGTCGTCGATTGGGATGTTAACTCGACGGAAAACTATATTTTAAAAAAAGAAGAAGAAGAAGAAGAAGAAGGAGTGAGCAAAAGAAGAGATGGGGGCTGGCATTCGACGGACCTTTGCTAAATTTGGATAGAAAATTACAATAATAACTAACAGCAATACCATCAATTCAAATGCCAAGAAATAAGGTAAAGTTTTGGCGATGAGTCGAGTCGATTCGATTCGATTCGATGAGTTTGAATGTGTGCAATTGTATGATTATGTTTGAGGGAAAGAGAAAGAGAGAATGAGAGAGAGAGAGAGAGAGCGAGAGAGAGAAAATAACGCTGAAATCGGCTAAAATCGAATCCATCGAAACGATGTCATGATGGTGTGAGATGGAAAATTATCGCAGAGAAACCAACACGGGCTCGAGCACGGCGCGAATAAACATAATTTTCTCGGACTCAACTCGCATCGTCGATAACAAACGACATTTTACTGTGCACATATTTTATAAATTGTATGGCCAAAGCAATTGCTACGTGTGCGTATTGGTCGCGTACACATCGAACTTATACATCGCATTTATGTTCGCCCACTTAGAGACCCATCATCATCGATGCTGCATGCTCACACAAGCATACTTATTGTACTTTCATACGTGAATACATTTGATAACGGCTCTCTAGTTCGGGCTTGTGTTTTTTCTCTTCTTTTTTTTCCTTTCCACTCTTTCTCTCATTTCTGGCTCTTTTTCTTCTCGTTTTTCTTTTTCTTCTTCTTTTTATGCATATGTAGTTTCTGCCTGAATGGTGGTGTCCAGTGATTCGTGGTGGCACATGCATGTGCCCGATGGAATCAACTGTCTTACATTTTCTACATGTATTATTTTTGGCGAGGAAATTCCAAAAAGGACAATCGCAAAACTAGAGAAATTCACCGTCGTTGACGACGACGAACACGTAGAATAAAATGAAAAAACAAAAATGAAAAAAAAAAAAACAAATAAGAGAGCACATACAAGCATCAGCATGAACAGCAAATATAATACACAACGGTATCGCAGCACAATATTCGTGTATCTTTCAATATCTAGACATAACCATTTGCTTACTTGACCATCGTCGTTGTTGTCGTTATGTATTCGCACGAAAACGAGAATGTCTTTTTTCCATGGAATATGAACCAGATCTATCTGTTAAACATTGCATTATGTATTTTGTGCTTCGGTTCAGTAATGGTGTATTTCACTTCTTCTTTCGACATCGCATTTCGTTTCCTTCGAGTTTGTGTTGTATGTCCAATGTTGAACATATCGTGGCACAGGCACATGAACATCGTCGTCATCGTCGTCGTCTATTTGCTAAATTCTTACTCTTAGAATTTTCGCTTAATAACTGTACCACAAAACATACAGTTGGACACACACACAGACAGAGAGAGAGAGAGAGTGTGAGTATGAATTTTTCGTGCTCGCTGAACACGGAATGCACGTAAATGGAATGATGCTAGTTAGTTTTGTGCAAAAAGGTAAAAGTAGCAAATGGCATGGCAGCGGAAAGCAATATTCGTCGTATATGTGATGTGGTTTAATGCTGATTCGGACAAAAAATGACCACTTGGTCATCGTACGAGGAATTTTGCTGCTGCTGCTTACACGTTTGTCTTGCTCTTCTCTTCTGTCAATTCATCCCTTGCTCTTTCGCTCTTATTTTGCCTTTACCACTGCCACTTTGTTTATATTCCCACATACAATGTGTGTCTTGTGTTTTAACGAAAACTCCGAATACACATTGAAAGTCCTTCTGGACATATTCTTAAATTGCGTCCAACAAAATCACCCTCACTCATTCCATCGTTATCTTGCACGTACACAAGCAGCAGCATATTTAGTTGCTGAATCATTGAGTTTGTGCACAACATTATTTAACGTTATATCTATCTATCTGGTGGCCAGTAGCCACCCAAATACTCATTCTCTCTATATCTTGTATTCATATTCATACGTGTACATATGTCATACCACTGCAGTGCGCTACCACTTGGACTTTGATCAAATTTTTGCGACAACCAGAATGCTCACACACACACACACACACACACACTCGCTCGCACTCACACTCGTACTCACACTCTTATGCGAAAACAACTGCACAAAACCTTTGCAAATGAACCAAATGCATAACGACGACGATGACCAGAAAGCGAAGAGAACAAATTTCAAACAAAATTAAACCTTCGAGTTTGAACTTTCCCGAGTTGAAGCAAACAACAGCCACATAAAATAAATGAGAGTGAGAGAAATAGAAATTGAGAGCAAAACAAGAACAACAACAGAGCAAAAAAATAGTACTGTCAATTTGATGAGGTTTGCAAACCACCACTTCTATTTTAGTTGTCTGTTTGTTTCGGAAATTTGTTTCACGAATTTATGAATATTAGTTCGAACAAACATCTCAACATTTTCTGTTGTGTGGACAAAAACAAATCAACTTCCACTATCTAACTGAACGGCATCCGAAAGTTTTCTTCGTAGTTTTTTTTTTTTTTTCGTTCATCTTTCGAAAATCCGATTGCGGTTTCTTCTGACATTCAATTGCAGTGGCATCTTGTATTACCAATAGCATGTATTATTTCAATTAATAGCATGTATTAATTCATTATTGTATAATCAGTATTGGTAATGAATTTATTAAGATTGATTGATTTTCGCAATTGAGTGTGTACCACTTTAACAAGGATTACTATGGAGAGGTGGTGGCGAAGATGTTGACGACGACGATGACGATAACAGCAGTCTCAATAAGGAATTTCACATTCACTGGGTCAATGTTCAAGTCATACATAAATTAGTTACTATTAAAATAAGCAATTGAGGGTAATAATGCTTACAATTTACACATTCAAATTTACCCAAATGCATTCCAGACGGTATGGCAAAGCAATGCAAAGCACATAAAACATGATCTTGGCAGGCTTTATGTAATAATGCTCTGACAATGAATTATGTTCAAATGAAAATCCAAACACATAGACATGTTCACATAAAAATTCATAAATTGACTGCCATTTCAATTTCATTGAGTTGATTCATTCATAAGAGACCCGGCATTTAAGAGCGAGTGCCAGTGAGAGTCTCAGAATGAAAGAGAAAAAGAGAGAGCGCTAACAACAGGTGGTTTCATATTATTTTATTGCGTTTCGTGCTTACATAAAAATGTAGTAAAACATGCACTTTTTCTTTTTCATTTTCTCCATCATCATCATCATCATTTTTCGCCAGCTATTTCTTACTGCAAAGAGTGCTTGGCTTTGTCTGATTACTTTAGTGCTTGTTACTTTTTTTTCTACTCAAAACGCTCTTTGCTTGTACAGAATTCAAAATGAGAATAAATGCATCAATTCAGCTCACATCATATCAACGTTATTTTACGAGCTGCAAAAAAAAAAAATCTAACCGAACAGAATAAGAAGGAACTTCCTAGTAACCGTTTTGTGTTAAAAATGCTCTTGAAAGACAAATCGTTTTCAACTAATGAAAGGCAAATCAATTTGCTATTGGCAGAAAATGAAAATACAAATCACTTGACATTCATTCATCAAAAAAAAAAAAAAATAAAAAAAAAATGTATCATCAAGTGCCTATGATGCGAATATCGGTTAAAAAAAGCTACTGCACTCGGTTCAATGGCAATATAATCCAATAATAATAATGATTGTTCGTTTGTTGTGTCTTTATTTACCCATAACAAATACAAAAGCCCAGTTGAAAAGTTGTGTACCACATTTGGGCCAATTCGTCTTCCGCTGGCAAATAGTAATAACAACAGCAACAGCAGCAATAGAAGCAGAAAAGAATATTATGTGCGGAATAAAAAAGTTATAAAATATTTGATGTGTGTATGTATATATTTTCGTATGTACAGTTGCAGTTTGCCGGTTGTTGGATTTTGTTGTTTGTGGATGTGTTTTGGGGGTCAAAAATGGCACAGATTCAATGAAACAACCGACACAAAAGTGCAAATGCTCTCTCTCTCTCTCAAACATTGTCCTCCAGCAGCATCCAGTAACCACTTTTCCCCAAATAACGACACACAACGAGTTTTTTATTCGTCTCCATTGCCCTGTAGTTAGCTTGGCTTTTGTTGATTGTAACTCATGCTCATACATATTTATTTGTTGGTTTTACCTTGTGTGCTCTCTCTTTCAATGTTTTCACTTTCATTTGGTGTACGATGATGGCTTTTTTTCTCTCCCATTTTTTTTCGTCATTGCAAACCATTCACTTTTATTTTTTTTTTTTCTCGTCATTCACACATACACATACACACACGAATTGAGTTCTCCTTCTCCTTTGCGTAGCAATGGTTCAATGGCTTTTCTTTTAGAATGATGTGCTTTTGTTTTTATCTCGATATTTAAGTTATCAAGCGCCACAATATAAAACCAAACAGACGATGAGTATCTCACAACCGATTAACCGATTAGTCAATGATGATAGTAACGTTGACTGCATATCCATTTCTCAGTCTATAAATGGCCAATAGATGATCACAAAAGTTGACGTTCTAATCGATTTGAAAACGTTCGATCGAACACATTACATCCAGGATGTTATTACGTATTTATTTTTATTGCACACATAACATTGCATCCAAGACCATGAACGCAAGTGAGAGTGAGATTCCTTTTACTTTTGCTTCTTCTTCTTCTTTTTCTTCTTTTTTTTCCCTCGCACTCTCTGAGGTTTTTTTTTTCCTTTTTATTGGAAAATCGTTTAGTGTTTTATATTCGATACATAAATAAACATTGCTACCGGCGCTTCAACAGATATACACTTCAATTGCTTCAAAGGAATTGGCTCTCTCGATATCGTTTTATGAACATTGAAAATAAATTTAGTTGAAAAAACGGTTTGCAGCTCTTCTACCGTAGTTGATTTTATTTTGCATTCTTTATTTCTACGCTTTTTCTTCACTTCACATGTTCTTATGCTCATTGACTCTACAACTCATCGGGTGCTCATACTTGATGGCTGTATAATGCTCCAATGTGAATTGAATATTCTGAATATCTTATGGATTAGTTTAGTAGAAATTGAGAGTGCTGTTTTTCTAGTTGTTGTTGTTGTTGTTATTGTTGATCGTTGCATGAGCCGGCGCTCATAAAAATAATAAATTATTGCCGCTATAAGTTATTACCCGTGCAAAGTGTTTTGGATGCAAACCATTTTACTGTGTGCTTAAACGCCAACATAAGCGGTTGGTTGGCACCGATTTATGATGCCCAATGTTGGTGAACATGAGGTGAATACGTTTCCGATCGAAAGTGATAAAAGGTGCGTTAATTTTTTATACTATGGCTATAAAAAAAACGAGAGAATACAAACACACACACACACACACACATGCATTGTGGAGTATGAGTGAAAGCAATGAGAAGAGAAATATAGAGTGAAAAAAGTAGCGTCAAGTTAAACGAAATGGAATGGAATGGAATTATATGTATATGTGTGTGTACGCTTCAGCTTTGATTTGAATCGAGCGCACGCTTTGCTGCCTGCCTTTTTTCTCTCACACATAAACTGTTGAATATCATTTGAAAGAATGAAGTGCACACGATGCAAACAGACACAAACATTCACAAACACATTGTTTATTTATTCGATGTTGATATGGAAGTTATTTGTTCTCACATGAATTCTAATTTTATCTCTTTTATCTGCAATTTTATTTATTAGCAAAATCCGTGCAAAATGCTATTGCTGAATTTAAGATACTTCTCTTTCTCGTTCTTTAGCTCTCTGTCAGAGTTTTAGTTTTGTTGCTTTTTGATTTTGGATCGGGGGAAACCATAAAAATTCCGCAGAGCCTTTTTTTCCGGGGCTAATGTTATATTATGTTATGTATGTTTTGTGTTGTATGGCACTGGGCTACTGAAGAAGTAAAGAAACGATTTATGGCTTTCGATTTTTACAGTTTCTAACTTGTTGCTTGTTTGTTTGTCGAAAATGGATGTTTTTATTATTGCCAAACAGAGATAGAGAAAGAGAAAGAGAGAGAGAGTGAGAGAGAGGGAGAGAGAGAAATCTATGGCATCAAAAACAGCAGTAACAGCAAACCGGCTGATCAAATGATGCAAAGAGGGAAAATCAAACATTTAATTCAATAGACACATAAATACAACCTTCTGATTGATGATGACATAACGTAAACACATGGAGTATCGAATCTGTTACTATTGCACTTGCTCAAATCACAGTGAACACACTACAACGAAATCAAACACTAAACTTTTCATGTATAGAGGGCATTGAGACGATTCCAATTGAGATACACTAACTATGAAAAATCTGGGAGAAATGCCTGAGCAAAGGAAAGAGATAAAAAGACATAGAGACAGAGAGAAAGCGAAAGAAAACGAAATCGATAATTTATCGCATCACCTATGAAAGGAGCATCTTCAATGAGAAATAAACTTAATTGCGGAAACTTTCTCTCATTTATTTGTTTGTTTGTAAGTGACCGAGTTAAGGCTGTACTTTTCAATCACATTCATTTTGTCATTATTCATGATTAGTTTGGGTGAAGAAAATGATGAAATTGACCCAATTCGAGTGATACGTTGTATGTTTAGCATATATGTTAAATGTTTGTCGAAAAATGGTGCAAAGTTAATTAGGATTTTTGGAAAGTTTTGCATTTGACTCGTTTATCCCTTTTTAAATGAGAAAATTATGAAAGAAACTCTGCACATACATACACACACACACACACACAAACACATTCACTTAACGAAAAACAAGTGGTATCCAATCGAGGATATTTGTTCGGTGTTCGTGTTTGTAACTCATCTAACGCCAACGTTATCAACTTGAATTACACGAACCATATTGGTCCATTTGATTTTTGTATTTGTTTGCCAATTTTGGTCGCATAGCATATTTTCGTGTCATTCAATTCAGTGGTGTCATTTTTGCGCTGAGTACATTTTCGACCACTTCGTTTTCGTGCTGACGTCATCTTTATCAAATATTGGATTATCGCGCATCATTGCTAAAACAATGAGACTGAATGAAAGTAAAGCGAGAAGAGAGAGAGAGGGAGTGAGAGAGAGAGATAAAGAAAAAATAGAGAGAAAAATAGATAAGCGGTTTTGAACATGCAAACACTTTGCAAATAAATGGTGAATAATGATGTTTCTGTTGGTTTTGTGGTTTTATGCGGTCGCACATGTAGTGTGCGCATCAATAACATTTCATTTTATTGATATTGAACACGAAAGACATATTACAATTTGCATCACTACTTATCAAATTGGAACACATAAATTGTTTTTGCCATCAGAAACTAGAATATGCTATAAGCGATGGCTACTCACGGTGAAAAGAAAGAAAGAAAAGAAAAAAAAGAATAAAGACGGAACCGTTTATCAAGATGACTGTAGTTTTTATTGAATGCTTACATTTATTTCTGGAATTTCACAAAGCTGAATCCAACAATTCAAATCAAAGTTTAATTTATGAAAAATGCTTAACCAGCTCAATTGAAGATGCTCGCATTTCGCATTTTCACACAATTTCAATTCATTTTCATTGGCTGAATAGAATTTCTGCCCTATATAACATTTTGATGTATATATGCTGATGCGATTCACTTGTATGCACATTGATTTAAACTCAATTTAAAAGTCTTTGTAGTGCTGGATGATGATGACCAACCAACTGGTCAGTGTCGGCTTTCGTTTTAAATTGAGTAGCAGGAAGAACTTAATCTTAGAAAATGCAAACACGAATATTGAATTTAGGCAAAGACAATCAAAAAGGAATGTTTCGTTGAGGAAAGAGCAAAATATACTTCCGTCATAGATTTGAAAAGACGTAAACAGCAATTTCTAATTAAATTAGATATTGATCTTAAGCAACCCCCATTGCTTGAACTATGAAGCTATATGTGTATGAATGAATGAATGAGAGTATGTGTGTATCGTGGGTTGATGATGTGTGTGTGTGTCGGTAAATGGCGGAATGTATGTGCAAATGCACAAAATCCTCAATTAAATTTTTGCCCATTTATTATGAATATGTGTTTCTAGAAAATCATCCGATTGGAGATGAGATTTATGCAGATAAATGCAAAGTAGCTCCGCAAAATATATTCCCAGCCTCGACTGGCCGCTCTTAGATTGAACATCAGCATTGGCCGTTGTTAATATTGGTATCACACACAGCGAAGAATCGAGTGATTGCTTGTCTACGACCAGCATGTATTTGCGGGAGAGAACAAGAATGAAAAATTGTATGTGTGGAAGAGACACAAAGAGAGAAAGACGAGAGAGAGAGAGAGAGAGAGAGAGAGAGAGAGAGAGAGAGAGAGAGAGAGAGAGAGAGAATGAGCTTGTGCATGCGAGTGTGTTTGGTTTGTGCGGTTTAAAGTTTTGAAGTGATGGTTTGGACTGAATTAAATTTTAATATAAACAATGGAACACAAATGATAATTTACACGAAGCGAATGTCCGCTGAGCGAGCAAGTGATAGAGAGAATTCTATGAGTTTCGGAATATGCTTTCATTATTATGTCGATGATGTGCATGCATTCGCAATCTCACAGTAGAAGCATCATCACCAACACCACCACCACCACCACCACCACCAGCAGCAGAAGCAGAGGCATTGGCAATGGTCTAAATGTGCATGTCCAGTTTTGCTAGCTCCAAAATTAATTTAAGTGCATACGGTGAATGGTGGCGACGAATATTGCGAATGCTCAGATCAGCTTCGGTTGAGTTTCTGGACGAATTATTGCTTGCAAATGTTAAACGACGACAAGTATGAGGTGGAGCGTGGAAAATTTTAAGAAAATGATGTTGATGGTGCTGTTGCTGGTGCTATTGCTTGAATCGCTGAACACAATTGCCGCTGACACCCCACAAACACGAAACCATTGGCCATTACAATCGGGAGATCGAAATAAAGAGCAAAAGCGAGAAAGAGTAAGAGACTGTATGACACATGGGTATCCTCGAAATCGTCGTCGCCACGTTTTAGATAAAAGTAGTTTTCCTGTGTACGCCACATACACACAGCACATTATGCCCATCTCACTAAGCTTTATTGCTTCGACTAAAATACCTATGCCAAGCATTTGCGTCGAGAAAGAGAAAAAAAGATATCATGATGAGCACACACATTATACCACACATTTTCTCTATATCTATGCGGTGCATTTCTCTAAATGTCCATTTGGTGTCTTCTACATTAAAACGAAAATTTTCTATTAATACGTGCAAGTTTTGAGAAAATGTGCGATGGTCAATAACTGTTTTAGCCAACCGAAATAACTTTTACATGCAGCAAATGTGTTCGCATCCATTTTCCTCGAGCATATCAATGCATATTTGTGTGTGAGTGTGAGTGTGAGTGTGAGCATTGTGTGTGCATCTATCTTTCTATCTCTAAATCTATGCACTGCACTGCACTATACATTATAATATCCACTTTCCGAATTTTCCGAGCAACCGGACTGCAGCTAAAATATTCTTATGTTTCTCGGAATTCATCTTTTGTGTATTCGATGCCGAATTACATTTTAGATCCATGTTATATGCAAAAAGCTTAAAAGCATTCACCATCGTCGAGCTTGACCCTTCTTGCTTATTTGGATAGATTTGCTGTTGCTTTTGTTGCTGTCGTTGGTTTTCTCTTCGCATTTCTGTTTGTCCAAAATTCAAAGTCTTATTGTTGTCATGTCTTCGTTCTCCTGGCCCATCTCTATTTTCTATTTCCAATTTCTCTCGCTCTGTCTCCTTCTCTCTCCCTCTCTTCCTCACCTTCCTCTCCCTTTACCCTCTCACTCTGTTTGTGTCTTCCTAGCTCTCCATTGCACTTTGTCCAAAATTACAAACCATTTTCCATAGTCGTTTCTGATATTACAACTTGCAGAAGGTATTTTCGATTTTAGGTAAACCTTTGGTCACCACCATCAATATTATCATGCATGTGTGTATTATTCCAATGGTCTCAATTTTCGGAATTCGGTTAGATCGACGTATTTTCATATTGCATCAGTGGAAAATTGTAAGTAGCCATGCATGTGCTTGTATTCATTCTTCTTATCGTATCTACTCTTTGCTCTCCAATCCCTTTCTCTCTTTCTATGTTTTCTTTCTCTGTTTTTCCCTTTTCTCCCTTTCTCTCGACTATATAACAAACATTGAACAATTTCGGAAAATATGGCCGAAAACAGCGAGCTCAAGCATTAAGGTAAATCATCCTTTTTGCTTTGAAACATAAACGATATTCCTTGCATTTTGTTCAAAAGCCGTTGTCTTGTCTTTCTTCTCTTATGCATTGCCACCAATTTATCTCTCTATTTCCATCTGTATATGCATGTGTGTGAGTGTGTTTTGTATGTGTTGCGTTTGGTTCGGCACTTTGTAAAAATTGTAGCTGGTCAACGACAACATTGGAATAGGCGAAAACTTATTACTGTTATTATGCGCTTGATCTGGATCTGGATCTACTGTGTGTGTGTGTGTGCTGTGCAGTGCACTCACGTTTGATTTACATTTTCAAAATAGAATGTGGTCATTCGAACGAAACGACAACAACAGCATCAAAAACATCGAGAGTGTGGAGCCACAATAGAAAATGGATAGAGATGAGCATGAAGAAGAATGCACAATGACCGGTGACGACGACGACGGCTACGACAACGATATAGCGAAAATGCCGAGAATCATGTCCAAAACTGAAATTTCTCTCCTTCGAATAATAATCATACGAAATATGCTGAAACCAAATCGAGTAAACTAAAAACCACCAATGCTTTACCACCCTTCTCTTCCTCTCAACTCTCAATCTCATACTTTCTCATTGTTCCACATCGTTCGGCTTCTCTATCATCTTCAGCAACCTCATTCGCCATAGACATCGATAGCGCGCCTCGCTGTAATGTGTTCTGCTCTTCGTCTCACCTCGCCTCAAAATTCACCTAAGCAATATGTGAAGCATGTTGGTTTGCATTTTCCTATAATTTCGCTATGCGAATATTACGATAACCATTATCGTAACGTTTCAATGTGCCCAATGCCCAATGCCCATCTCCATACATCTGCATCTGTGGAACGCGTTTCTCACTCGCTCGTTCGCTAGCTCGCTTGCACATTCTGAGGGGGAGGGGGGGTGGAGGGAAGTTGGCATTTGTACAGCTCATGGTTATAAATGGTCAAACTAAACTCGAAATGGTCTAAATGGCATGTACAGAAAATAAAAAAAAAAAATAAAAAATTTGAAAGGAAGGAGAGACAGAGAGAATGTAATATCGAGCAAAGAAAATAGTAAATGTCAGAAAGAGAGAAGGAAACAATTTTTACTCAAATAACATTCGAGAATACGTATACATCTTTTGATGATTTCTCAAAAATGTGCTCAGTTCCTCAATTTCGAAGCCCCAATTTGATTGCGCACTATCTGTAGTTTGCATTTTACACAATACACAATGTTCCATTCGGTTCAAATCCTTGGATACGCGCGCGAGAAATTACGTTGCCATGTTTGCTTGTTAGTTAAAACCTAAGTTCACTACAGAAATACGCTGTCTAATACCATATCTACACTTGGTAGACACTTGAGCCCCCGCCAGTACACATAATAAATGTAGCTCTTTCTCTCATCTCGCCATCCGAAAATCCACTTATTTGTCCAGTTTGCTGGACGTTAAATGCGTTTATCGCTCATATATGCTTTTCATAGCGCACCAATTCAATTTCACTATGTAATAATATGTTTCTCTGAAAAGGCTATTGTTTATACCAACAACAACAATGACGACGACAACAGCAACAGCAACAGCAACAGCAGCAGCAGCATCAGCAGCATCAGTAGTGGTGTCAGCGATGGTGATGGCAATGGAATTTTACGATGAACAAAACACGCTCATCTTCATGTCAATTGATGCAGAAAAACAACGTACGCGGTAATTGCAAACTCAAATTCTCATAATCACTGAGATGGTTTTGATGGCTTTTCGATTTTTGTTCCGCCAATCTAGTTCATCAATTGGATCACAACTGAAATGATCAAATGCGTTGATTTATGCACTAAAAACGGTATTCGATTTTCATACAATTAGCATTTGATGTTCAACTGTTTTCATTATATTGAAATATCGGCCAAAATATTTTGCTAATTAAGAACGATTTTCAAAGCATACTGTTTAGATTTGAGTGCTGAACATGTTTTTATACTTAAACTTTGACAAAAGCTTTCAAATGCAATGGAACCAAAAGAAGAAGAAGAACAAAAAGAAGAAAAAAACAATAAATTACCCGAATGAAATAAAAGAAATCTTGAATAAAAGAAAAAACGAACCGCATAACAAAGGCAAATATATTTTTGGATATGCTTTCAGGTCACATTATCAGTTGAATAATTAAAGATGTTGAAAATTTTATCGCTGTAAATCGCTTTCAGGTTTTATGTGTTCAACTTTAACTCATTGTTATCATGAAATAGCTAGTTGCGATGTGTACGATGACCGCTAGACTATGTATAATATGCAAAAGAAAATATACAATTCTACTAACAAGATGGCCGTCGTCACCGTGCGCGATCCTTTTCAGAAATAAAGTGACGTTTTTCTCTCGTTCCCCATCCATAACACCAATATACACCACATCACATCACATCACATATATAACACTGAAACGAACCGGACACAAAATCGTACCCACACGTATTCAGCACATATAAGCAAAATGGTCAGTATATGTGAATTTATCCGAAATGGACTTAAATTCTCTCGCGTCTTAAAAAGGAAATTGTTCATCTCGACAACAGGCAAAGCGTGACGAAGCGCGAGAAACGAAAACGGTTTGATTCCATCCATCTATATAAATTCGTAGCGTTTAGTGTTGTGTGACGATGATGATGGTGATTTTTTTTTCTTTTTTTTTTCTACTTATTTTCCCATCCTATCGTTATTTTCTTACACTTGAGATGCGGGCGAATCAAATTGGAGGATTGGATGACAGTTCACAAATATACAAATGTGAAAGCGACAATGGTCGATGAATTTCACGACTTGGAAATATATAGACATATATATATATATATACATAAGTAATGGAATTTAGTTCTGACCAAACATAAGAAAAAAATAAAAAATGGCATGGCACACAACCAAATTCATCCATGGAGATCGATATATGTATTCGAACTAAATAAATAATTTCGATAAAACTTTTTCAATTCGACAAAAATGACTCGTAGTCCCTCTATCTCACTCTCACTCTCTCTCTCCTCTCTCTCTCTCTCTCTCTCTCTCTCTCTCTCTCTCTCTCTCTCTCTGTCTCTCCCTTTCTCTCTTTCTCTCTCTCTCTCGCTCTCTCCCTCTCTCTCTTTCTCTCTCTTTCTTTCTTTAGAATTTTTAGAAAGAAAAAAAGGAAAAAAAAAAAACTAAATTTTTGACACATTTGAAATGAGTGGACAAATTTAAAATTTAAATTTTATTGATAAACGTTTCGAAATTGACGAACGAAAGATTTCGTTCAGAAACGACACCGGCTTAAACCAGCCAATTTATAATCGAAATCAATTCGATAAAAGATGGTTTTCGTGGTTGATATTGATGTTGTTTCAAATTGATTTCAAACTCACTCAACTTATTTCAAACGAATTTGACGAATAACATCCAAATTGAAAGCAGAGAGTAAATAGAGTAGTTATGTGCTTTGCAAAGCTCTGGTCTCAAAAAGGTTTGAGGTAAAATGACCGTTTTCTATATCTGTCGTTGTCGTTTGTAAACGGCAAAAGGCACTATCGCTGGGAAATGCTAAATGTGTATGTAAGTAATGTAAACCATATACTATATAGTTGGTGATGGTGATGATGATGGCATTGCATGAAATGCAAAGAAGACCCCGAATGGTGTGCCCAGAAAGTGGACAGAGGATGGGATAAAGTATTTGGGATGGTGGACATTGTAAGCAAAGAAAGTGATGGCTATTTGCTTTTTGAAACGAAAGCAATGGCAGCCGTTCGAATATTTTGATGTAGTCGCGTTGGTTATTATAAAATACAGGCGACATACTGTTTTGGAATGAGAACTCCTATCCTTCGAGGCGCGTTCGTTATGTTTGCATTTACTGATGTGATCGTTGTCGTTGTACTGATAATAATGGGCCAGCTTGAGTGAAAGATAGAAAAGAAATGGTAAAATAGAAAAAGTAAATGTGAATGAGAGGCAATGTGTGTTTTCTACGATACGTTGACGATGCTGAGCTGCATGTTTTGTGATAATATGAACGATGCCACTCTATCCAACCATTACTTTGACGATATTCAATTCCCGCTGTTCGCTTTTATGCAAGACACACCGTCAAATATATTTTTCTTATCATATGTACTGTACACACAACAAATATCATCAACTATTTTCAATCCAAATTGCGTATAAAGTCACAATAAATATATAAAAGTACAAAAATTTCATCACAATCATTTTGACTGTTAGATTTTTGATTAAAATATTCTTAACAATCGAACTGTTCTGAATCGCATTTCGTTTCACAAACTTTAGAGAACATTTTCTCTGGATGTGAATTCGTATACCTTGATGGATAGATACGATGGATGCGAATATTGAAAAGGAAAAGGAAAAGGAGAGAGAGATAGAGAGGGAATGAGCAAGTGAGCATACAATTCACAACAGCTAGAGAAAATTGACCGTTGTTAGTGGGCCGTGGGCAGTGTATTCCGCATGAAGTAGAGAAATGTTCAACATGAAGAATGAGAAATTTCTGCTTCGATTGATGTGGCGTGTGAGAAGGCGATGTATGTTGAGATGATAGAATGTTGAACGTTGATGCACAGCCGTTTGGAAAATGGTCGCTGGTCAGAGAGAGCAAGAGTGTATACAGAAAATTGGAGAGCTTCAGTTAAAACTTGGTACATTGAATCGCTGGATGGATGGCTAGCTAGTTCGCATTGCTTGTCCAATTATGGAATGAGTTGGATGGCAATGTGTGTTCGTTTGTTGAAACAAGCAAATGTTTCGAGCTTAAACTACATATCGTTTCAAAGGTATATGGCTGCGGTTGTTATAGGATTTTTGAATATATGTATATACCAATTTCATTGCTCGGACATACACACATCACAAACCTGCTTCGCAACCGTCTAAATTTGCGTATATGTGCACATGTTTTGTTGCAATGTTTGGTTCATGTCCAAATAATAACGTATGCACGGTGACTATTGAATAGCATATCTCGCTGACTTGAACGAAACACGAGAAAGAAAACGAAAAACCAGCTAGTAACAACACAAAGAAGAAGTAGAAGCAGAAGACGAAGATGGAGCAAAGGACGAATGTGAAAAGAAGAGGAAGAAGGAGGAGGAGGAGGAGAGAATGCTGAGCATATATGCGATAGAATGCGTTCTGCTTTTCTGAGCACACACACACACACACACTCAAACACTCAAATTTGAAATGGACAGAGAATAATATGGTAGCCAAGCCAGCCAAATGGACTCGAGAGTGTTTTGGGATTTTGCAAAAGGTCTTTTAAATGTATTCCACTAACCGTAAGACGATCGATGTTGCTGTTACTGCTTTTGCTGTTGCTGTTGCTATTGCTGATGCTGGGGAGTTTCTTCGATGCGTTATACATATTTAAATTGAAAATTTTCCGCCAAACGACAAAGAACAGGACAACGGGAGACGGGAGAGATGCACGAAACGAAGGAAATAGATCCTGCATATTGTATGTGGCTGACAAATGTGTATGCCATAGAAACGGAATATTTCAGCTGCATTAACGCGCTGCCATCGAGGAAAAGACCGAATGCGTTTCGTACAAATAAGCAATTGCAAAAATTTGCATACACTTTGAATTGAGCTTACATATACACTTTTCGTATTCTCCTTTTCTCTTTCTTTCTTTTTCGTTTTCTTCCTCTTTTTCTGCCTCCCTCTCTCTCTGTCCTCCTTTCTCTCTTTTTCTGTTTTTTTCATCCTATTTTCTTCTGGTTTTCACCAATGGACCCATATCTTGCAGCTCGGAATTTAACTGGACATAGATACACATGGCAACGCCGCATTTTTCGACGAAAACAAACATAATCCAATGCAAATATTTGGTTTTGCTGCTTTTGACCGTTGCTCGGATTATTGTTTTTGTTACGATTGTTATTTTTGGTGTTCTTCACATCATTAGAAAATCAAATTTTGTTTACAAACATCTTTTCTTTCTAGTTCGTTTCTTTTTCTCATACAAAATATGCTCTGTTTGCTGCTAATGCTGCCGGTGATATTGCATTATGAATGCACGATATACATCGATTAAACATCGTTCACATACAATGAACATGAAGAGCCAAAGTTAACTTAAAGGCAACATATAGTAATAACTATGTCCATCGACTATTACATGCTCATTAATTTGCTTCATATAACAAAATATATCGTCATCACAGCAGCTCGATAATCAAATTCCTAGATTTTTGGATAATATTTTTAGTTGATTGTGTTATTCTTTTGCAACTTTTATTTTCAAATTCAAATTTCAAACGAATGAAATAACAAGAATTTTAGCAAACAAAAAAAATAAAAAAAATAAAAAAAACAACCTTGAATAATGAATATTATTAGATTTTCTGAAGACAAAAAAAAAAACAAATTAAAAATTGCCAAAGCATGCATAAATTTGATGCTTATTCAAAAGAGCAATTTCTGAACACACCCTGATGTGATTTGAAAAACTCATAACCAAAAAATTCATAATAAAATACTGCATGATCACGATGCTAAAATTGTACAGAAAAAAAAAACAACAAAAAACTCAACAGTGAATATGTGTATTACAATGCAGATTTTCTGTAAAATTAATTAAAAAAATTTTCCTCGCATATTACAAGCAGCGATGCTATAAAATCATTTTCGTCATAAATTTATGTGCATTTCGATTACATAGGTTACAACCGAAAGACTATCGATGCAATGCGTTGGCCGATCTCCATCATTTGTGCACACTCGCTGAGTGACCATAATGTGGTCAATGTGCACAAACTACATCGACATATCTACGGTCATTATGTGATAGCGAAAACATTACATACATCCGATAAGAATATATTTCAAATCATTCGAAACCATTGTGTGTATGCTAAATGTGACTGCATTATTTATGGACATAAAATTTTGTACAACATTTGAAGCTCTTTGAACTGAATCATTGCATGGATTGAATGAAAATGTAATCTTATGTCTTATTCGTTTATGCTCATTTAATTGCACCCCGTTCTTAAATGCGATCGCATTGAACCGAAACGAAATTTGCATCTTCTTATGCATCCTAATCACCAGTTGGGTCTATTAACTTGAAACTTGTGCATCCGATGATGCTTTGTCATTATGATCGTTGATTGAATGCGATAAGAAACCAAACACCTTCCTATCAAAATACCACTATTTTACTTTTTGAATGGGTGAAAATTTCGCCGCAATGGAGCCAAAGCTTCCAATTATTTTCAGAATAATTACTAAAGTGAAATATATCGAATATTTTGCCAAAAGGCATTTCAAAATCGAAATGAACAGTTACACTTGAATATGCATACTTACACTTTAATTAATATAATTGAAGTCCTTCAATGCAGTTTATCAATCGAAATCGTTGTCTTACATTTTCCGTACATTCATATTTTGACCGAAGAACATTTTTTTTTTATTTTTTCTTTAATGACAGTAATCACGCATATCAATGTAAAAGGAAGGTAAGAAAAGGGGCAACACTTAATCTCTTTTGTGTCGTTTAAATATGAACAAAGTCTTTGAGTTACTGCTTAAACCAGGTACTTCTTCGAATTATCATATCTGCATGACAAAAAAAAAAAAAAAAACCATGTCCAGTGAATTTCAATTTACCGCATTTTATTGTCGTGTTAAAGTTCTTCAACAAAAATGTTTCGGAATTTTACTTAGAAAAATTGCTTAAATAAGTTTCAATAAATAGAAAAATTTTTAAAACAGTTTGTGGTTCATTAATATCTCTTGTTCCATTTTTTTTTCAATTGTTAATTTGTCAACACTTGAAAGGGAGAAACAAAATTATGTATCATCATAAAATATTGTTTAAAATCGGCATTAGAAAACAATGCTATATTCTTAATTAAAGGAGTTGTTTCATCTTACAATAAATTCTCATGTCAAGTCTCTTTTACATTTTCTTTTAATGTTATTTATGTAGTGCAGTAATTTTGCAAAATTTACTGTGTTTCAAAGCGAAAACAGACATAGCATAAACAATATTTTCGTTTTCATCGTCTGTGAAATGAAGAATCATTCACTATTTTACCTGAATGCATCAAGGTAAAATAGATGTTAGAGGTTCTTTTTGTTACAGATACATGTAATTGTAAGCATATCCATTATCCATTGACTTTGACTTCCCAGCAGCAGCAAACGCAGCAACAACAAAAAAACTGAATACGAAAGAAGAAGAATGGAAAAGAAAGAAGAGACGAACCGTTCTAAATTCATTTATTGTTTGTGATCAATCTGGCATTTCATTATTTCTTCTATTCTGATTGTCGTGGTAAATATCGGGGTAAAATTGAGAAAATTTGTTATTTTCTTGATGATTTGAAATTGAATCTGAGGCTAATTTGGCACTCGCCTATTCGATTTTTATGTATAAAAAGATGAAATCAAGCGTGATATTATGTGAATTGATTTCTTCAAACTGAAAAATGTTGAAATGTCGTTCGAAAATCAACGTTTACATTTTGCTAGTATTAACGATTATAAAACCGTGAGCGAAAAACACAAATGGAATAGCTATTGTTCGTCAATATATACGTAACAAAATATATCATTCAAAAAGTGAAGGTTTTTTTTTTTGCACGAAATAGAAAGGACGACACAAATGAAAGAGAGAATAACAACAACGACGACGATGACAACGAAAAAGTAAGAAAATAAACGAGCAAAACGAACCTCTTGGTGGATACATAAAGTACACGCATTAATATAGAAAATGTGTGCGTATGTATCGCTTGGTGTTCGTAAATCAAATAGAAATTTTTATTGACATCCCTCGAAGGCGAGCGATTCGATCAACATTTAGTGTGTGTGTGTATGTGACGTGTTTTTATCCCTCGACAAATGCGCCTATCGTGCTCATTTTCATTGGTATTATTTGATTCGAGAAACCGTTTGACAAAGTGTGCATGGTCGACTAAAGCGCGCGAGATATACTTCGAATTGAATGATTTTGCTATGGATTTTCGGTGTTACTCGCGTCCACGTCAAAAACAGTTCACAATTTTGCCAATAAATACATGTGAAGAACGGACGAAAGAGATGTGAAAGACAGAAACAAAACATGACAACAACAACAACAACAACAAAACAAGAAAAAAACGTATGCGAAATGGGAGACAAATAAAAACACACACACAATTTGGTATGTGAAAGTTGCCGTGTTTGAGAATTGCTAAAACAGATAAGAATTTCGAGTCGGTTAAATCGAAGGGTAGCTCAAACCATTCCACACACAAACACATACACATATAAAAACATTTGGCTGTAGCTGCTTGACATATTAGCGAAACGCAATTCTCTTCAGTTGCACGTTGTTGTTCTGATTTTCATTTATATAAATTATGTACGCACGGACACAAAACTCGCAAACATACGCACACAAGCACACATGTACTCACAAATAAAAAAAAAAAAAAAAAAAAACAACCATCACCCATCTCACATTCATTCGTCGATTCAACATAATGACGATACGGATGTGCGTGGTGGCTATTGAAAACGGCAACTGAATTTTGGTGAGCGAATAACACGGACTGAACACAATACAATATGTGTTTG
This sequence comes from Resseliella maxima, assembly GCA_029041755.1. Taxonomy (NCBI): domain Eukaryota; kingdom Metazoa; phylum Arthropoda; class Insecta; order Diptera; family Cecidomyiidae; genus Resseliella; species Resseliella maxima. The sequence continues at coordinate 212,684 of JAQOWM010000951.1, read as the reverse complement.
CATTAATCCGTGGAAAATATTAAGAAAAGGGACAAATGTCTTTTATTGCACGTATGTGAAATGGCTTTTATCTACGGTGCGAGTCGAATTTGATTAGCGAAACTGAACAATGAATGAGAAAAAAAAAACAACAAATATTTTGCATTTGAAAAAGGACTTTTCTACCTTGAGGTGATGCCAATTTTCATTTTGATTTTTTCTACAGAAAAGAAAAAGTGCTTAAAAATTAACTACTTACTAATTTTTGGCATTTGCAACGAAATTGGCCAGAAAAAAATTTTAACCAAAAAAAGAAACATTCACATTGTTGCAATTTGAAAATCGATTCGAAGGTTTAGCTAGAAAGCACGAAAAAAAAAAGAAAAGAATCGACAAACGCATTTGCTGAAAATCATTCGGTTGAATTGAGCCGAGAGCGGTTTATCTTTGGGCAACATTCGTTGTGTGTATGATTTTGGCTAAATCGCCGACAATCATCACGATAGCGCAGCAGGCCAATCATTATCAAAGACGACACAAATGCGAAGAGTGCATTATTATTTTCAACGAGTTCAAACCGAGAAATAATTACAAACGGAGCAGCAGCAGCAGCAGCAGCAGCAGCAACAACAACAACATATGAAGGGCCATTCGCAATTCATGAGATTTTCGATTTTGTATATACACAAGTGTTGGAGACGTTTGTCGGGTTTGGTAGGAAGATCATCGTTTTATCATGATACCGCGCGACTCTAGTTTTTGACTGCGTGTCAAATGTATTTTATCCCATCACTTCGCGCAAAAACATGCACACATATACAATACCATTTCGTATAATGGATCTCAACAAATTTTGAAAAGCTAAAAACCTTAATCTCCGTCCACATACACCGAAAAATTTATTCAAGTGAACCACACGAGCACATAATGCCAGTATGTGTCGAGACCCATATGATAAGTAAGTAAAATGATTTTTCGTTAAATCGCGAACCAAAACGAGCAGAGAATATGGAAAACCCCTATGGCGATTTTGGTATTTATTTTTGAACGGTATGAAGAACAACTGACAGAGAATGAGAGAGAAATATCTCATTTCGATGATGATGATGATGACGACGACGACAACGACAATGATGGCAAACAAGAACGTGATTGCATACAATTTTCTAATATAAATGAATACGCGCAAATCGTTTATAGCACGCGCACCATCACATGGCACATTACAACAATAGGCCAAAAACAACCGACTTTATATCGCTGAATATTTGAATAAATACGTCCCAACAGCATTATGAATGGCATGTTTCATGTGTCCTCTTGCAATCATTTTGACCGAATCATTGCCGAATTATGACTACACATCTACAATGCACAGTTTGGCATTCGCGCGCCTCACATTGCTCGCTTTCTTTCTTTAGTCCAATCTCACCCCGTCTCTCATTCTCTCCTACTCTCACTTTTTCTCTTGCTCTCTCTCTCTCTCTCTCACTCTCACTCTCTAACTCACTCTCTTATGCCTCAATTCGTACGTGTTTCAATCACTTTAATTTGAAGCACAAACGCTTGCACTTAAGTATTAATGTAATAACATGGGCATTGAGTGATTTTGCACGCGCAAACATCCAACAAGAAACCTCATACACATATATGACAAAATTCGTTCCGGTTTGGCTTTTGCTCAAGCAGTCCGCTGACTACAATTTTCAAATGAATTATGAAGCATTCGGTTGAAGGGTTTGTAATGAAATCGCATTTAAAATTCAAGTATTGTTGTTTTTTTTTCACTGTTCATAAGTAAAGATGATCGATTTGCTTGCTGATTCAATAAAAATGTCAGAATCGCATTTTTAAATTTGAACAAATGAAAAAAAGAATCGATTTGAATTTCAAATTGGCTTCAACCACTTTCAAATACAGCAGCAGCAGTTTGTTTGCTTGCTTTTTAGTTCCAAACATTTGTTTGCCATTCGTCTCATATGAATGTGCTAGCGAAAGGGTAACTATATTTATATATGTGAATGTGTGTGTGTGTGTGTGTGTGTTTATAAGAAAGACGATTGCATCGTCTCTATTTCCAGTGTCCACGCATTGCGCGATATCATTTCAATATTTTAAACACGAAAAATGCCTTTTTCCGCTTCTTACATAGCATCCAAGCATCATGCATGTTATATTATATAAATCATGCATTCAATTTGATTCCTTTATGTGTTCGACACTGGCTCTGGCTATTCTTATGTACTAAGAAGAAAATCGCCATCGCAATCGCTGGTCCACAGTATAATTCATATCGAATGGCGCATATGGGTTGAAAAAAGAGTGGAAGAGAAAGAGATGAAGAGAACAACGACAAGAACGAAAGAAAAATGAACAAAGAAAAAAACGCACAAATTTAATACATATCACGATGGTCTCTCTTCCATGCAATCCACGTTTGGGCCCGTGTGCTGTTCATGTGTACGATTGTATATGTCGCCTTAACGAAAGTCCATTTTCCACCCACACTCTGAATTCAATTTCTTATGTTGTCAGCCAAAAACCACGGTACGTTCTCTTCTCACATGTGTAGTCCATTGTGTGCTAGCAATTGCAACAACAATGATTATACCGCGCCAGCAGAAAAAAAAAAAATTGAAAATGAAACGGGAAGATCGCCGAGTTTCACAATTCCACATTTGAAGAGAAAAAGTAGCAGCAGCAGCAGCAACAACAAAAAAGAAACTCATCTGAGCCGCACATGTGATGTGCGCTCGGAAAAACCCTCTTTTTATTTATTTTCTGATGTTATTTTCTTCTCGTATGTTTTTTGCCTGAATTCGCTTTAAAAATAAGGTTCGTTTTTCATCTCGTTTCGCGTTAGCCTTAGAAAATCACCCTCGGTTCTGTTATTTTTTTTTTTTTGTTTTTTGTTTTTTTTTTTTTTGTGTTCCGTCTCTTTTTGCTATATTTCAATATACTCGTTCGCATTTTCCTCTACAATACTACGATACTTTTCAGTATCTTTTACCTCACACCAATCACACATTGTCTCACCCACCACCTCATTTGCCATCATTCTCTGCTACATATCTCGTGTGTATGTTTTGTGTGTCGCGCACGTTGATGCCGCCAATGTCCACACACGCTACCTCTAAATATATTCTACTTTTCCTTGTGTGTTGTCGATGCTTATGGTGGTCGCGCGCATTTCGGATGAAAAGAAAAAACAACATAGAAAAGAAAAAATAAGAAGAAAAAACTTTACTAGCCCATCCAATTTTCATTCTTGCTTGCTTATGTCCGTTTGGTGTGCGCTTTTATTCTTTCGCTCAATTTTTTTGCACGCCAAAACATTACACGAGCTAAATCAGCAGCCAAAGCATCAATTGAGAGGGAAAAAAGGCGGCCAGAAAAGAAGAAGAAAAATGAGACGAGAGAAAAACGAAGTAAGCCATCATATTGCTATTCACACACAGAGTCTCTTCTGCACTCATCGAATGGTACTTTGGCAGCATGAATGTCCGCGCGTCGCAATCACATCACGAACAGCGAACAACATACACGGGTAAAAACTTACACACAAGAGAGTGAGAGAGAGAGAGAGAGAGAGAGAGAAAGAAAAACGACGAAGGCGAACAGAAAAAAAACCAGCGGCCACCGTTGATATCCAATGGTACATACAACGCCAAGCATTTCGCTTTTAAGTATTGGCAACAAAGAGAAAAACCTTCTCTTACATACACGTCGTTCACATCTCGCCAAGCACAGCAATACAAAACAACGAGTGAATGAGGGAGAGAAAAAAAAAATTGTTGAACAAAAAAAAAAATTGCTGGCAAAAATAAGTAGAGAGCGTACAAAAAGGAAGAAAGAAAAAGAGAATGAGAGGAAGAACAAGCGAAAAAAAATAATAAAACCATCAGCATCAGCAGTAGCAATAGCAGCAAAAATAGTAGACCCTTCTCAATTCACATATCGTATCTATAATCAAACACACATGTGTGTTGCCTTCAGATTTCATATAATATCAAGCGCCATTCAAATTATATATGGTCTCGAGAAAGAAAGAAAAAAAAAACGACCAGCAAAACATACAGAAAGAGAATGAGAATGAGTAGCAACGTCAGCAGCAAATAAACCCGCGTACAACGACTACGATGACGACGATTTATAAAACTAAACTCCCCCATACTCATTTTGATGTGTGTCCTTTGTTGTTGTTGTTATTGTGTTGGACCGTTGACTCGTTTTCGAATCGCGAATGGCGTGCTCACTCACCACTCATTCACTCACACTCTTTATATTCATTTCGCGAGATGTTACCCGTTTTTCCATACCCTAAAGAAATCGACGGTCGTTTCACCGATGCTGCTTCTGTTTCTGTATCTGCTTTTACTTTGGCACCGGCTCTTTCTCCTGCTGCTGTTGCTTTTAACTATGCATTATGACCAGTGTATGTTTATGTATTATTCGCTCATTCTTTGGTCGCCGTTTCGTTGTGATCCATAATCATTTTCATCTCTCGCATAACTTGTATTCATATATGGCATTCGGTTGTGCGCTCTTTCCACCAATTCATATGATTTTCAATGGATTTTGTTCCCGTTGCACACACACACACACACACACACGTATTTTACATTTCTTTAGCTTTAATATATGGTGCGCTTATCACAATCGCCGCACATACCAAACCAATTTCACTCGCATAAGATATGGTGAGTGAGAGAAAAATCTATTTTATATTTGCCTGTTTTACTTTAATGACCGTAAACCGTTTTCATTTTCATTTTCCGTTAACTTATTCGCAACATCAACCCGTCAACTGAAGAAGACCAAAACCATGCATACACAAATAGTACACAAAAACATACACACACACACACACATGAACTAACGTCGCACATAAAAAAAGGTCTTCACCACGTTCATCGTTTCATTTGGATATTTACTTTTGACCGTCGTCCCAAAAATATAAAAGAAAATTAAAACCGGAGTGAGACAATTAATGATATATATGTTCGAAGGCATTCTCGAAAGTATACACCACCATTACCATCACTATTGCTGCTTTTCACATTATTGTTTGACCGACGAGAAAGTGAAGCTCCAGAAGAATGAGAGTGAGAGAGAGTGTACGAAAGATTTTAGTGAAAATGCGCGCAAGGAGTGAATGAAAATTTTGCGAGACATATTTCGTTCAGACAATCAACAAAACACCCACACACGCTATCCATAAACGACCGAATGGAAAATCATATACACACGCATTTTATGGCGATGCAAATGTCCGTTTTTATTTAAATATCGTTCTAGCACTGGATTCTCCTAATTAGTCCATATTCGTATATGGCCAAATCTCCCTCGTGTGTGGTTGATAACACGAAAATTAATTGAGCAAACACAGACCCTTACATTAAAGCAAAAACAAAAACAAAAACAGAAACAGATGAGAAATAAAAAAAAAACAAAAAAAAAAAAAAACTTGAAACTAAAACTACGCGTTTCGTTGCCTAACAAATATGTATAACTAGAGTATGAGAGAATAGGATGCTTGACCATCCTTTAGCAACAGCATCAACCAGTAGAAGAAAAAAAAAAACGGAAGAAATTCGACCATCCAAAACTATTTTTCACCTTAAAAAAGTGACCGCTACTTTTGTTGCTAGTATTTTTGGCATCATTATAATAAATAGCCTTCATGTATGTATCACGTATTATGATGCGATAGATGTGAAAATGGCGAGAGAATGGTAAAATGGTTCGTGGTTGTTATGTAGATGCGGTATTTGTTATCTAGCCGAAGGCTTTTTCTTCGATTCAAACTGACCGGGATGAAGATGGTGTGGGTGCGGTAGAGATTTAGCCACACTGAAAAACGTTAGGTGAAATTCTATATCCACATAGCCATCCACATAAGTAACCAAGTAAAAGAGAGGCAGAAAAAAACGAAAAAAAAAAAAAAAAAATAGAAGAAACAACGAGTTTCTCTCGTTCACGAAAATTGTTGAGTATATTTAATCGTTTGGCACACAGACACATTCTTTGTTTGGTGCGTTTGAAATAAATTCAGTTTGGGTCGTAGATGAACACGCGTCTCATACCATTAAACCATATCATTCAGCAAGCTGAACAAGAAACAATCGCGCGCACATAAAACGACCGCGCACGGTCATCAACAGCAGTATATAAATGTGAATGCTACGTACACATTTGAAAGGAGATAAATGATTATATCACCCAATATGCCATCAAAACCGTTCAATAATATGTAAAAGAAGAATCGAGTATTCGGCCGATTCCCAAAGGAACGCGATTCGTTATTGCTTCACAGTTTCAACTGGACGACAACGACAACGATGACGAACGCTGATAAAAGCAACTTGATATTGCTGCAAAAGGATTCTCGCACACGGGACGACAATTCAAGCAAATTTACGCGTTCGCTACACGACAAGTGTCTAGTATTTGCTTGCATTGAATGAATAAGTGATGGCATGGCGATTGTTTCGAAGTTCACAGTTCGTCGAATAGTTCAACCAATTTTCTATACATATCGTTTGGAATTGTTGAACAAAATGACCATTTGTTATGGTTTGAAATGGGACCCGCTTTTTTGTGTGCCATCCAAAAATTCGAGCTCATTATTCCGCTTCGGATTTTTCGCGCACAAATCGAGAAAAGGTATTCTCATTTTGATCAATTCATTGAGCGAATTTACGCTTGTGTCTGTTAGCTAGCAACGTGCAATCGAAAGCCAAATTAAATTGAACATTGTTACTGGTCGCATGTTTCCGTGGAATTACATGTGGATAGAATCGCGAGAGAGGGTGTAGTATATTGATGATGGGCAATCTGTACGCCTTTGTCTTTGTTATCAGCATCTAAACAAACGTTTCATCCGATTGAAGCACACATGAACGGTGAAAAACACGAACGAAAAATGAGAAGAAAAAAAAAACACAACAATAATAACAACAGACACACGAATGTTTCGTGCTGAAAATGGATATTGAGGTAAATCATACATATATACATATATATCGATGTATGATGATGCTAAACAACATATAGAAGTCGAATAAGTAGTGGACATTAGAAATAGCGGCTCGAAATATGTATTTGCATTATCTTCGCTGGTGCGCTCTCCCTCTCTTTTCATCTCTTTCTTGCTATCATTTACTCTCTCTTTAACTCTGTCTCATTCTCTGTCTCTTTCCATTGCATTTTGTATATAGAATTCAGGCGTCACGTATGTAACATATCAACTCGCCGCTTTCCAACAATAAATACACACATGAGCGTATCGTTTTTGTGTGCGAGAGATGGAAATCGAGTGTGGGGTAGCAGCAATCGGAATGGTAATACAAACACGCATCAATACATGTGCAGCCAGAGACTAAATTTAAAATTACCAACACAGATGAATATGTTTATTCTCAGACATCCATTGTCTTTGTGTGTGTTTTTTTTTTTTTTTTTTTTTTTTTTCAAATTATTCCTAATAACTCTTTATTTGGTATTTTTATATTTACATATAGTATATAGTCAACCATCATAAAAATTTTGACCTCTGATCATATATTCATATGATGGCCGGACTCTAATGATGCTATTCTAGTCTCTGTCGATATACACTAATGACTTCAGAAGCATGAAGAACAGTTCAAAGTCCATCGTATGTGTCGTATATATATTTGTACCCTACTCAAATTCTGAAATGCTGTGTTGACCAGAGATGCCACGCTATGATATTATTTAAGAATCAATGTGTGTATGTATATATTGCTTCATTTTCCTCTGCATAAATTTTCCTGTACATACGTACTATGGTTATAGCAACGACGACGACGACGACGACGACGACGAGAAACGAAACAGCTAAGGAGAGTTTCGCCGTTTTCGTGCCAATCGCAAGTTTACGGTCTTTGTATATTTCGATAAACGAATCCATTTTCGCTATATACCCACACGTTTTGATGTGGATATTTTGCATATGTAAATTCTCCACATTGAATTTTCAAACATTGATACCAGAGAGAGAGAGAGAGAGCGAGAGAGAGAAAGGGAGAGAGTGAGAGAGAGAAAGGAAGAGTGAGAGAGAGAAAGGAAGAGAGAGAGAGAGAGTCAGAAAGATGACCACTTCTCTAGTTTTTGGGGGGCGCATATATGAGCATCGAGTCGATGAACGAAAAGATTGGTCATCTCGCGAAAGACACGTCTCGATGCGCAACTATATAGTAGACACTCACACTTACACTTATATGCTTGGCATAAATTTTCGGTAGAAATTTTCTTCAAATCAAAGATTGTGTTCATCTCTCATCGACAACTTGACCAGAGGAGAAAAACGGATATGGGCATCTTCTTTATATTTCCAATACAATGACAATTTTAAATTTTGCATAGAAAGTACTCGAAAATGCACTTGAACGAATATAATATCTTAAATATGCATTAAGTCGGGGAGGGGGGTCTTCGGTTATATTTTTTGGAAAAGAAATTATCCCAAATTTTTTTTGTGTTTAAACACGGAATTTTTATTATTTTTATTTTATTTTCTTTTCTTTTCATTTCTTTCATTGAAATAAAAAAACAACAATAAAACTGGTTGAGGATAAAAATATGAGAACGATTTAATTTGTAAATACTTTAAGTCGATACCTTCTTATCTTAGCAGATATCTTTATATTTGAAGTCGTTCACCAATTTACAATTTTATAAACAAAAAAAAATGTTTATTTTACGTTGTTTATTTACAAAATCTGCATTTAAAAGTATTTATAAGTAATGTAGTAATGGGTTTTCATCTATTGTCAATGTGTAATAAAAAAAATTTTTCTTCATTTTCTGCAAGTGTAGAGAATATTAATCACCATATTAGATGGGTTTTTTCTTGTCTTAAATATTTGATGAAGGAAAACGTATTGAAGAATTGTTTTTTTTTTTTTTTCATTTAATTTTCTTTTGTTTTTGATATAAGAAGAGGAGGGAGTAGGAGATAAATAATCAACAAATAAAAAATGAATTCTACACATAAGTTGATTCTTACGCATATTCATTTCGACGTAGGAATATTCCATGTACGCACATTCGTCGTTAACATTGTTGTCGTCGTCGTCATCATTTAAACCACCCTGAATAAAATGATGCTTACATGTATTGAGTAAATGGTCAACATCGTAGTTTTACCGCGAATTTCAAAGACATTTACATGCTTAGATGTTCATGTGTATGCGGCGCATGTGTGTATTATATGCATATGTATTGGTACAATGACCAAACGTTGTAATATATGTAGTTGTATTACAACAGATATAGTTTGAATGCGGCTAGAAAACTCTCTTAAGATAAGCTTTTGTATAGCTTAGACTTGGAAAAACATAGAGAGAAAGAGAAAAAAACAATAACACAGCAGCAGCAGCTCTCTTATGTCCATCGAAAGCAAAACTTAGCGATGAAACTAACATTGAAGCATTGTTGACCATCCATATCAATAGTGAGAGAAAGAGAAATGATACAGATACACACACATCCCCGCGTGTGTTCGCTTTAACACCAAGAAGACATTCAAGCAACATGAGAAAAGGAGAATTGAATTCTGTTTTTGTGGAAAATAGAGGAGCATATTTCGCATCTCTCGTTCGTTGGTCCGTTCATATGAATGCGCCAACGATAGCTAAAGGATACTATTTAGAATATTTGTAGTAGCGACGTCGTATGTGGCGATTTTCTCATAATAAACAAACTTGGCACTCTCTCTCTCTTTCTCTCTCTCTCTGTTCCTCCCTCCCTCTACATCTCATTCGGTAAGAGTTAGCCGATCTATGCTGTTTTGCTATATCACGGTCGCCGTGTATGAAGTTAAATTCTTTCATTTTCCATTGCTTGTGTGTATATATTGTTCGGTCTCGCTCTGTCCATCGTTTTAATGTTTATAAAGATATGTATAATACGCATAGCCAATATCTCGTCCATATAGTACATAATAAATTCATCTCGAGGAATGGACAGAGCAAGAAAGGGATGGTGAAAATGCATGTGTGTTCGTTTTTCGTTTTTCCTTTTTCGCCTTTGTTTTCGTAATACGTGTCTCACAGAGCGGCAATGCCTTCAAAACATATATGTAACATCGTTAAGTTTGTGCGTAGCGAGTACTAGAGGAATGGAATTGGCGAAATGGTTGATTCTTGAGTACACACACGGTGGGCCCCGCATCGCCGATACCAATATGTGTATATGCATATATATATAAATATGTATACATAGATCATCATGTGTGTTTGTGTATTTGAGAGAATGAAATAACGAAATAAAGCATTGCATGAGCAAGAGAGAGAAAGAGAAAATAGATTGAGTTTATAATGAAATTCGCTGGTTGTGTTTTGTAATAACAGAAAACACATAAGGAACGGCGCAAAACAGCAGCAGTATTAGCGACAATACCGAATATCAGCATCGAACCAACTATTTATTCACGTATTATTATTCGAAAAGGACATACATGCATTTGGAGTGTCCGGTAACGCATGAACCTTATCGGAACATCTTCGCCAACGACAATTTGGCCACGAAACAGTTTTCAACTTAGTGATTTTTTTGTTTTTGCCCTTTTCAACGTTCATCTTTGCTCATCATCACTATCGACTCAAATTACACATTTTTTTTACCTTCAAAGTGATTTAACTGAAATAAATTCTCTAAATATAAATCAATTTGAAAATACGCGGTTAAAAAAAAAATTTCGAAATAAAAACGGAATAATTTCCAATTTTAACCAATTCATTCATTGAACAGAACAAATAATTATTTAAAAAACCCAAACGACTTTTGAGGAACGATTGATTGTTGTGACGAAAAGAAAAATATTGCTTATCAGTCTGTAACGCATGTTATTTGAAATATAAATCATCAGTAGAGAAAAAAAAAACATTCTTCCATATAATTGGCGATCGATACGTGTTCACGTTTTGTGTGGAAATATCTGACTGAGTGGATAAAAAAAAAACTTGATATTTTCTCTAAAGAATTAAGAAAATAAAATAAAAAAATTCGATAATACCGATCAAGTGAGAAAGACAGTAAAATACAGAGAAAAAAAAAACACACAGTCCAGAGTGAAACTAATGATAAAAAAAACTTCCAACCATAAAACTTACGTGCATCATCATTTAAGGCAAAAAAACAAAAACAAATAACAACGACGACAATTCAAACAAAGTAAGCGAAACGCGTTCCAAAACATTCAGTAAAATAGCAGAAAAAAAAAAACAAACAAACAAACAACTGTCAACTTTGTTTTGCGTGAAGTATTTTTATTCTGGCATTATACAATCGAATGTATTTTGATCACTTGACGCGATTTCTGGTCAGTTGTTTTTACGATAAAAAAAAACTTTAATTGAATGCAATACGCAGAGATAGCTACCGATAAGAAGTAAAATAATAAATAATAAACGGTTTGCAGTCCGATTTCGGTGAGCACCAACATTATTATCAATTCGAAAGAGGCTGAAGGGAAAAACAAGAGGATAGATAGAGAGAGAGAGATAAATTACAAAGCCGAACGTGTCGATCTTATTTGTAAAATCTGCACTACACATATTATTTTGTGCTCACTCGATTGTAGCTGTTGTTCTCAAAAACAATTATATGCAGTCAAGTGTGACAACTTCAACATCAACTTCAGTGCAATTCCGAAAAGCAGCAATTTCGTTTGCAGGCACGCAAAAAAAAAAAGAAACCCGAAGAAACAAAGGCCATTTTTCATTTGAGCATCACATTAGCACATGCAAAATCCATTATTGCATTTTCTTTAGACCAGGCCATTTAAGTTGACTTGCATACTGAAAACGGTGAGACATACATTTCGTGTGTGTTATAGCAAATTGAGTGTGTAAGTGGTGAGTGTGTGCTTATGAGTGTGTGTATGCTTGTATGCGTGCATATTTGTGCGTTACGCGTTTGCATTCAGCCACTCATACCTCGGGTACGGACCATAAGTTCGGCATTTGTCTTCGTGCGTGCAATATAAATAATAACGTCGTCGTAGTTGTTGTTGTCATCGTCGTCGTCGTCGTCGTCGCCATAGTCGACGTCTCACGTTGTACGAAACACACAGTGAAACTGTGAAGGAACAACACTGTGTATTTGCTTGAGTTCGGATTCGCATTACACTGTGAACATTTGAACGAGTTAGAAGGAGAGAGACAAAGTGTACACGAGCAAAAACAGCAACAGCAATATACGAACCAAAACAATCGTCATTTGTTAGTACTACCGCTTATTCCTGTGTGCTCTACGTTTATAGCAATACCATTCGTCTGATCGTCAACGTCGCGCTGCTACATATTTTTCGTGTATTTTTGCTTCGTGTTGTCGTGGTTCTCATATTTTTTTTTTCTTTTTCATTTCGTTTGTTATTTCGGCGGTGCTCATTAAGTAGAAAGTGTGCGACGGTGGAACGGGGTTGATGCCAATTCTGCACCGAACATCATTCAGTACACACTAGCCATTTGAACACGCGCTAATTCTATTCGTCGCCGTTGTTGAGAGCAAAAATAACTAAAACGGTTATCTCAAACATTCTATATATATTTTTGTTCAATAACATACTATCAGTCGAAGCAAACAGATCAACGTTAAGAGAAAGATACAAAAAAAAAAAACAAGAAAGACTTGATAATATTTAAAATAAAAATTGGTGCAAAATAAATTAACATAATTTTTAAAACAAGTGCAAAATTAAAACTTTAAGAATTAAAAGAAAAAATTTCCTTTTTTTTCTATTGACAATTTAAAAAAGAAATATTTCCACACAAACACATACGAAAAAAGAACGTGAGTTAAAAAAAGATTTAGTGCATTTTTCGTAAAAAAAAATCAGTTTGTGCTCTGTTCGGTGATCATTTGTTTAATTGAATTTCATGTTAATTGAAACATAAGTCGTTCAGTGAGCAAATTTTACTCTTCCGGATCAGACGATCATCAAATTCACATCAATCATGGATTTGTACAAAGTGTAAGTACAATATTCAACTAATTTTTAATGTTTATTTTCAATTTTTACATTTAAAAAAATCATTTATTAAGCGGTGCGAGTCATTTTATCGCGGCAATCGTATGACTTTGAAATAACGGACTTTTCAATTCGACGGTTTACTGTGATACTACAACGACATGACTTATTATAGTTATTGTTGATTTTGTTATTCTTTTTTTTTTTTTTTTTTTTGTAATTTTTAACCAATTACTTGAACAAAAAAAAAATTTAGTTGATTTGATGCATTGAAATTTTTTAGTAATTCTCTTAATTTAGGTTTGGATAAATTTGCATAAATTCGTAGAAAAAAAACTGAAAAATTATTTCTTTTTCTTTGGGAAAATCCAAATATTGCATTTTTGTGATTCATTACTCAAAGTTTAGGTTTAATATCTTTTCCATGTAAATCCCTTACGGTCGAGATAATCATCCGAAAAAAAAATAGATCATAAAATATTTGATCTACACTAGAATCATTATCCTCGAAGGCAAAAAAAAAAAAAAAAACAAAAAAAACAAAAAAAAACATAGACATCAACTAATCACTATGTGCATTTTAGTTCACATAAACCACCAAACGAATGTGAATGAAGTACGATCATCCGACTAAAAACGAAAGACCTAAACTCATTTGATCATATAAAAGAAAGATGTAGAAAAGAAAAGAACAAAACGAACTCTATTGAATGCGCGCTGTACACAATGCAAAAACTGCATTGGAAATTTCATGAAAAAAAAAATACATTACATTCGAGAGATATGTGGTGAAACGGAAAAAGTGGCAAATTCCAAGAATTACAATATTGTATTTCAGGGTGCAGGTAGAAAATCTATCGATAGTTTTGATGATGACGAAAATGACACCAAAAAGTCGGCCGCAACGAAGATGAGAGAATGGGCAAAAAAAAAAAAAAAATAAATAAATAAATATGTATACAACATCATAAAGTACACACAAACACACGTATATACACATTTGGCCTTTAGAGCCATAGAAATGTAATACGAAACAAACATGTACAGTTCGCGATGCATTTTGTCTCAAGTGAATTGGCGAACAAAAACAAAAACAACAACAACAACAACAATTTAACCATTTCATTGGGTTATTATCATGGTGCCGAAAATGTTGAAATTGTCGGATGGAATATGCTTGATAATGATTTAATTGTTGACGACGCGCACAAAGTCGTTAGTGGAAATCACACGACACCGCACATTAAAATCGAAGCAACAGCCAACAACAAAAACACACATTATCGCATTGCAAATACATTTCTCACAGTTATAATAGTGTCGTGTCTCGAACACTTTCACTATATACGCGCTGTATGAGTTCGAGCAAGAAAAATGATCTCAAAACACACACAGACACACACACACACAAGACAAAAGGCACTCTTTTTCAAACACGGTGGTTGATACAATTCAACGGTGTACGATTAACCATTTTGGCCGTTTGTTATTTGTTTCACTTATACTCTCTACCATTCTATTGACCATTTCTCTCAGTCTTTCTCATTTCTTTCCATTCTCAGTTAATCTTTATTGTGTTGTTGTTTTTACTTGTCTTTCTTTCCCATGTTTCCTCGAAAATCCCGATAATTGCATTTCGAATTTCGGTTTTTCAGGCATAAATAGACAACAAACACACGCATACATATATAAAATGTACAAGATGTACAAAATTGCCCATAAATGGAAAATGGTATTGAAAATCATTCTAATGTTTGCGAGAAAAAAAAGGCACAAAATAAATAAATAACTAAAACTAAAACGCATACATTCGCGTGGACCATACATTCTATTGACAATTTGACTTTTGACAAATCATCGAGCTCACTCTCTGAGTGTGAGTATGAAAGAGATGGAATCGAAAAAAAAATACACCAGAAACGAACTATGATGTTGATAATAAGTGGCTCAGCACATACGTGCACACAAACCAAAATTAATAGTAAATGTAAATGGTTGGTAAACGATGCGAATTATATTTGTTGAGCATTTTACATTAATGTAAGCGTTTGTGTGTGTGTCTGTGGGTTTTTTTTTCTCTTTGTTTTGTTCCTTGTCTATCAGAAAATCACACATAGTTTTCGGCATATTTTCGGCTGTATATCTACGCACTATGGAAAAATAAAAACCATAAACCAACAACAACAGCGTCGACCGAACCTATGATGACGACAACAACGACGACCAACGGCTCGGCATTATCATAATTCCATTTATTCATTTCTCATTCTTTGTTGTCGGTGCGCGTTTGTTTCCAATATTTTTTTTTTCTTTCTCTCTCTTTCTCTCTGTGGCTTCTTTTCTCACACGATCGAAAAATGTAAGACACCCAAAAACTACACCGTCGGCTATTTGGCTACGCTCATCATCCAACATTATTATGTATCGCACACACAAATAAACATGCTGCAAAATTGCACACGACAAAATACAAAACCAAACTGTATTTGAACGCATTTATTTTCTTTATTACCATTTCAGAAGGGCGACTATTTTTTATAAGCCCAAAAAGAGCGAAATATTTTATTTATTATTCGGGGATTTTTTTTTTTTTTTTTCGCATTTATTTTTCTTTCCGTACGGATTCTCTCTGTATTGTTGATGTGTATGGATTTTGTTTTTGATTTTTTTTTTTTTGCTGCTATTGCTGTTGTATCGCGTTTCGTAATTTGTTTTATGTGGAATCGATTGGCAGGCGAACGCGCGCGCAAAAAAATATGCACAGGCCTGTTGTTTGCATTCGATGGTGTAGAAAATATACGATGTTGGTCGATTTCTGCATAAATTTTATGCTGAAGAGACATAAAAAGAGAGAAAGAAATGAGAAAAAAAAAACGTACTTCATCCAATTCGGTCGAAATCAAGAGGGTTGTGATTCAAATGTGTAACGCGCGCGGCCCATATGACCATTTCAATTGCATCAAATCGACAGCAAGAGATGAGAGGGTATTGATGATTACCAATACCGAACCAATTGGTTCTGCACTCTGTCCAATTTCACTGCTAATACCTTTTAATCGCATAAACTAGATGCGTTGCAAAACCAAATCGCTGACGAAAAGAAAAGAAGAGAAAAAAAAAATATAGAGCGACAACAATAATGCATTCCAAATGGTCACAACAGTCGAATATCGACGGCAATTCGTTTCCTCTATTGAAAGTGAAAATGCAATTTTTTTGATGTTTCTTTTCGGCGATGAATTTCATTTCGCAATTCTCATGAAATCCCATTGAAATGAGAATGAAAAGAAAAGAAAAAAAAAATCGATTAATGTTTACCAAATCGCTAGTTAATGTGGCAGCTAATGAATGGAATTGTCGTTGGAAAAATATGACCAAACAAATTTTACAAATCGACATAATGATTTTCGTTGAAAATAAAAAAAAAGAAAACAAAAAATGTGTCGATTGTTCAACAAGAAAAACGGTTTTAATGTCGAAAACGTCACGAAACATGTGGCCAAATATACCCGAATGGCTACCATCCGAATATAACGACATAAAAATGATATTTGTATAGCCAACTACAATAAGAAATTAATGCTAATTGTATGAAATGAACTAACGGCCACCTGTTGAACCGCAATTTTTCTTTAGCTCTCACCAGTAGCAACTCATTTTTATTTAAATGCGTGTATTTGCCTTCTGTGCTTTTGCTCTGGAGCACCCAAAAATGAACGAAAAAAAAAAAAAAATACATTCATGGAACCGCAAGACTTGCACAGCGAGACAGAGTGTTTTGCAGCAGCAGCAAAAAAAAAACACTCTCACACACACACACAAGACCCCCAATCAAATGAAGCAAAATGCAAACGAAGACCTTTGGTTCATTTCTGTTTATTATTTCGCTGCGTTTGCATTAAACTACAACAATTTATCGATGCACAGTCGGTTTTGTTTTTGTCTTCTTCTCTCATTCTGTTGTTTGTCAAATTGTTTTTATTCCGGTCAAAAAATATGTCAAAAATATGGCATAAAGGAAACGTTTTCTGCGTGAATATGTAAATAATATTCGAAGCCTTGACAACGCTAATGTATATTGAAATGGAAGAAGATAGCAATTAATAAACGAACGAGAAGAAAATATAAAATAATAAAAGAAAAAATGAATAAACTAAACATGAGAGTAGTAAATCGCATGTGGACGAATTGTTAGCTCCGATGGAATGCATCGCGGCTTTAAGTCATATTGAAAATCGCACCAGCATTATGTCGTGTTAAGAAAACGCATGCAAAAAATAAAACAAAATATTATTATGTATATAACTTGATTCTCTTTAGAATTGCGAAATTGCAATGAATTTATGTGTGTCGATGGTATGCATTGCATATGGTTTGCGAATGCCGACCAAAAACAAATTACACCGATTCATCGAACAACAAAACAAAAAAATACAACAAATCCACACACACACACACACATTCAACATTCAGATAGCAGCATATTGATGATATTTTCTTGTCAAACAATCGGATGGATTGTTATTTTTTTCTTTCTTTCTTTCTTTTTTATTTTGAGGCTGCGCCAATTCGAATTTAAATTTAATAATAATTACTCGTTTATGGTATACCGCTACTGATCATTGTTGTCTTCGGCCACTGTATGTATGTTAGTTTGAGTTTTGAGCGCGCATCCATTCCAAACACTGATTGGATAATCATCGAAACGGGCGAAAAATGTCGGCTTAATATCATTACCGTTGCCTCATTTGTACATGTGAGCACATTCTGTTTTTTTTTTTTGTTTAAACTTTTTTTCTTGTTTCGTGTGGATCAAATTGCAAATACATACAATTATATGGTTGCAATAAAAACAACTACAAACACAATCAACAGTAATATTAAATGTGGCAAACAATTCAATTTTTTTTTCGTTAATTCGTGGACCGATTATCATTATTATCTTCTGGTGTTTTTTTTTTTTTTTTTTTTTTTGCAAATAAACCAAAAGAGGGGGAGATGTTGTTTTAAGAATACGGAATAAAATGTATATCGCGCAATGAACGTTGTTGTCGTCATCGTCGTCGTCAATGTCCATTTTCCGTGTGCATTTTTGTACTTGTTAAATGCAATCTGAATAATTTCGGTTGATGGAATAAAAGAACGCGGTGGCTCAAGCAGTCATCACTAGCCGCATGTCATTAGCCTTATTTTCCAACGTTAATTTTTTTTTCTTTTTCTTTTTCTCTCTCTTTCCTTTCACTCATTTGTGTTCACTCTTTTGTTTTTATATTTCATTCATGCTATTGCTTGTCGGCTATGGTCGTTGTGGCTGATGACGATTGAGCGTTTAAAGTTCCTGCCATTAGCAATCCTTTGCTTCTCTTCTTCTTCTTTATTTTTCGTTAACTCTTTGTTGTGTTGTGTGTATGTTTTTTTTTTCGTTCGCTTAAGCTGTTACATTAATTCTACCATCATTTCGCGTTTTAGTGGATACTAAAAATGCATACACGATTTTGTTAAGTGTACGCAAAATACATATTAAATTACAGTCAAACGCAGTTGTGTGTATCACGCGAACCTTTTTCTCTCCATTCAGCAACTTGTGATGGTTGAGTTTTTTTTTTATTCTGTTTTTTTTTCCTTTCTGAAATTCTGCTCTTGATTTTTTTTCCTTCGTTCATTTGCACGTATGTTTAATTTGTGGTTTATTTTGTCGTAATTTTTTTTTTTCTCTACTTTATCCACCGTTGAATTTGTTCAGTCTCTCGAAATCTCTTTCTCTTGACGTTCCGGTCTTACGCGTTTTTTTGTTCGTCTCTCTTGCATGTTGCATATTTTTTTGAATAGTTTCGATCAAAGTATCCAATGGTCAACCGTTCAGATCATTTTTTTTTTTTTGCTCTCTCGTCATGGTGCTCTCCTGAAGTGAATTTCCTTCGACACATCACACAATGCACCCGGAGCTGCACATATTGAACACAGTGCATAAAACACAAATGATATTATATAAAGCATTTTGTTTCTCTTCTATAATAATGAAAAAAAAAAAAAAAAAAAAAAACAGAATACATATACACGTATTGCGCTGTGAATTAAATGCATTAAAGGCAGGATGTGAAGGATTGGAAAAGCCAGTGTCGTGCAACCAACGACGCGATGTGCACACTTGAACAAGCAATTGCACTGGACAATGTCGCGCACAATATTAATGAAAAAAAAAAACGAAAAAAAATGAGCAAAGAAAAAGAGGGAGTTATCCAATATTCTCACGAATATATGTGTGTTCTATGTATGGCTGCCGCCGCTGATCAATTCGCTAATGTGACTTTTCTGCTATCCACCGCAGTATGGTGCGGCTTTATTAAATGTTAAACGAAAGAAAAAGAATAAAAGACAAAATTGAATGTCCATTCAATGCTAAAAAGGAATGACAAAACACATCATTTCCGTTGAATTGTCGCCAATGTTGCTCAAACTGATGTTGAACTCTCACACATCACTTGGCAATGACATATTAACCAAACAAAAAGAATGCGATTGAGTTTTCGGTATAAAATCCAAACAACTAATGCCAATGACCACATATTTACAGAAAAACAACTGTTTATATTCGAATACACAGTAAAAGAAGGGAGAAGAAAAAGTACCGATATCAATTTCATAGCGTAGGATCATTTTTCGCGTGTCACTTCTCTCTCTCTCTCTCTCTCTCTCTCTCTCTCTCTCTCTCTCTCTCTTTCTCTCTTATTTTGTGCACTTCAAATTGATGTATCACAAGAAAATGTGATATTATCGAAAAGTGGGTGATTTTTGCGTCGCCACAACTCACTTGATTCGCACAAATCAACGAACTTCCAAAATCATCATGAATTCTATTCTATTTACACATTTACGTGTTCGCTAGTCACAATTTGGCTGACATCCCGTCGGCAAAACGGTACTTATCGTTGCAAAAACGTGTCAAAGTGTGAACTCATGCGATTCTCAAATCGAGAATCATTCCCAAAGTAATTTTATGCGACAAGCAATTAAGGATCGATCGAAAATTGCTTTTTTTTCGCTCTCTGTCTCTTTTGCCGGCAAAAATAAAAATCTCAACGAATATTAACGAGCGCAAGCGCTTTTCAAATCGACGAATGAATAAAAAATATCACAATCCATTTACGCAATGTCTAATGAAAGTAAAAGTTTTCATGGTACATACCATTCGTATGATTCAAATGGAACAAAAAAAAAAAAAAGTTCATGAACGAATCGAACGACGTCCGTGCGAAAATGGGAGAACGAACAAAAAAAAAAAATTAATTGTAACTTGAATGAATGCGAAACCCATGCAACAAAATAAACGAAACATAACACTCAATAAATAGTCTCTGCAATCCAACAACCACCGGGTAAATTCTCTATGTGCATGCACTCGAGCAGAGCCGAGCCGAGCTGAGCACAGCGTATTTCGTATCGTATCGTGAATAGAGTGAAAACAAGCAATAGAAACTATGTAAGCGAACGCAGATTTTCATCGTTAGCAAATTATAGCGAATGCATGGAAGCGATCATGGACATGCAAACAGTGCGTCACCAAAACAGAAATAATAACACCAAAAAAAAAAAGAACTAGGGAATCAATGGCAAACCGTGTGTTTGTTGTACATAATGGTGTGAGGCGAACCGATTTAGCACGTTGTACGAGGGGGAAAATGCATCAGTGTGCCAAAACGACAAGCAAACAAAAAAAAAAAAAAAAAAACAATATTCATTGAAATTTCAAAATGCAATTTAGTCAAGATACTTATCTAACTGTGCGCGCACAAACATTCATTCGCCGCGTACCTTTTTTCCAATGTATTTTTTTTTTTGTTTTCTCGTTTTCTTTTGCCTTCAGTTCAGTGACCATAAGAACTTTTGCGTTTCTCACGACATTCCCTTAGCTTGCAAGAAATTTGATCCAGAGAAAAAATTACCCGATGCTTGAAACGCAACAGACCAAAAAAAAAGATGCATATCAGATGATCGTTGAGACAACATACGCTAAAAGAAAAGAGAATTTTATTTTTTCGTTGTGCTAGTTGAGTGAAATTATTTAAGAGAGAAAATATCCCTTTTTTTTCACTCTGCGACCGAATTTTTCGCCAATGTGTTCACAAGAAAGAAAAAAAACCAACACGTTAAGAGTCCACAACAGATGAAAGTAATCCATGAAATATGTCTACTAATGTCGTCTAACTGATGTCATAATCACCCACAAACCCGCTGTTTTCAAAACTGGTCGTATGCATTGAAAGCACTCAACAATGCACAAGCTAAACAGAAAAAAAAAACACCCAAATAGAATCACTGACAGAGAATTGACTGGAGCACGTCTGTGTTGAAACAATGTGCGATCCACACAAGTTCGAATGCTAGCAACCGCTAAATGTGGAGTGAAAATATTCACAACATGCTCTCTTTCTCTGTGTTTTTTTTTTCGGGTAATTTTTCATTGAAATCATACGGCAACTTGTTCACATGTTCATGCACGTAACGAACACACAACGTTTAGGTGGAAAAATTTCATTTGCATTTAGTTGTTTTGTGTGTCGAAACGAATAGAATGGATGGTGGCAACAGCAAAAAAAAAAAAAAAAAAATATACGCCACTGGATTATATGAACATCACATTGGCTAGCAGCGTCATCAACATCGTAGAGTATGACGTCCATTACCGAAATGCAATGATTCTCTTTTTTGCTCTCTTCCCATCAGAAATATGCACACACAACAACCCCAACAACATAAACGATCCAAACAAAATCATCGAATGAACGCACAGGCACACCACACTCATACACATACACCATTGGTGAAATGAGAGTGAAAAAAATATTATAGAAGAACAAGCATTTAGCCGACCGTAGCATTAACAACAATGTGTTAAATGAAAATGAATGAAAACCAAACGAGCAAGTGCACCAAGTAGAGAAAGACGAGAAAAAAAATGTACGTCTAGAAAATAGCAGCACATGGATAGAAAAAGAATTCTCGTTTTTTTTTTTTTTCAACACATAATATATACACAAATGTCTACATAACCGTAATTGTAGGTCAAAAATCATATGGATTTATTTACTGATAATGAATGCCATGATAAAAAAAAGAGGAGATTTGTATGCAGAGACCGGCATCCATACACACAAAATCAAACGAATGAACGAACGAACGAACGAACGAAACGAAACGAAATGATTGGAGAATGGGAAATCTTTATTTATTTTGTTGTGATGTCTAGTTTCATTTTGGATTTGGTCTGTCGGTCAAAACACCACCACCACCACCATCGTCATCCAAACCGAATCGTATTCATCTATTACGATTATGTGCCGGGTGCTTTTATGTATTTTTTGATGAGACCTATAAATTAAAAGTTATAATTTTTTCTTCCCTTTCTCCAATCGCTCTGCATCTACAAGTCTGTATACACAGACGTTCACGTCTCCAGTTTTGATATTGAAAAGAAGACGTTATGTATGAAGAAAGCAAAAGAAAACTTAGCACATGGATAAAAGTTGTGAGACTGTGGGAAAAACTATATAAGTCTATTGTATAATACATAATATTGTGAAAAGAAAAGCTTTTGCCTGATAAATCTAGAGCAAAAGCACACATTTAATGATACGTGTTTGTATTGAGACAATGTTATTATGCGGCACCATCATCATCATCTTAGACTCGTTTCCTTTTTTCTTTTTCTTCTTCTTCATCTTTCTCCAATTCCATTTCCAATCCGATACTTTATATACAAATACAGAGCAAAGTAATAATTTATGTGAGCGCAAAGAGAGTCCCATTCAGTGCCATAAATAAAATTGTGAATTGGCTACGGAAATAAATATGCGGTAGCATTGACCTAGGATATGTTCCTTTCCGTAACTTTTTTCTTCTTCAGACACACACACACTTTCACACACACACATACGCCAATACAAACATGAATTATTATTTGGGCATTTTGTTTTTATATTTTATTGACTCATTTTATAAGCATCGAACTATGTTTTCTTGGTTTGTGTACACCAATTCATTGACCATTTTTATTTTTATTTTCGCCGTCTGGTTGCTTAATCGTAATACCATAAAATATCAATAAACCCGACCAAAAAAAAAAGAAAGAAAAAAAAGATTTCGTCTGTTCGCTTCATTCATCGGAAGATCAATTGCTTGGCAGCACATCTTTCCAATCGATGAGAATCCGTTTAAATAATTTATGATCCTCCATTGATGTGTCGATATATGTGAAAAGGCCCAGAAATCGTTTCATCGCCAAAATATTATAAAGTTGATAAGTGGCCCGATTTACGAGGCCATTTGCTTTAATTTTATCACTTGATAAAACACAACGACGACCACTTTATTTAACTTATGTTTGCTTCGGTTGATGTTTGTTGGCATTTCTACAGAATTTCTTTTTTTTTTTATTTTATTTCGAATAATTTTTTCTGCTCATTAAAGGATTATGTAACATAAATTTTTTATGTGTAATGACAACAAGAGATAAACAGTACGAATGAGAAAAAAAATCCTTGGACAATTGTTGGCATTTTTTGCTTCTCACATTTGGTAATGGGTTTGCCACCCTTTTCGTGCTGACACGAATTCAGTATGAGCTTCCACACACCATCGTTTACCATTTTGTAAACAAAGCCACGTGCTTTTTATTCCATTTGATGATGTGCTGCGTCTATTCATTTCATACGCAATTATATAGAATGGAATAGCATCTGCACCCATCGAACAATAAAGTTTGTTGAGAGAGCGAGTGAAAAAAAAAAAAAATTACGAAACGAAATCTGTTGAAATGTTCTACCGAATATATGCGAGAGAAACAGAGAAAATGTGCATGTTTCGTGTTTGAATCAACCGAAACGTTGGAAAAATGTACATGTTCGCACATTGCTCATGATGCAAAGGGATAAAATGTTTCGAACAGCAACTGCCACAGCAATGACTGAATTTTTCTTTCGTTTCCGTGCCTAAGAGAGCATACGATTGCACAATCGTTTTGGATGCGTTACAGCAACTGCTTCTGCTTCTGATGCTGTTGCTACTGTTACTGTTATTGTTGAATATTGCCATTGCTCCAAGTATGCTCCGAACAAGCTTGTTTCGGTTGCCGTTCAGTTCTTTTCATTTTCATTTTCATTCTCATTCGCTGTTTTCTTGCTACTTCTTATTGAACAATTTGCCGGTTCTATTCTCTTCACTTCTTTTCAAAGCCCGTTTCAACATTGTGATTATGTTCACGTTTTGAATTGCACAAAAGTTCACAGCAAACATATTTAGTATAATATAGACACATAAAGAAGCACAAACGAAGCGCAGACACATTAAATCACATTATCGCCGTACGTCTCCCGTTAGATAGAGTAAAAATGTGGATATTGGTGTGTATGTATATATACTATTAAACATTATACACAAAATACATAAAATATTTTTATTTAGTTCGCTTTAGTTTATTTATTGGATTCGCTTTTGGTTTTGGCTTCCGAGAAGGGTAGCACATTCCATATATACAGTAAACTACTAACGCATATATACATATATACATATATACATCTATATGTGATTAATTCGTCTTTTTCCCATTTTCATTGCGAAAAGATCTTTCTCTTCTTTTGCCATAAGCCATGGGAGATACAAAACCATAAGAGATTTATAAAGACACTTAATCGCTTCGACAGAACAGCGTTTTGTGTGCTGTTTACAATGTTCTGTGTGTATTCTTGCATCGCTTTTATTGGAGTTTTCACAGTCTCGTTTTCAACATAACTTATTATTAAGAAGTAAACACACTTTAACTTAACCGGCAATAAATTTTTTTTTGTTCGCTTTTCATTGTTGGAAAAACCTGTTGATCGCTCCGTTATACAATATAATAACAATGCTCATAAAAATGACATAAGACGCTCTGTTTAAATGATTAAAATGACAATTTTTCGTTTTCAAAAGAAAAATAGAAACACTTTTAGTAACTAACGTTTTTTTTCTCTCTTTTCTTTTCGTTTTTCTCCCCTATAGAAATGCCGTTGCTATGTCAGGCAATAAAGGAAAGCGTCCATTGCGACACTTGACGGCCAGCGATAAAATCGATGCAATTCAACGGATTCATGATGGTGAATCAAAGGCATCGGTTGCTCGTGATATCGGTGTACCAGAATCAACATTACGTGGTTGGTGTAAAAATGAAGAAAAACTTCGTAATATGTCACGTCAAACACAACCAATGGATAATAAGCTTAATTTGGATAAACTCACCGAAAAAATGGCCGGGGATGCAATCAGTAGCCTATTGGGTACATCACAAAGTAAACGCGCTAAATTGGACACATCATTACCATTGAACTTTGGTTCAAATGGTATAAATGGTATGAATGGTATGAATGGTCGCAATTCATTGGGTAATTTGGATATGGCCAATCTTGGCTTCAATGGTTTGAATCACAATGATTTTGGTGCATATAAATCACCAAATGATTTTACATCACCAAAAACATCAAATGGTTACAAAGGATATGGTGCTGATTTTTCCAAACAAAATGATCCAACAAAAGCTGATTTATCAATGGCAGCAATTAGCCCATTGTCAAGTTTAACACATTTATCTGGTTTGGCACAAGGTCCATTGGCATTAAGTTTCAATGAAATTGCATCAAATTTAAGTTTATTGGCACATTTCAATAATTCCAATTTGAATAATATGCCAGGCATGTCACCGATTGGCAATGGTGCACAAAATAATACAAATAATTTGCGAAATGTACGACCAAAACCAAGCTCAAGCTTAAGTCCACGCAATGATAGCGAAAAATCACAAGGTCTTACGGTTAAAAATTTGGCAAAATTACAAAAAACTACACCAGAAGAATTTGATATGTTGAGCAAATTAAAGAAGGCAAATGCTGGAACTGCACAAATGCCACCAGTCGATGAATCACTATATTATTGGGTGAAACAACAACAACAAAATATAGCCAATTTGAATAGCATTTATGCAGCCGGTGCTAGTCCAAGTCGTATGTCGCCAATGAATCAAAATGGTCACAATGGTCGACCAAATGTGTCATCAGCATCTGCAATGCCATCAGCTGCATCTCCGCCACCAACAATGAACACACCACACGGATCATCGGCAACGCCATCAATGGCTGAAGAAATGAAAAATCAAGCATGGTTTTGGCAACTCTATAAAACATTTGGTAGTTCATTTTTAAATAATATGGCTGCCGCCGCAGCTGCCGGTGTTGATACAAATGGTGATGCAAATAAAAATAATGAAAATGGTCTTGATAAACCATCGCCGTCAATGTACGAAAATATTTTGTATTCACAATTAACAAAGAATGCAGCACCAAGCCCATCCGATTCCATAAACAATAGTGAAAACAAAGAAATTAACAATGGTAAACCAGAAGATTTATCACAGCCAAAATGTTCACCGTCAAATGAACGTAGCACACCAACCAGTTCGCCAAAAGTCAAAACCGAAACGGCTGATGGTTCACCAGAAAATAATCGTACAGCCGAATCATCATCACCACTTGATGTTGCCGATTGCAAAGTAGGCATTATCAATGTGAAAAATATGCTGATGAATGATGCCGATAAAGTATGCTCAAGTTTATTATCAAATACATCAACAGCAAATATGCGCGATATTTTGGATGATTTCCTTTATAAAGCATCGGCTGCCAATAATAACAACAATACCAAGGACGGTAAAGACGATAATGATGAAACAATGAATGGTCAAATGGATAACGATGCTGACGATGAGAACCGTGCAAATAGTCCATTCAAAGCCATCGAACACGGTGAACAATTTCTCAAGTGGCTCGAAACATGCAGTCACCCAAGTATTACTGCCATTCAGGTAGGACAATTCAAAACATTATTAAACGGCATCAAATCAAGTGCTGCTCGTGGCGCATCATTAGTGCACACATCAAATGATAATGGTTCGGCGGCCACAACATCGGATCATGAACAACAACGAATTCGTATGCGTAAACGAAAATAGGAGCAACCAAAACAAGCCCTTCACTACATTACAATGAATCTTAAACAGGACATCAACATCAGGAACAGCAACAGCAAAAGCAACAACAACAACAGCAACAACAGCAATAATATTATCGATTGGCATTGGCATAATATTGAGATTCTTGACCAATTCAACTGCAATGACTATAATAATGATGATCATGATGTTGATGATGATTATAAACACGATGACGACAGCTACCATGCATTTTTAATTGATTTTTTTAATTAAGCTTAACGGCATTTTTGAAGAAAAAAAAAACATGATAAACAAACCAAGTAAACATCGGAATTACTCGAGGCAAACACACACACACACACACAGAGAGAGAGAGAGAGAGAGAGAGAGAGAGAGAGAGAGAGAGAGAGAGAGAGAGAGAGAAAGAGAGAGAGATACTTACTCGAAACATACACGTATGTTATTCAAGATTATGAAAAATGAAAAAATACCGTAAATTATTTATAATAATCATGTGAATTTAATTAAATCAATGAACAGAGAAACGATTAGAAAGAATTTCATCAGAATAATAACCGCACAGATCATCATTTTACTTGCTTGGATTTTGTTTTTTTTTTTTTTTTTTGAATACAATCGAAATGTTAGAATATTAGAGATGCATTAATCCAAATAACATATATAAACAAATTTGATGCCCTCACAAACACAATTGATAACCAAATACGTAATACGCAAATATGTAATTAATTATAGAACCAATCGAAAGAGAGAAATAAAAAATATAAAAACGAAAATTATTAAACAAATTTAAAAAAAACAAAAAACACACATTGCTCAATGAAAATAAATTTCAAGCAAAAAAAAAAAAAAAAAAAATTATTATCATTATAAGAGATTTTTTTCTATCATTCAATCAATACAATGAGAACAACAATTTTATGGAGTCAATACTCGAAACAATTTTTTTGTAAATAATAAGAGAAAAAAAACTATTTAAAAAAAAAAAAAACAAAAAAAAAACAAAAACAAAAAAAAAAAACAAAAAAAAAAAACAAAAAAAAAAACAAAAACAAAAAAAACAAAAAATATAAAGAAAAATTCCTTAGCACATTCCGCATAGAACATTCATATGAAACATATACGTAAAATCTACAATATTTTATATTAATTCATGTAAATAAGCGCATGCCGTTTCATATTCGGACATGGAAGTAAATTATACAATTTATTTTGAAATCTATTGTACACGTTTGCAGAAATGCATAAAAAAAAGCAAAAACGAAAACTAAAAAAAAAATCATACACACAAACAAACATATTCTATATTTAGGCGAGATGAATGAGAATATTACTAATTTGTTAAGAGATACAAAAAAAAAAAAAAAAAAAAAAAAAAAATTCAATGTTATTAACGTTTTCAATTTCTTTTGCTCAAATCTCTGTTCATCTCGACTATTTTCAATTTCATTCATATTAGCTATAAAAGATAGGTGTTTAAAGACAAAGAAAATGAAGAAAAGAAGCACATTTTTCTTTCTTAGATGGAATAGACAAGTAGATTAATTGTCAAAAAAGAAGAAATAAGAAATCACGAGACTATTGTGCAGTGACGATCGAATGCAACAAATATACGTAAACACATTTCATCTAAGATCATTTATTGGAAAATTAATTCGAAAACATATACATGTTTCAATTGCTATTTATTCATAGTATTTTGTTTACAAAACAGTCAAACATTTTCATTTTAGTTGAATGTTCCAGTCTTTGTATATAAAAAAAAACTATAAATGAATGTCGAATGAACATAATTTCACCGCAACCACATCACATTAATTAATTTAGAAAAATTTACGTTCATATCTAAAAAATATTGTAATTAAATTTATTAATTATTATTATAAATTTTCTTTCTTCTGTTGTAAATACTCAAAAGTTTCATTGAAACATCGATATTTTGAAACATGAAAGCCAATGCAAATCAAATGCGTTCGCAATCACCCATTTCTTTTTTTTTAGTTAATTTCTTTTGTATTTGATTTGAAGTCATACACTTTTTTCCAGTAAATATTTACCGACAAAATATTATACAAGCTCAAACACACACACACACACAAACGGAAGAAGAGAAAAACATTTAATGGAGTCGTATTTAAAAT
Organism: Resseliella maxima; assembly: GCA_029041755.1. Classification (NCBI taxonomy): domain Eukaryota; kingdom Metazoa; phylum Arthropoda; class Insecta; order Diptera; family Cecidomyiidae; genus Resseliella; species Resseliella maxima. The sequence continues at coordinate 183,526 of JAQOWM010000951.1, read as the reverse complement.
TAGAATTACTCAATTTTAATCTTATTGTGATCTCTCTAATGCATAATTCCAATGGATAGAAAATGAATAATCTCACAATTTATTCAAAAAACATAAAAAAAATGAAAGAAAAATTTGAAAAATAAAAAAAAAAATTAAGTAATGCAATTAATGACTCAAATCATGTTATAAATGTATAAATACAAATGAAAATGAATTTAATAAAATCTTTCCCGAATAAAAATTGAACATTGTTTTGTTTTACTTACAAATTCTAGTGGATTTTTCAGCGGTTCATAGGTAATAAAATCGGCAATAAATCGTGCCGGCCCATTCCAGCCATCGATTAATTCATGATAAAGAAATGAATTCGGTCGAACTGATGTTGAAACAAATTTTTGAATGCCACATTCATTGAGCATGGCCAAAACAAGTGGCTTCCGTTTTGGATATGAATGAATAAATTGGCGTCGAAAATTTTCAGCAAAAATCAAAAGTAATCTTTCTCTTGCGCTAAATGTATAGTATGAATATGGATATTCACGAAATGCTTCCGCATCAGCATCAACAAATTCTAATGAAATTCGTTCGATATCATTTTTTAAATCGATAACATTTTCAAGGTTTGACTCATTATCATCACTAAAAACACTTTTACTGCTATCGGCTCTTTCATTCGATTCATTAATTGACTTAATTATTTCACTTTGTTCGTCCATCGTACCACGTGCTGCATGCAACAGAAAAAAAACCTTCGGCGTCACAAACACGATTTGCTCACATGTACGTTTCTAGGCAACGGACACTTTTCGAAATTGAAATGCGATTTTATGCCGTCTCCACATTCGAAAAGTTCGTTGAACTCCATTGAATCGTTCAGAGTTTCAAGCCACTGACACTAGAGCACCATTCGAGATTTTCGAGATTCATTTGATACAGCTGAAGACATTTGCTTTGAAAAAAAAAAAATTTCATTCATTAAAAACAAAGTTTTGAATTAGAAAGTAAACAATTCGATTAAGAGAGGAAATTTTTTTTTTTTTAAACTAAATTAGAATCCACGTAGAAAAATACTTTTTAACAATGTTAACGATTTGGCATTTCATTGAATAAATGAATTGTTGACTTTTTACTTGTTTGCTTCCATAGTGACAAGTGTTATGTTGTTGCTTTTACCTTTCTTTTGATTATTCTTTCACATTTGACAGAGCGCGATTGGTCAAGTTAGCGGCAATAAGCGCGATGTATGAGTGTGTGCAATGTCATGAATTCCAATGTAAATACGCATATTAATAATACCCACATTATTCCATTTCAGCATTTGTGTCAAACTACAACACGTAGCAGTTTTTACCAAATTTTTTGTTTACATTCCAAACTTTATTTCATTTTAATGAAGTTTCTTTTTAGTTGAAAATAGTTTTACTTAAAAAGTATTTGTGTTGAGTTTTTGTTTTTTGCAATTTGTGAATTCAAAAGTGTTTTTTTTTTTTCACTTGTATTCTTTTACTTCAAAATAATTAATTAGATTTTTTATTATAAAAATTATGTTCTATTTTTGTTAAGTTTTATCAAAAGATTTCAACAATGTCAAATGAAAAGAAATTAATTAGCAAGAAAAAAACTTCAAATAATTGCGAAACTTCGACAAAATATCATGTTGAAATGTATGTTTGGTTCGTCGTTGAATTGATCATTGAAATTAATTGAAATAATTTCTGTTTGCATAGGAATTGGTATTTGTTCTTCGGTGTCGTTTTACTTACACTTGCCACACGATTTTATAAAGTCACCGAACCTGATCATGTCTGGTGAGAACATTTTTGGGAATTCTCTTTAAATCGCAAATATTTTATTCGGGGAATACAATTCAATTGATCTCTCATGAGAATTAAAGAAAAAAAAAAAAAAACAAAAACAAAACGATTCATGTAGAGCTGAACTGAAAAAAAGCATAGAATGATTTGAAGAATCGTTTATCGTGAAAGAAAAATCTCATTCCAATTTTGAAATATGCAAATAATATGCATATATTGAATATTTTGTCAAATATGAGTCACATGAATGGAAATCCAAGAATTCCATTTCGAAAGTGAGAGAAAAACGGGTCAATAGCGTTTTTGTGCTCAATGTATTTTTTTTTCTTGTTTTTGTAATTTTTTTTTTCTCTTTCACTTTTTTGGGTGACCATTTGTTGCAGTTGGGACGAGACGCATTTCGGTAAAATGGGAAGTTGGTATATAAATCGCACGTTTTTCTTTGACGTGCATCCGCCGTTAGGAAAGGTGGGTGTGTGTGTCTGTGTGTTGTTAATTATTTTTAATTGAAATGAAACCAAGCGAATGAAAGCAGCGCTCAACGTTGAGAACATTAAATGTTCATTATTTCAACGAAAATCCAAACAACATCATTTTCATTAAGTGCAACAGAGATGCGGCGTATTTTTTCTCTACTGTTGTTTACTCCTTGCCCAAGTCATTTCTTTGGCTTGTTTATGACGCGTATAATATTCGTTGATATTTTTTTTTTCTCTTCTTCTTATTCTTCTTTCTCTTATGTGATCCAATTTTAGATGTTGATAGCGTTATCAGGCGCGTTGACTGGCTACAATGGCACGTATCCATTTGAAAAACCCGGCGATAAGTATAATGGGACTGCTTACGAGGGAATGAGACTGGTAAATGTTTGATGTTCTTAATTACTATTTTGTGTGTTTGTCTGATTTTAATTGAATTTTTTTTTCTTTTATTCGCACTGCTTTCAATTCAATCTGCAAACTGAGTGACATAAAATAAATATTATCATACTCTTAGTTTTATTTTAACATTTTTTGTGCCAGCACATACTACCTGACACTCAAAAACAAACAGATTTTCACGAATGTTTATAACTGAGTGAGAGACAACGAAAGAGTGGGCAAGATTGAATGAGCAATGGCGAATGCAAAAAGATAATGAAATGAGCAGAAAAATAAATGATTCAACATGAGAAAACTAATTAATTTGAAAAAGCATTTGCTTAAATCTAAATCTGCGTGCAATATTCTAACGATTTTCTGGCATGATTCCACACATTTCAGTTTTGTACCGCACTTGGAGCAGCCATCGTCCCAATGGTACATGTAACCGTATTCGACCTCATTGAATCCGATGTTGGGGCACTTATTTCAAGCTGCTACGTGCTATTTGACGTTGGTATGGTGACTTTAAATCAATATATTTTATTGGATCCGATTTTGCTATGTTTTATGACGGCATCCGTTATGGGCATGGTTAAAGTGTCGAAAGCAACACATAATCGTCAAACATTTACATTCAAATGGTGGAGTTGGCTTTTGTTCACCGGCACCATGATCGCTTGCACCATCAGTGTAAAATTCGTTGGTCTGTTCGTGATTTTATTGGTCGGTTTACATACAATCAATGATTTGTGGATCGAATTAGGCGATTTAACAAAACCAGTTGTGAGTATTTTTGAGGCATCTGTTTTTCACTCTCTGTTTTTCTCTCTCCACCCCTCCTCCCTCTTCAGCACTATCTGCATGCATATGATGTCGCGAAATGGCAAAAATCTGCACATTTTGCTGACCGAAAATCAAACCAAATTTAATTTGAATTCCCATGCGACAAAATATATTTAACATTTTACCATCAAACTGTCGGAAAATGGCTTGTTAGCATTTCAATTTGATCGGGCGTTTTGTGAGAGGAAAAAAAAGATACACATGACTCGGGAAATGAATTAAATTTGAAGGATGTTCGTGATTTTTTTTATATGTTTATGTTTTTTTCTGTTTCGTGCACGATGTTTGTCTGTTTCACATTTTTTTTTTTTTGTCGATTTGTTATTTTTTTTTGTATTCACGCTTGTCAAAAATTAATTCAACTTTTTCTTCACATGTTTCAACATACGCAGGTTGAAATAGTAAAACAATTTGCTGGCCGTGCAGCAACACTCATCGCATGGCCAATCATTTTGTATATGTGCTTTTTCTATATTCATTTGGAAGTGCTAAATCACAGTGGGAACGGTGATGGTTTTTACAGTTCAGCATTTCAATCACAACTAATTGGAAATTCCTTGCATAACGCAACAATGCCACGTCAAGTAGCTTATGGTGCCGTTTTAACTTTGAAAAATTACAAAACGGGCGGCGGATATTTACATTCACATTACCACCTATATCCGAAAGGAGCAGGCTCACGGCAACAACAGGTAATTTACCACTTATATACATGTACGTGGTGTGTGCAATTGTATTGCAACATTCCTTCAGATTGGCAACATTGGAATGAAAGAAGAAGAAGAAGAAGAAACAAAAACATTTGCTTGTCATTGACTCGCGTCAAAATTGTATTTTCCATGAATTTGCACTTGGCTGAAATTCAAACTGAATCCAATTCTAGCGAACCTTTTTTTTCGTTTGTTTTTTCCTTTTTTCTTTTCTCTCATGAAATGCGAAACATCTTTTGTGATTTGCACACCATATACTTGTGCGTTTTGCTTTATAACAAAAATATAGACAAAGAAAACCCACGTAGACATTCAACGCCAAAAAGCAATAAACTTCAGACAAATATTTCATTTGCCATTCGATTCAGTTCTCGTTTTTAATGTAATTTCACTTTTATCTATTTTTTTTTTTTCTATTTTCTTTTCCATACAAAAAATCTATTGGGCTCTTGGCCTTCGCGTTTCTCACAATTCGTCTACAAACACTTTGTCTATTTGCTGCTTCTGATACTGCGCTCTCGCTTGACGCACGAATGATTCAGATAACAACGTACACGCACAAGGATGAGAACAATAAATGGCTGATAAAACCGTATAACGAAGAGATTAAAAGCAATGAAAAGGATGTAGTGCTTGTTAAACACGGCGATCTAATTCGATTGGAACACATTCAAACGAAACGGAATTTGCATTCGCATCGTGAACAAGCGCCGCTAACAAAAAAACACTACCAAGTGACTGGATATGGTGAGGTAAATGATCGTAATTTATTCATTTTCATTTTCGTTTTCATTTTGACTCTATCTGTTTATCTCTCTCTCTCACTCTTTCACTAAATCGGTCTCTGTATCTCTCACTACTGATTCCATTTTTTTCTTCAATTCTTTTTCGACGTGTGGCGTTAGCGTTTCGCATTCAATAATTCGAAAGGTAAAAATGGTGCACGTTCCACCCGATGTGCATACCTAATTTAACATCAAATGATTTGCATCATCGATTTTGGGTTTTGTGGCTGATTGCGTATTTTCACAAAATCGCCAAAAATTATCTGACGAACAGCTAACGCCAAAGTCAATTGGGACACAAACATACTCTTGGCAAATCGAAAAAAAAAGTGTGAGTGTGAGACAGAGAGAGTGATATAATGGCAAATCGTAAATTGCCAGATACTTGCCAGTCCAGTTGTGGTTGAAGCGATGTGGCTGTGTGATGTACAATTCGCAAAATGGGTGCGCGACCAAATATGTAACGAATGATTACGGACTTTTTTTTTTTTTTCTCTCTCTCTCTCTCTCTCTCTCTCTCTCTCTCTCTCTCTTATGTTCTGTCTTCTTCCCTCCCCAACCCTCTCTCTCTCTCTCTCTCTGTTTCTCTTACACACTTCGTTGATTATTGCATGAAACACAATTATAAAGTTGATACAGTCGCTGGCCAAAATTCATGGATTGGAAATGTGATGGAAATTGGCATTTTGCAGACGACAACCACTTCAACCGAACATTATCAAATTCATTACGAATGCGAAATTGGTGCGATAAATTGTCGTTTTGTAACTGTCACTTCCATTTAAAATTGACAAAGAAAAATCGAAATTTAAATACTGATCCCGAAAACCTGCTGCGATGCACCAACATTTTTTTTTTTTTTACTTTTTTGCAACGCTTCGTTTTTTATTTTGTCAGCTTCATTCAGCTAGCTGAATCTTTCGATTTGACAAGATATATGATTGCCAGCTTTAAGTATTAAATGACTTTTTTTTTCGGGTGAAATTACGTCCGACCCTCTCACAGGTTTTGAACAACGAACTTTTTCTTTCTAAATCGATTTCCGAGACATTTGATCCCTCATCAAACAGCGAGATAAAAAAAAGTCTCCAGTTTTTCCGTTTGCTCAAATTGCCTTTATTCACATCAAATGGATGCTCATTCAAGTAGCAAACCAATAATAAGCAAAAAAATAAAAAACTTTTCCATCAGCACGAATTTCAATGAATATATATTTTTTCAACTTTTTTCCTTGGTATCGCGTCGAATTTTGTTTTTATATTGACACTATAAAATCAGCAAAATATTAAGCAGTCGATTTTCTGTTACAATTGGTAATTCTATACATTTTCGACTTTTTTATTAAAATTCACGTATCTGTCTGCATTGTATCATAAATATGGTTGATTTTTTCACTCTTGCTATTGATTCATTTGACCTGAAATCATAGCACGAAACGCGAGAAAAATTGAGTACCAAAGAATACGGCAACGCAAATGTAAGGGAAATGAAAAAATTGCCACACAATACCAAAATCTGCATTTCAATTCGTCGAATGAATGATTAATTTATCTTAATTTCATTGTACTGTTTCCGGGAATTTAATAATAGAAGCAATTTTCAATCCAAACGTCGCAGCATCAAAAACGCACACACGTACACAATTCCAAATTACCGCTTTTTCCTCAATTCCATAACATCTTCTTCTCTATATTTCTCATTTGTTTAATTTTTGTTCATTTCTCTCCTTTTTTTTTTTATAAATATCTTTTACTTTATGTTCATGAAATAAAATGAATTCACAATTCGGTATTTTCTGACGCACAACTATTGTTAATGTTATCAAAAACCGGGTGCTTTTCGTTTGCATAACATTTTCAACAATGGCCAACAAATAAAATCTAAACTTTTCATGCGCTCACCGCACACATTCAACCACCACCGAACAATGGAAAAACCTCAAAATGATTTCGAAACATCGGTACGTGGCGTTGAATGATTTATGATTTGACTGCAAAATGACGTAACATTCGGTACTGGGGCCGATGGCATCTTTTCATCTTAAAACTGGGCGAAATCCAAATGTTTTCAAACATTAATCGGATTTCGAACAATAACTACAACGACGACAACGATGGCAACAACAATAACAGAATGGCATTGGTGATGCAAACGACATTTGGAAAATTATGATAGTTGGTGGTCGTGAAAACGAACCAGTTTTAACCGTAACCAGTAAATTGCTAATCGTACATTATTTACAAAATTGTGCACTTACAACCAGCGGAAAACAATTACCAAAATGGGGTTATGAACAGCAAGAAGTCTCATGCAATCCAAATATACGCGATCCAAATGCATTTTGGAATGTTGAGGATAATACATTTGATAAATGTAAGTAGATTTTCATTCTTTGCAAATTGTATATCGTATTTTAAAATCATTTTTGAATTTTGCTATTATTAATATTTCGCGCGCTTGTTGGTTGAAATAGTACAAATTGTGTGCGCCATCGAAAAATTTTCCATTTTCGTATCAATTATTAATGGAGTTTAAATTATTACATTTATTTTATTGCAAGTTGAGCACTTTTCCACTTCAAACACAATTCGATTTGTTGCTTCTTTCGTATACGTAAGCGAAAAAGTTTTTTTTACCAACTTGCTAACCGCGCGCGATGAATCTCATTGAAAGGGCAAAACTAAAGCGATTTCAAGCCACTGAACATCAAAATCGGAAACCACAACGAATAACTAATCGAATGAGAAATGATTTAAAATCATACCATTAATTTTCTTATAAAACTCAAGTGTGTTTACAAATTGTTCTCATAATCGAAAGATTTCTTGAAATTGTTTGCTTTCATCGTCGTATCGCTGAGCATCAAATTTGAGATTTTGCCAGGGACGTAGTCAGAAAAATAATTCTCAATTGGTCTGCGCCACAATTTTTTTCAAATTATCTTTTCTCTTTTTATTTATTTAGTTCTGAGCGATTCAAATTTGTTTTTTCCAAATATAAATCTCGAAGACATTTAAAAAAGAAATCTTCAACTTTAACTCTAATTAATTTGTTTTTCTTCAAACAATAAATACTTTTTCGCCTGTTTGAAGAAAGTAAAATGAAGAGTGCGAGATTTGACACACCTACGACCCTGTATTGTGATGAAAATCAAAATCAATTTTCCGTCCATATATATGAATTTGAAAGCCTCTCCGATGGTTTGTTGAAATCGTTCACATCACTGCAGTTTATTCGCTGATATTGCACAATATTCAATTCATGAATTATTTATAACCAAAACTACCACATTTTGTACAATATTTGCCATTTCGATTTAATAAACTTTTCATAAAACAAATGCACGAGACAACAACAACAACAAATGAATGGTAAAAATGAAGTTCAGCATAACAAAAATGGCTCATAATCAAATAATTTAACAAAAATATTTATATTTATTTAAGAACAAAACTGTTTAGTGATGAAAAGAAATAGTTTGGCAAAAATTCACATAACAGCATAAGAACTTGGAACAAATAGAGAAAGAATGAATTGTAGGGAGGAGGGCGGAGGTTAGAAAAAACAAAATTTTGTTATTTTTCTGGTTTTCCTCAACTACTGTAAACAAAACTTATTCGCATAAAAAGAAAACAAAAATGGAAAAGAATATGATATATTGATTTTTGCTTTTTGGCAACATAATATTTCGGTTGAACTTTGCTGTTTTATGTTTGTTGGTTCCTTCTTTTTTTCGGGCTGGTTAGCATAGTGAAATGAAAATGGAATGAAAATGGTAACAACATGATTTCATCGCTGATAACATGTATATTGATAGGGCAAATGGTATTTCTTTTCGTTTTCTGAATGAATTGCAACAATATGGTTGCAAATGGTACAGAAATATTGTTATTTCAATATTAATGCATGTTGTGTAAAGATGTGTTCCGTATGTTTTGGCAAGTAGTTTTCCATCAATTTCAATTCAGACAAAATATTATATTTGTATTTTTATGTGAGCACATACCTTTGTGAATAGAAAAATTCAGCCACCTACACAGTGTTCAGAAAAAAAGAAGTAAAATGCTGCATTCTCAAACATGAGAGATCATTTTAAATGAATGATGAAAGAAAAAATATATATTCACTTTATCTGGGAGTATGTTAAAAGTTTTCTGTTTTGTTCATTGCTAACAAAAGCTCTTCTTCCAAAAGATGAACAACTTCGTTGCAGAAATGCCAAAAAAAAAAGAATTTTTTACTGATTGGATCCTGTGCTGGCTCCCAACGAATCAATAGTTATCTATATTGATGCAAAAGTAAGTGAAAAAATAGATGGCTTACATTCTGCTGCACTTTGGCAATCGCTCATTTATAAAGCATTGATATTTAATTGAAAAGTTGTTTTCAGTGTAGCGCGCAAGTTAGTTTTAACATTGAAGAATTGAAGATGAAACGAAAGCACTTCAACTCCGTTTGCAGTAAATAGATTTAAAGCGGGATTTTCAGATGAATCGGTAATTCCAGAAAGTAAACTTCTCTTTTTTGAAAATCGTCTTTAATATTTCTTGTTCTCTCTCTCTCTCTCTCTCTCTCTCTCTCTCTCTCTTGCTTATCCTTATTTCTATTTCGAAAGAATTGTTGAATTCAAAGAGTTTTATATTGTTGAATAAATAGAGAAACGACATATCTTTTTAATTTCATTTCATTTTTTTTTTTTTCATTGATTAAGACACAGAGTAAGAAAGCTCCTTTGTTTATTCAGCTTGAAATCAACAACTCGCCAAAAAGTTTCAGGCGAAATAAAACAATCTGGCATTTGACGTAGAGCAGCTTTGTGAATGAGAATGTAATCTCTTGTGATTGGGGTTAAACAGTAGAGTGCTATAGAAAAGTTTTCGTCGACAGAAGTCTCACAGTATGTTCAAAAATACACCTCACTTGATATTCCCTCAAGCAAGTCAAGAGCCACTTTGGTGAATAAAACATGCGGCAGCTACAGTTGAAATATTTTACTCTTCATCTATGTATCTCATTCTATTTCGCACTCTTTTCACTCGCTCGTTTGCTATTCATTTCCAATAAATTCGCGTGTATCATTCAAACAATATATACAAAATGAAACACTTTGTATGAATTGTATACAATTCAGAGTTTTTCCATTCGCATGTCACATTATAGTATTCATATCCGCTTTTTATTTCTCATTTCAACTCATTCCTCCAATTATTTTACCAAAAAAAAAAAGAAGCTGACTTTTGTGCAGAACAATAATTATTATTCCAATGTTTTATGATTAATTTAATGTTTCTCAAAATGTATAGCACTTGAGCGCACGCAATCATAATGACACGTTCGATATATGTTCAGTTTAATGAAATTCGTTCATAAAAACGAAAACATGCAATGAAATATTCCTTACTGGTGCTTACACAATCAACATTTTCGGGAGCTTGAAAATATTACGATGAATATGTTTATGAGTCACACTAGATTCATTTACATTTTCACATTTTAGTGGTTTTCAATTAAGTCAGATTTTGGCTATTCAAAATCGTGGGCACCGAAAAACTCACTTGTATGGATATGAACAATTTAAATGTTGTGTTAAAATCATGTGAAAAAAAAGTAAGATTCAAACTCTGCGGTAATTGCACACAAGCAAGTACATGAGACTCCATTGCGGATGTCTGCATTTCATGTCTCTTACATACATACTCTCACTGAAAACACGTGTTTTTAATTCATTTTCATTTTTATGTGCTGTTCAGTTCAGTTTTGTTCTTATTTTTTTAAATAGAAAATCCCGTTTTTGCAATCAAACTCACTGTGATTCCATGTCTGTTTTGTACATTTTCCATTTTCATTTTTCAAATTACGCTTCATTGATTCTTCAATACAATTGTCTGTCTTTAGATGGAGAGAATACACAAAAAATAAAGAACATTGTCTTACGATTTTCAAAGCATCTTTATAAATGCTAATTCCCAATGCTTTTTTTTTTCGTATAAAAAGAAAGTGTTTTTTGTTTTTTGGATGAATGCCATGATTTTCAACAATTTTTCAATCGTGTTTTGTTTTTCTTGTTCGCCGAAAAAAAAAATCAAATGGGTTTATTTATCAACTTTTTGCCCATATCGAATCGAACGAGTTTAGCTTACCGTATTTAAATAACTTAAGACACTTTCATAATAACAAGTTTGAATGAAGCTGGATTTCACCTTTTGCCTGAACTTTACGGGAGAAAAAAAAAACATGAAAAATCTCCCTTCTGTTCCAATTTACTTTCTTAAATTCAAATGTCTATTTGAATAATGATGTTCGCCTACTATTCACGTAAAATCTGGAAATATTATGGTTTCCCACTTTCTACTTCCCTCCCCATTTTCTTGATACATTCATTTTTCTCTTTTGTCTATGCACATTACATACACAGGTGGGAGTTGTCAGTTACGATTTGTAAAATTGACGAGCAAAGTTGTTGAAAATCAGTATTGAATTTCATTTTAATAATCATCTTTATAGAGTGAGAGTGAGCAGGATAGAGAGAGAGAGAGAGAGAGAGAGAGAGGTGTGAGAGTTAGAAAGAGAATGATAGAAAGAGAGAAAGAGAGAGCACAGCCATTTCAAAATAACTTTGAATGTCTGTAATATCCCCATGAATTATCTATGAAACGGCGCAGTAATTTAAAAAGTTGTTAGATTATTTGAGAGCAAGCCATATTTTGTACCGAACAAGGTCAATGTTACTAATTTATCTTATCAAAGGTAATTTAAAGCGTTAAATAATGTTCTCTAGTGAGTTGCTTAATAGTATCATTGTTGATAAATGCGCATTGTAGAAAAACATTTCTCAATGCTTGAAAAAGTTTTTTGTGTGTCAGTGGAATTCATAATGGCAATTTTATTATTTCGTGTTGTGAATTTTTCATTGTATATTGCATTTAAGTCGATGGACAAGAAACAGTAGCAAAAGCAATACAATATAATTTGTCGTTCAATTTGGTTGGTCCCTTTTCAACAATTCACACTTTGTTGATGCCGTTTGATTCGGAACGTTTTATTTTGTTGCGTGTTGAAGACAAACGACTGGCGAGAAAAGAGAAAAATGAAGAAAGAAGAAATTACTATGACACATTTTCGTCATGATGCGATAAAACTTGCTTGAATTGTCATTACCTCGAACAGCCTTTCTTTAGCTCAAATATCAAAATGAAATGTACAAGAATATCATTTTCATAGAATGAAAAGTATTTGTGAAAGAAGATGAAGAGGAAAAAGAAACGAAGCCACACAATCCATTAAATAGAATTGGTGTCAAAAATTTGTCGTTAGCCCACGCAAGCATTTCTTTATATTGCTCTGGCGTCTATTTACACTGCCGTTGATTTCGATATGGTTAGCGAGCAAAAAGTGTGTATGGTGCAAAACATATTCCCAAAAAGCCAATTGAGATTGTTGTGCAAAGTGTTCGTCGGATAACGTAATAAACGTCGCCATAATTTCATTCGGGCTCCGCTCAATTCACTCACCCAACCGACCGCCCCCCCGCCCGCTCGGCAAAACATAGACACATCCATACACATATAGAAAGGGTTAAAGTGAGAAAAATAGCAAACGCTTGAAGTAAACTGATCTAAAGATAACGAAACGTGTATATCGTATATAAAAAAAGGTATCATCTTACGAAAGTCCTAATCAACGAAATTCTATGTAACGCACCGAATTGTAAATACATTCGGCATACTCTCGAACTGAGCACGACAAACATAAAAAAGGCAAAATGAAGATTTGTTGGCATCTAAACAGAAGAGAGAAAAATAAAAAAAAAAAAAATAAAAAAATAAAAGAGAGATACATGGGAAAGAAAAAAACGTCAGCATAATCATGAGCACAAAGCCATTGAGCAAAAATCATTGAGCAAGAAAAAACGAATATATCGATGAAAAAAATGTTCGGAGCCAGAGAAATAGAGAAAATGAATGAAGGAAAAAGAGCAGGAAATAAATGTTGTTTTTTGTTGTTGTTATCAGGCGAAAATGTTTGAATTCGTCGAAAGTGTCGGCGAAAAATGTGAGATGAATGCCGGAGAAGCTTTTAAATACAGGAAGTTGAAAATATTGCGAATTTATCAGTTCTAATTTTCGATTTTCAGTGTCAATGCTTTCAATGATTGCATTTCGTCAGGTTTGTCAGTCTGCCCATTGTGTTTGTCATCATTTCCATTCACTTTGGATAGCTCCGTTATCTCTCGACCATATTTTTCGCGAACAAAAAAAAAAAAGAACTTTTTTCTTTCTATTCAACGCGCAATGACAATGATATAAAATTGCACAATAAATATTGCTATCTGCCCGAGTCACTTTTCTTCTTCCATCGATCTCTCCCACTCTCTGTCTCCCTTTCTTTCTTTCTTCCTTTCTTTCTTTCTTTCTTTCTTTCTTTATTTCTTTCTCTCTTTCTGTATCCGTCTGTACCATTGAATTACCTTGGTTCTGTGCTTTCTTTCGTTTCATTCTAATTCAATTTGCATTTTTGCGTTGTCGCATTCAGCATTCACTTTTGTTGTTATATTTAATAGGACAGAATCGTTTCGATTCAAAAGGTTGCCATTTCGATTTGGTTTTACTTGTGTTAGAAACTTCCGTTTGCTACTTGATGTATTGAAGTTGAATTCGCGCCATTTCTCATTCCCAAGTGTATGCAAACAATAAAATCAACAACAACGATCTTTCGACGACTCTTCTTCAACCAGCAAAACAAAAAATAAATATGGAAAAACGAGAAAATATACTCACCTCACTTTGTATTTTATCATTTCTCGAATCGTCACCAAACTCTCTTAGCATATATACATTTGTAAGAGAAGCTTGGCCGAATAAAAAACACTAACTGAGAGTAAGAGGGATAGAATGTGTAATATTGTTGGAAAAATGTCGATAAATATGTATGGTATTTGCACACAGTGTAGTTGAATTGAACTTCAATTCAACGATGAACAGTTCGGTGTATTCAGATAGTAGATTGTATGTAAAAAGTCAATATGTCATCATACCCGCCAAACATGTGCGATTCGATACAAGCAAATAAAAAGGAATGAATAGAAGTGAAAACAGACGAGAGAAAGAGAGAGAAAGAGGAAGAAAGCGAAAAAAGAAAGTAATTGAAAAGTACGCATTAGGTTCAATCGAAACTTATTCATCGAATGTTAATGTCAATAAAAAGAAGAAGTAAATACATATTTATTTGATTCAATCGAAATATTCCCGTCCTATCAACCGAATTCCAAGAATAGAATGATTGAACACAAAATTGAGATAAACAGAATTTGAAACATGTCTCTCCGAGATGAAAATCAAATAATGTCACTGGCGTTCGCTTTTTTTCCTTGTCACTAGAAATTTCGTCTATTTTCTCCATTTCCACACCTCGCCGAAGCGTTAAGCCGTCGTTTGGAATGCAAAAAAAAAAATCCAATGCAAACTGTATTTAACTTGTATGTTTCAATTTGATACGATCGTCGTATCGTGTCATTTATGTTTACATATAAATTAAAGCCTGATAGCACTTATGCCTTTTTGAAAAGCCAAACATTTGTTCGCGCAACAATCACTCACATTGACATACATTATACTTATATATACCAATACCAATATCAATACCAATACCTATCCATCTACATATTGTATTGATTTCGGTTTTATCATGGAGAAACCTCATAAAACAAAACGAATTCATTTTCTATTAATGCAAATGTGTCTGCAAAAGTAAATGAATCGAAAGAAAATCGATGATATTAATGATAGATGGAGTTCAACCACAGGGAATGTATAAATCATTCATGTACATTAATAATGCCTATAAATCAAGGAGCGAATATATTCATTTTACTTTTGAATGAAAATAACAGCAGCAACAACAAAAAAAAATTGATAACTAAGTGATGCAACTTGTATTCAAAACAGGCTTAAAAGGGCTTGTATTTTTTATGAGAAAATTTCCATTCGTTTAAAAAGTTTTAAAATAATATGAAAACTATGAAATGAAAAAGAAATACATTGATTGATGCACAAGTTCAATAATAAATCAAGTTCCAAATTAAGTTTTTCAATTTTTGATTAAATTTATATAATTTTCTTTTTTTTAAAATGAATTCTGTAAATTGAGCCACTTGGTATTTTCAGTGCATTTTTTCATTGTTGCGAAATTGTTATATTTACTTGAATAAAAAAATCATATATTCATTTTCATAGTTTCCATAGACATACACGGGCGCGTGTATCATTATCCCTCGCATTGCCAAAATCAATCACAAGCGAAATCGCGTGCGTGCTCAACTCTATAAATAGAAGACATACAGCTATGAAAATCAAAATCAAACAATAAGCGAATAGGCACATGAATATCAATGGTTCATTACATTTGAATATATTTCGTGCAGAGGAATTCATTTTTTTTTTGTTTATTATTCACATAAATATGGCTTCATTTTTGTTCAGCATATTTAACAAATTGAGTGTGCCTGTTGAATTGGTATCTTTTTCGTTGTTGTAGTTTCATTTTAAAAGAGAATTTACTGCATGCATTCCCATTGATTTTGGATATTTCAATGCATTGATGAAATCAAGTGCATCCATATGATTAATACATAAAAGCCACATTATTCTGATTGATGAAAATTCATTGTTCTGAAATGAAACGAAATGAAATGCATCACATATTTCAATATGAAAAAAAGAAAAAAAAATTTGATTCGAAAGCAAATCGCATAATCTACTTCATTTTGGAAAGTGCTTAAAAAAATGCTACTTGATGAAATTGCTCTCCATGTATGAAAATCAACAGAAAAAGCGCTTTTTTTTCAAGCGAAAACATTTTTTCTTTTCAACTCGAATTTTGCATTCAATTCATTTTTTTTCTCACTCTTCAATGGAAATTTGTGATTCGTTTCGTCCATTAACCTAGATATGGAAATGATAATAATGCCAAAATCCTAAATAATGAAAATAGTTTGTACGTTTTGAGTGTGCAATATGGTTAATGCTGATGTGGTTATTTTGTTTGTTTATTTCATGGAATTCATTTCAGTGCCAAACGTGAGCTTTCGAGTGTATGCGCCAGGATTCTTTGCCAGATTTATGGAATCGCATGCAGTAATGTTTCAAGGTAATGCAGGACTAAAACCAAAAGAAGGTGAAGTTACATCAAGGCCATGGCAATGGCCTATTAATTATCGGGTAAGTGAGATTTATGTTGACGAAATATGAAATTTTCGTGATATAATCATCGTCTGCAATGCAAATCACAATGTAGAAGGAAGGTCACTCCTCTCCCATTCCAACCATTCCCCTTATTTCCGGAAAACAAAATGTGTACCATGAGCAATTCAATTTACACATTACAATTCATCTTGAAACCGTTTTGCGCAGAATAACAATTTTAATCGATACACTGTTGTTGCTATTTTTCTCACTTTCATTTTTGTGTTTTTTTTTTCGGTTTTTGTTTTGTATGCGAAAATAGGGTCAATTCTTTTCTGGCAGTGCTTACCGTATCTACTTGCTTGGCAATCCTATTATCTGGTGGAGCAATTTGGTATTTTTGGCCATATTTTTGTTAGTGTTACTTGTGTCGGCCGTTAAAAAGCAACGTGGCTACAAAAATAATTTCGAGAATAATGGTAACGTAACAAATTGAATGAACAAGAAACGAAGAAAAATGAATGGGATGCGAAATGATAGAGAGAGAGAGAGAGAAATAGAGCGAGAGAGTGTGAATCATCTTTCCGTTCCAAAAATGCGATAAATAATAGGGAGAAGAGAGAGAGAGAGAGATAAGAGAAATGTCGATTGAAGCGCTCAAAAAAGTGTGCGTGGGAAAAAAAAGATCGCGAATGATGAAAGAAGAAAAAAACTGAATCTATCTTTTTAAGCTAGAAGGACGTTAGACGTTAATATGCCAATAAAAATTTTGTTTCAGCTGCTGAATTGTTCACATAAATTCTCTTGACACTCGCATGAAATTGAAATTTACGGTAAAAGTGGAAAAAAAATCGCCCGCGAAGATAGAAAAAAAAAAGAAAAATCCTACGAAAAAAAAATTGTATGCTAAATGAAAAACAGCTGCGAAAACAAATTCACAAAAGTGAGCGTGCAAAAGACCGAAAACAGAATGCCAAATGGGCGAAAACCGAAAAAAAAAAAATAGAATGTGAAAAAGCAACGCCTCGAAATGAAAAAGCGAGAAAAAAAACACACGCACATCGCACAAAAAGAGCAAACAGAGGAAATTTGCGTTTAAAAATTCAAGTTTATAAATTTTAAGAAGATGAATCAAGAGCATCGGCAAGAGGAAACACAACGATTCTCAAGGCTTTATGTTTACTTGATACGCCACTTCCGTTCGCAACGAGCAAAAAAGCAAAAAAAAAAACAAAATAAAGCGAAAAAAAGTATGCGCTTATCTGTATGCCAAATCCAACAATATAACATGTGCGTGAGCAGTAAGCTCATCTCTTATGATTCAATAATAAATGATTGAATTTATTACGTCCCATTTGGCTTCATCATTTCTCGCATCGCGTTCAAACAAAAGCCGTATGCACACAGTGCACACATATACACATACAGACAGAGAGAAAGAGAGAACTCATCAAACACATGCTCACCAGCCGCCGCTAACACCAGATCGATACTATTCTCTTTAAATGTCTTACTTCGAATCCACTTAAATCGCTCAAGAAAAATCGCACTCAACACAAGTACAAAAAAATAAAAATCCTAACAAAACGGAAGCAAAAAAACCAACAACAACGAATGATTCACAACATCTTGTCTATTTTAAATTTTCTTTTATCAAGAAAAGAAAAAGAAAAAAATCAACGCGATTCAATGAGATTCGGAATTGCCACTTTCTCAAGTGATGTTTTTATAAATTGCGATAATTTCATGGCTGTCGATGTGTTAACGCACAGGAATTCCTGAAATAAAGCAAATTAGATAAATTCGGTTTCGGTGTCACTATAAATATTGAGCATTTCGTCGCATTTCGTACTTATCACTTGTTTTGGCAATGAAATATTGCGTCTTTACATCATTTTAAGACGATGCTAAAAAGATTGTAAATTAATGATAAGTTCCACAATCCCGTTTGAATTTTTAAAGCCTAATTTTCTCGCGAGCAAGAGAGAGAAAGTGTGTGTGTGTGTGTGCGTGTGTGTGTGCGTGTGTGTGTGTGAGAGAGAGAGAGAGAGCGAATAATAATCCAAAATTGGAGACGAGGTACTTAAGATGTTGTTGGAATGAAAGCAAAGCAAAGCAAAACACAAAAAAGAATTGCGTCGATAAAAAAAGTAATTCGTTTGGCAAACAGCCCCGTTATGCTTATAAAAGTTGAAAAAATTGGTTCCACAGCAACATGAATTTTCTACATGTGCATATATGTGTATTTGTTTTTTTTGTTTTTTGTTTAACTGACTTTTGACCAAAATGAATGTAGAAAAAATTGAAAGCAGGTCATTTTAGTCACATTTAGCTTATCTCAATGAAGTTTCGATGCAAACTGTGTTTCGCTTTGCAATATTCATGTATTTGGCCATTTCGACATTTGCAGTACATTCATGACGCCAACAGAGTGCTGAATTTTTTCTTATCTTGGTTATTTCTGTACTGGTTTTTGGTATTGCTCTCAATTTGGTCGTCTCTATTTCTGAATCTCTCGTCCACGTTCATTTTCTGTTCCAACTTGAAATGCAATAAAGATAATTTTTATGAGTTTAACTATTCGTTTTAGAATCTATGGGGAAATCGTTGAAAGCATCGGTATGGATGTTCATTGGATGGTTGCTGCATTATGTTCCATTTTGGGGAATGGGTCGAGTACTTTATTTTCATCACTATTTTCCAGCCTTAATATTCAATTCGATGTTAACAGGTAAAATAAAAACTAGATTTTAAACAATACACCATCCACCACCCCCGTTGCCAAACGAAAAATTGCTCTATCTCTTGTTATATTGCATCTCGTTGTGTTTCTCTTTTTTTTTTTTTTTATTTGGCATCAATTTTCCTAATGTGTTTGCTTGCACACCGCAAATGTTCGTTTTCATTTCCTTCGATATTGCATATTTTATGTTTATGCTTAAAAGTGTGTAAAAACAGCACATTTAACCGAACGAAGAACAAGAAAAAAAATTTATATATATAAATAAACCGAAAGCAATATTTGTGCTTGGGAAAAGATGCCGTCAACGAATATATTTATGATGGAAGTGGTAGCATGGATTTTCGCGTCACCCTTGATGCATCCGTCGTAACATAAAAAAAAAAATCGTCGATGTTATTTATGTGTTTTAATATAAATTTGATGTGGCACACAATGCCATACATTGCTTGGTTTGTTGCCATTTTATACGTTAAAAATGCGTGCGTACAATGAAGCCAAACTATTTGATTTTCATTCATTTTTTATCATGGCAGAAGACAAATAGCTTCATCTTCACTCAAACATTAACAATATGAAGCTGAATCGGCTGCTAAGACTTCTTACAACAAAATGCTAAGTTCCGGCTAAAACAAAACACATGCCCGTCTTGATGTTGTCTCTGTTCATATCTCAAGTTACTGACAGTTTATGTTAACGTTACCGGATTTTCTTGTCGGCGCGTTTCTTGTTTCGTTTCAGTTGATTTTTTTTTTCCTTAAACTTCACTTCGAATTCAAGTCATTTTGTTTACAGTGTCGTAGTCGTCGTCGTCATTTTGTTCAATATTATATGCACGCCTGTTGGTAGCACACAATGTCTTTATACTTCGTTCAATTTATGTATGTATTTTTCATGTCATGTTGTATATTAATTTATTGTTATTAATATTAAGTAGTTGGTGAAAAAGCCACAATATTCCTTTTGAGGCCGCATAGTTTTTCCATTCGTGGATCCTGGTTTTCTATTTGCCACATGCAAGTGTATCTCTGTTTTCTTCTCTGTTTCCCATTACCTTCTTTTGATATGCATGACACGAAAAACTAAAATATTCGCCTATGTGGTGAAAGGTAAAGGTGCTGAATTGCACCAAATATCACACAACACCATATCTCTTCGCTTAGTATTTTTCACATAGCTCAAGATATAATACATAAATTCACAAGAGCATAAATATAATAAAATAAAATAAAAATCAACTGATGGACGTTATACAAAATACAAAACGAAAAACGATGAAACAGAAAAAAAGGAAAGAAATGAGGATGAAAAAAAAATACTAAACTGAAAATGGAACGAGAGAAATATCCGTCTGCCGTAATGTAATCATGCATATTATGCGGTGCGTGCGAACAGTTGAATGTTGCTGAACTGACGAAATATTATGATATGTCGTAACTTGTTATCTAATGCTAAATGTTTTACGTGTTTTTTTTTTCTTTCCCTTCTCTCCATTGAATCGTTTTTTTTTCTTTTTTTTTTTTTTTTTCTTTATGTCAAGCGTGTGTATTTGTGTGTGTGCGAAAATTCTTGCTAGATGCAAAAACATTCAGTTCTTATAGCAACAACAATAGCAATGGTAATGATGATGTCGTTCGTATCACCATTGAATAAAATGAAGAAAAAAAAAGAGAGTGAGAAAGAAAAACATGAGAACGTTATGCTTTGTTCTTTTGAGGAAAAGCATCACAAAACTGTACCGGTTTTTGTGCTTTTGTGGCACTTTGATAACAAGTAATCATCGGTTTTTATGGTCGAAACGAGCATCGTTTAAGCAATTTTACTGTGGTTCAATATTATATATTTCAGTTTCATGGAATCCATCACAATAAAAATGACCAAGTGAATGCTCATTTTGAATCAGATTAAAATTTATGCGATATTTTCATTACTTTTGACAACATTTTTATGATCAAAATGCGAAATGTGTTTGAACGACGAATTTTTAGAGCTATTTTGCTTTCGGTAAATACATAGAAAATGGGAAAGAGTGTGGAGATTTGGCCATGCTTTTTGATAGATATGGTTTTGTTTCCGTTAGTGGTGTTTGGATAATTTTTTTTTTTTTTTTTTTCGTACGAACCATCAATCAGAGTTTACGGCTTGATTCAGGCAACATTTGGCTATTCGAAAACTGGTAATAAAATGAAAATTGAAAATTTTTCAATTGAAATTTGTAAAATGGGGGGGGGGGGCGAACAGAAGAAAAAAATCACTCCTGTTGTCCTAACTATGTTCACTTCCGATGCAATTTTATGGGCTATTTTAAATGAGAGATAAATCAAAAAACTGTGTGCGAATTCCCACCGTGAAAATTCGGCTGGTTGTTCATAAAGCATGTTGCGTAATGAAACCAAGCAGTTTTCAAAAGCACACAACTCAAAATGAAGAGATGCATTTACTAGAGAGAGAGAGAGAAAGAGAGAGAGAAAGAGAAAGAGGAGTGTGAGGCACCAAAAATGGTGGTGGATGGCAACGATGAAGGATAGAAGAAGAAGAAACATTCATTAATGACACAATCATGATTTTCAGGTCCGATGGTGTATTATTTGTTACAACGTTTGCCAAAATGGATGCAGCAAGCCGTGGTTGGCACCACATTGGCATTATTGGCCTATAGTTTTGTACTATTCTCACCGTTAGCATATGGAATGACCGGTTCAACGGCTAATGAAGCAAATTCAACAATGTACAAATTGAAATGGTTAAACAGCTGGGAATTTTGAGTTTGCGAAAATGCCCAAATACTCACCAAATATTTGTAAAAATTATTATGCAAACCATTTCCGGCAAAATTCAACGTAAATATCTCACTGCACATACAACTAATGACAATATCAACGATGACAATAGCAATAACACAAATGCACACAGGCCAATTTCATACCATGTGTGCGTTTGTATGTTTCCAATTTTAAATGTAAATTGAAAGAATAATCGCGCATGCTGTACATTTGTAATTAGGTTTTTGTACTTGTAAACGCGATCAAATTTCCAGATAGAAATAAATTAATATTGACAAGGGGAGAGGGAGATTGAAAGGGAGAGAGAGAGCACCAGAGTTGGTTCTCTGGCATTTTGTAGTCGGTGCCAATCGAAATACAATACTCATATTTATTTTACATAGTTTATAAAAATATTATTAGCTAGATCGATAAGCAGCAAAATATACAAACTAGAATGGTGCATTTCATGGAAACGTGTTTTCCAATTGCATTTTCCATGTGCCAGCGAAATATAGTTTTTGTTATTTTCAAGTATATTGTGTAATGCGACCTAGATTCAGGCAAATATTTTATATGCAATGTGCATGTTTCAGGTTTTGAATAAATGTCATTTTATCTGTTGAACTCAACAGTGCACGGTATGGCGTCGAGAACACCACAATAGAATACCATTTTGAATGCATGTTGATGATAGAAACTGAATATAGTTAAAGCTAAAGAGAAAAAGAAAGAGAAAATAAAAAAAAAAAAAAACATTGCATATAATAACATTTGCTTTATTCCATTATGATATTCGAATTTGATTTGCAAGCTAGAACAATACAACCATTGATTGCAAATGAAAATCCATTTTATATTATAAAAATGTTATTGCAATTGCTTTGTATTCATGCAATGAAATGAAATGAAATGAAATTTAATGAAAATAAAATAAAATAAATGATAAACGATATATACGGGGTATTGTCATACATATTTTGCAACAAAATTATAATGATTTTTTCAACAGCATAACTGTGGGACGAATAATGAGATTTACGATGTAATGAGTTTTAATTTAGAAAATGATTGAAACGAAATTGTAATGGCAAACGCTTCTATAAAATTGCATTTATTCATTGTTCTATACCATAATGAATCAACAAATTGATTTAATTCCACCACATTCACTGAATATTTAATTTTCTATTTGTTTACAACAACAAAAAGGAACTTTTTCTTGTTTTCTTTTTTTTTTTTTTAATGTTGTCATTCAGCTCATGAAAATATGCTGTCAAACACACATTATGCACATTCTGGATAATATCACGTTCTCATATCCGGCTGCAGTAATCGATTTAAATCCAGTTTTCCTCTTCGCTGCACTCATACACGAGAGACAGCATTCCTCTACACTTTCATTGAATTGATGCAAGATAAGACTCAATGTTTTTGACACACACTTAAAGTCTCAAATGAAAGAAGATCTAATCGAGTAAAATCACGCGACAACAAATTACTTGAAATGCAAAATTATCCACTGCAAGTGGCGCATATCAAAACCTTGAAGTTGTAAAAAAAAAAAATACGAACAGAATATTGCCGGCGTGTGTATGAAGAAGCACTGAGAAGTGAATGTGGCTTTATTTTTTTTTTTTTTTTTTAATGGGAAAAAGAAGCTTTCATATTGACTCTGCGAAATGTTTCCTGTTCAACATTACTTCCATCCTTTCCAAGTGGGTAAGTAAAATGGTAAATGCACACGTAAAAATATGAGAAAGCTCAATAATATTTGGAAAAGAAAAAATGCTCACAAGCAAATACTGGAATAAATGTCAAAATCTTTATTCCAATTCGGAACAAAAAAAAAAAAATGAAACACTCAAGAATGGAGTAACTATGTATTGGTTTATTCCATTATGGAGAATATACGTTAGACTTACGCAAACCATTTTGACAAGCGCAAATGACAAATTCTCTCCATACTGGAATAATATAACACTCGTTTATTCCATTTCAGTATAGCCGATTGTGTCCATTTGGTATGTAAGTCTAACGTATTGAGTTTGTATAAGTCTAACGTGTACTCCATAATGAAATAAACCAATAGTTACTCCATTCTGGAGTGTTCCATTTTTTGTTCCGACTTGGAATAAAGACTTTGACATTTATTCCAATATTTGCTTGTGTGTATGGACAGAATTTGCTTGTGTGTTTTTTGTTTAATAAAATAATAATAAAGTCTAATAAATCATAAATCGGAAAACATCTAATTCAGGCGTAGTGTCAATACAAACAGAAGAGATTAAAATAAAAGCAAAAACACCTAATAACATCAAAATGGGCTTTTTATATGATTATCAGATAAACATTTTTAGTGATACTCATGATCAAAAAATATTAGTATTGTGTTGCTTTTCTCATTGTAAAATTCAATTTTACAAATTTACTCATTTTTTAATGAAAATATTTTCACATGATGTCGCCAAAAACACATACTGTTTCTTTTGAGTGCGATGCGTGGGATGTATTAAACCATTTGCTGTTTATTCCAGTTTTGCGTCACAATGAGAACTTCGAAATGTGTTTTTACTTACTATATACCACATTTTTTAATCGAATTACAATTATTCTTTTGTAAGCAAGACATTGACATGCTTATCTTTGAATTGTTGGAAAATTGAATTTGATAATATGAAAACATTTGTTCAAAACCCATGGATTCGATGAAAGATTATGACAAAAGTAAAGAAAAATTCAAGCTTTGAAGAAGAGGAAAATGATGATAGCAAATGTGATTGTATCAATTCATTAACTGAAATTTAGAAAACTTATAATGAAGCAATAAAATATATACACAAAGTAAATTGGTTGAATGCAATGTCAGAAGAAATTAATTCAAGCAATAAAAATAAGACTTGGCAATTATGTGTTTTACCTAATGATAGAAAAGCAATTAGATACAAATGGTTATTCATTTATGAAGAATAATAAAAAGGGACTAGCTGTAAAATTTAAGGCAAGATTGGTTGCACGAGGCTTCTCTCAAAAATTTTAGTTGAACTACAATCAAACATTCGCACCGGTTGCTAATCAATCTACATTAAGAATACTTTTGAACATATGCGATATCGCATCACAAGAGAACTACAATGCAAAACATTTGAATATAAAAACTGCATTTTTATATGGCAAAATTAAATGCGAAGACGATATTTGGATTCGGTTAAATGAAAGAGGGTATGGTGATTAAAAATTTTTATTTTTTTTTTTTTTTAAAAAATATTTAAAAATTTTTTTTTTTTAATTAAAAAAAAACATGTTTGTCATTTACAACAGAATTTTTACGGACTTAAACAAGCACCACTATGTTGGAACTTTTTTTTCAATGAAATGAATGAAAAATTTCTGAAATTCGAATTCAAGAGAACAATTAGTGATCCGTGCTTGTATTATCTGAAAGTTGGTAATGAATGCTTCATATTAATTTATGTCGACGATATTCCAATTGTATCAAAAAATTTGATTCAAATTCAATTAAAAAAAATCGAAGAATTGAAAAATGTACATACTACATTTGTCAAGAAAAATACATCAAAAAATTAGAAAAAAATTCAACTTGAAATTTATCTTGATAACAAACATCATACATTGAAAAAATTTTATTTGAATTAAAAAAAATTCAAAAGAATTCAACTATATTGTATGAAAACAATCAAAATGATCAGTAACGATAAAACATCACAATTTACAAAAAATATTGATATCAAATATCATTATGTAAAGGATGAAATTACAAAACAACAAATAGAGATAAAGTACTGTTCAACAGATTATATGTTAGCAGACATAATAACAAAAGCTTTTTCATACAATATATTCAATAAACATGGCAAAAGAATGAAATTCATACAAGATTTGTATGAAGTAAACTATGTAAACTGTTATCAATATTAATATATAGTTTATAATATACAAATTCAAAGGAAAATGTTGGAAAAAAAAAAGTTTATAAAAATCATAAAATACATTTTATGAAGTATTGAAATAAATATTGTCAATTCTATTGTAGAATATCATTCGATCAAGTCGTATTCATTTTAATTTCACACATAAATATGGTACAAAAATCTTCAGACGATTAGCTAATACCTATAACTTCTATCTAACATTCTACCCAAAAAAAAAAACGAAATGTGTTCTAAATGTATTGATCCACCACTATGCAATAAATATTCAACATTTTGAAATAATTGTACATCGTCAAGTTCGATGATAATACATTGTGTATTGTCGATATTCAATGTAAAATACATCTTTGATTTGCTATGAGATATTTAACGAAATATCTGGCAATTTCTCTGGTTATTATTTACTTTACACAATCCAAAATGTTTTTGTCAAAACCCATATGTAGTACCCATGGAAAACACAATTCAATTTACTTGTATATATAAAACAAAACAAGAGAAAACAATAATATAAAGGGTATAAAAGAGAATCGAATGATGCATATGTTCATTAGTTGAGCATCTCATTCAAAATGAATTGTATTTCACAAACTACACTTTTTCTGGTTGTCTTTGCAATTGGCGTAAGTAATTCAAATATATTTTCATGAAAAATTGATACGGTTTATTATTATATATTATTTTTTGTTTAATTCGTTCGTTAATTTTTTGTTCTTTTTTCTTTTTTATTACTTTTCTTCCTTTTTTTAATTTTCTTTTTGCTTTTTTTTTTACATAAAACAAAGATCTCTTCTACATTTGGCGATATATGTAGTGGAAATGTTACCACCTGCGAAGATCATTTGAGTACAATTAATGAATTAAGCTCAGATTTTGAGGACTCTGATAATAGAGTGTATGTGGAATATCAAAGGAATGTTGCCCATCTTGTTGCTTATATGGTCACAGTGACAAATGACTATATCGGTTGTTGTAATAAGTATGATGGGATTGTGAGACAGCTGAATCAAAAACCACATCACGCCGTGTACAAACAATACAAACAAATTCTCAAAACTAAATTCGCGGGCCTAACAGACTGTATTGGAAGAATAAAAAATGAGATGTCAAATTTAAATAAATTTTCCAAAGTGCAAGCATTAAGACAGTATTTACTCGAAATAAGGGATTTGGAATTATACAATGATAGAGATTGTTAATCATTCATAATCTATTGTAAATCCAGAAAAAAAAAAAAAAAAAATCAACCAAATTGTTTCAATTGTAAAATTGCAATAAATAAAGCCATACAAAAAACAAATACTTAGTAATTGTTCGAAATTTGAATTAATTTTTATTTCTTATTTTTTATCCTCAATTTCCGATGTATAAGTAGAATTAGTTTTACTTTTTATAGATTTATAAAGATGAGAAGATATGTACAAAATTCAAATGTACATGTTCAAGACTGTGATAAAAACTTTACTGCCTACGTTAATACTATGGGTACCATGCTTATTTCTCTATATATATATTACTTGAAGAATCGAATTGTAATAACAATGTCGCGACATTTATTACAACGACTTTCATCGCTTAGAACAAAATTACTACTTACATTTTAATTTCGGCTGAGCGCAACCTTGCACCACCTGCGGTGAGCGTATGTAACTTTTTGATATGTGTCGTACTTATTGCAAACAAATGTATTACTGTTGTTTTTGTGATGCCACTAAAAATTGTGAAATGATACTTTGAGAAACCTTTTTTTTAATACAGTTTTGAGGTTGGTATCGTGGAAAAACAATTTCCTTCCATTGCGGATAAAGTCGAATCTTTAAAAAAAAAAAAAAAACGAAAATGTGAAAATTAGGTAAAAACAAAGGAAATGTTATCACAATATCTTATCAAAACAAATCATATAAATATGATGTTTTGAAATTACAGGAAGTGAAACTATATTTCATCTAACTTCTGATTAGTATATTTATTTAAGCCATATCAAATGAATCCATTCACTTTTGTTAGTTAAATTATATTAAACGGCAATTTCTGTGCCCATTGTGTGTAATTTCATTTTCACTTTTATAATACATGAATATTTCATATCGCAGCGAATGCAAATCAATGAATAATTAAATCAAATGCATTAAACAGCATGGCATCACTCGTAATTGGATTCGAAGCGGTAACAAAAGAGATATGTAAAAATGAAGTGGAATCTCAAGTTTAGATTTTCCAAATCAATTGAAAAGTTCAACATTTTGACGAATCTTCCGGCATATTTATACATGAGAGTGGAATCACCCGCTCAATGGCAGATGTTGTTGTTGTTATAAACAGTGGAAAATAATGAATTTAGTACGTATGTTCGTTCGTTTGTTCGTTCGTATGCGTTCATTATATACGCTGTTTCTTTTTCACGATATTTCCATAATTAGTTCTATCACTATGTATAAAGAGCAAAGCGATAATTTCGTTTAAATTCGCTAAAAGGCACTTCGCCATACCATCGAAGAATCAAGATATAAAACATTCATTCTGACGCACTTGGTGTTGTTGAGCATTATCGTTTAATTTGCTTTCGCTAACAGGATTCACTTCCATTTCGTTCATTTCTCTCATTCACAAAGTGTCTGCCATCGTCGTCGATGTCATCGACGTCATCGTCACTGTAGCAGTAACTGTGCTTGCAACTTGAAACAAGTACATTAGTTCACTTATTTCGTTTTCTTTTAATGCATACTCCATTAAAAATTTAAAAATCGAAAGAATTTTGCCGCTCACTATTTGAATGCAGTGTGTTGTATGTTGTTGTATTTTTTATGCGTTTGACATTGCAATACCGACTCATTATTAGCAACAGACGCACCAAAGATCCATCATAGTCACTTGAGAGATGGCACATTGCAACGAAAAAGAGTAGGCTCATTTTCATAAGTGAATATCGCTTAAGAATAGGTCGAGTGACTTCTTAGCAACTGCGTTTACTCAGTCATTCAACAAAACAATTTCACTCACTCACTTACACTTACAGAAACACACGCGCCTACATGCAGCAAATTCAACAAAAAAAAAACTTCACTTCTTTACAGCAAAATATTTATAACACTCATACACGATGGTTGTGTGTTAATGAAGTCACCATCCGTTGTTGCTTTCCAAACAGGATACACTCTCTCTGTGCAAATGCGACATTATGCATTTAATTATATTTGCATATGGAGACTTTTTGTACAAATATTCTCCGTTATATGAAATTGCAACGTTTTAACAGTTACGTGAAAGCCCACATTCTTCATTGCAAAAATACAAAATGTATGTAAATTAAATGTCAAGGGGTCAACGCCGAATGATAAAAATCATATTTTCAATCATTTTAATGATTCATAGAATTTGCTTATGACATTTATCATGGCCGAAATAGACAAATACATTAAAACTATTCAACGTTGCTCGGTAGTGATTTGTCCCCTGAACACTGAAGGAAAAAAATACTTCAGTATTTCCGTCATCATTATTTTCATTTAGACTCTGAAAAAGAATAAATCGAATAAAATGTTTTAAGTTTTAGTAGAAAAACTAATGCAATTAAACTGAAACTGGAACAAAGATAGCCAACAACACGAGCCAACTAACGGTGATGGTTATTTGAAATGCAGCGACAATTCTATTTACTTTTTCAAAGTTTACACTAGAGTTTGCAAATGCTAAAAGTAAGGTAATAACTTATTACTAATAAGTGTGAACACAATGTTTGCAATGCATTTTTCGCACTCACTCTCTCTCTCTCTCTCTCTCTCCATATTTTCTGCATTTCGTTCACAAATCAACTTGCCGAGCATCCATTTATGATCACTCAAATGAGACAACTTATTCATCAAATAATTTACAAGTCAATGAAACAGCATTTATTCATTGAATGCATCGAAATTTACATGGAAAAATTGTCAAGTCCAGGTTACTTGAATTTTTTCGGTATTTTTATTTTCATTTCTGTTTGTGAAAACTGCTGTATTGTCATTGAAACTTTACTTATAAGCAGAGAGCAACTTATACAAAATATTTCTGCATTTTTCTTGTCTTTTTCAATTTGAAAAGTACATGTTTTTTTTTTACTTACAAATCTATTCAAGCACTCGATGGGATGAATAAATGAAATGAAATTTGTAGAATCATTTTGATGAGCTTCGTTTCGTCGTAAGTCATTCAACTAATTTGAAAACATAAATTCTCATCTCATTTTCCAGTTTCTTGTTACTTGCACAAAAATGCTTATGGCAATTTGTCATAGTGTATATACCTCGTTTCTGCTATACCTTCGGTGCCATTCATTTTCATCATTGCATTAAGTTGCATTGCGAAAATGCTTTCATTTTATGTTATTTCATTTCGATTGCGTTTCAAGTGGTTTCCCTTTTAAAATGCATTTACTATGGATAATTCACTTGATGAACATTTCCACCCGACTTCTTTGGATCCTCAACAAGAAGGTAATTTATATTTGCAAACACATTTTTCCGACCAGCACAAAAATTCAACAGACTTTACAGACGATGCAAATTTCATTCCATGGAAATTCTATTAAACATAACGAATGACACACACATACGCGCATAGTTTTAATTCTGGTTTCAGTTTAAACGCAATTTGAACATAGTTTGGATTTTTTTTTGTTTTTTTTTTTTCTTTTTTTTTGAAGAAAGATTCTTATGAGTATTTTTAATTTTGTAATGGAACACATTTACAATGGAATTTTATCGAACTTTGAGTGCATTGAATGCTGTAACATTGACAATAGTATGACAAATTCGCTTTAACCTCCATCTAGTGACACTCAAGTCTCCATATATAGAACAAAATGTATCGAGAAATATTGTATTGTGTTCAGAAAAATAAATACACTTAAATTCATTTAACATATCACAGGCGCCATCTGTTGAACCTTTAGTATTCGAAGCACAAAAAAATGTCATTGAATAGTCCGCTTGAATTTTATTCAGACTTTTATATGATTTCAGGAAATACACTTAATGAATGATATGATATGGCGTTATAATTCAATTTTCTCGGTTGGATGCAAACAAACTCGTTTTGTATATTTAGCTAGAGAATGTTCTAATAAATGTTATCGGTATGATGTGAATTAGTATTCTGAACTTTAGAGTGAAATATTTTGAAAATTGGTCATTCAACATTCAATGCGTTTTGCATTTGAAATAGTCACAAGAGTCCAAGAGAAAGTTGGTGTGAGACTAACAGCTCATAGTAATACATACTATATAGTGCCAAACATATCTTTTGAGTTTTCACATCTTCGAGCAAACAAATTCAATTGAAGCGACAGCCAAACACAATACACAAAACCAAATGAACCAAAAACGACTGTCAGCTTGCCTTGGAATATGTGCAATGCACATGAAATTCATTATTATTATTATGCTTCACTGCATTTTA
Organism: Resseliella maxima; assembly: GCA_029041755.1. Taxonomy (NCBI): domain Eukaryota; kingdom Metazoa; phylum Arthropoda; class Insecta; order Diptera; family Cecidomyiidae; genus Resseliella; species Resseliella maxima. The sequence continues at coordinate 152,458 of JAQOWM010000951.1, read as the reverse complement.
CCCCCATCAATTTCGTTCGTATTAAGTTTGTTGTTAGTTTTCTTAGATGCACATTCAACACGTTTTTCCTGCACATTGAACCAATGAAAACTTGTTTCTTGGTGATTTTTGGTGCGGTTTTGGACTCCGTGATTTGATGAAAACTTATAAGTTTTTCACATTGCTTTCATTGTTTCAATGAAATTTTCTTCATGATACAGCAATGTGGTACCAACGTTTCCGAGCGCATCCGCTGTATCATGTCTGCCTCCATTGATTATTTTCTATTTTGATATGTTTGATATTATCAAAAAATGACAAGAATAGAGAAAAATTTAATTTAAAAACCAATATTTTCGCCGCATTGAAGTGCGTATTTAGATATCAGAACAAACGTAACCGCTAAAACGAACGTCAACATCAAAGTGGAAATGCTATGAATACAGTAAAATACCGATGCAAACAACAAACTATCCATGGAGTTTCGGACGAAATAACATCCTGTGTTTTGTAGTTTAGGATTTGTTTCTGCTATTTTCTCTCTCAAATAATATTATTGCTGCATATTGCTGATGTTGATGACGTTTTGAACAAAGTTTTCAATTTCGAAATAAGTTTTGCTGGGGTGTTGATCCATGTGTATTTACAAAATGCGGTTTTATTTCTTACCAAGTTATGAGAAATCCCACGAAACATTGTGCGAAAAAGTATGAGATGAAAAAATGAAAATGGAGAGAGTGGGATACAAACTGAAAGTACAAACGAGATGAAAAATCAGTGAAAGATTTTTCTCACAAGAAAATATTTTGCAGTTCAACGATTTTGCTCAGTGCTTGAGTATGCTTGAATGAAAATATTCTTGTTAAGAATTTCTTTGTGAGCGATAACATTAACAAAAGTTGATCATCAAATCAGAACTCTTGAAATTGATGGAAACTTGCATCGGTTTAATGAAAATGGTTTAGTATTTGGCAGCATTTCAATAATTCTAGAAGTTTCGACACTCTCAAGAAATTATATCGATGGTAGAGAGTATAAATAAAAAAGAAGAAATTAACGACGATAGCGTTGAAATCTCTTGAAATAGCGCCAGCCTAATTATTTCTTGATTAACCTGTGGAATTCGATGTAATATGAAAAGTTCTACTATACAATATACATTATGTTATGATGATGATGATGATGATGATGATGGTTGAAATGTTGCAAAAGTGTTGCAAGGCCCATTTAAAATTGATTCTGTGCTCTATTTGACAGCAAGCAAACATAACGACGGACGATGAAAGAAAACCTTATCGACCAACGAGGTTGTTAACTCCGGAAAAAGTCGTTTGTTCAAGCAAACAAACATTTTGTATGCAATAGCGAATGAGCATGAGCTTAAGCATGGCATATAAATGAACGATACTGATGAACGGAGCAGCTCTGGCACAAGCACGAAACCAATTTTCAACAGACCACCAGCAGAAGCAGCACCGACAGTACCGTCAGTTTTCAACTTGGACAACGTTTCAATGAAAATCATATTGCTCGAACGTATCAAAGTTGTGTAAGCATTGTAGATATAACACAGCAACCATTTCATATTTACAAAACGCAAATTAGTTTTTTGCTCTGGCACTTGTTTTCTGCTCACTTTTCTCCGTTTGCCATTACCGCACTCTGTTTCGATTCTCACACGCTCGCTCATTCATTCGTTCGTTTTACTTTATTTACTCTGGCATGTGTATTTTATATTTTATTTATTTTTTTTTTTTCTCTGTCGAGATGTGTTCTTTTTTCATATGTGAGTATTTCACCATAAAAACTATAAAATGAGAAAAGTATAAAAGGCAAACGATTTGTTACATCTGCTGTGTTTCACCGGTTCTTTAAATTATAAACAAATATGGAGGGAAAAAAAATGGAAATCGTTATTCAAACACCAACAAACCAGAGTGCGATTAAATGAAAAGAATCGGCCATTTATCGATAAATCAACAATGCAAATGTCTATTTCCTGATGATTTCAGTTTGTTGTTTGGTTTTGTTTTATTGTATTTTCGTTTCTCAATTTGTGTTGATTCATAAAAATGAAAAACTCCATCGAGATTTTTGGATTGTGATAAAAAAAAGTGTTTGTCCCTTTTTTGCATCTTTTTTTTTTCATTCCTTTTCTTCCTTTTTTGGCCAATGGTAGATGGAAATTCTGCGGTCGTCTGTCGAGACGAATGCACTGCCGTTGAGTACCGTGAAATTCTATCTTTTGTAAACAAGATAAACAAAATCGTCATGGAAAAACTGACGATGATGAAAACAAATGAAAAAAAAAAAAAATGAGAGAATTCGAGTAAATAGAGTAAACGGAAACCAAACGTTTGGAAAGAATCATGCAAACAAAGTCAATCATCTGCTCAGCAATTCAACGCTAAAATGTAAACGAACTTCAAAACGAATATAAATCAAAGCGCACTGGCATTGAATTAAGTACGAGATCTTTATATATTCGTCGGAGAGAGTGAGTTGAATTTGCACAACAATATTATGGATGAGACTGTTAAATTTAGTCGCATTGCATATTCTCTCTGTATGTTTGTATATGTTTCTTTTTCCCATCAAGTAATTCTAATTCCATGAGCATATTCTTGAGCTTTTGAGGTATAACAAAGCTAGCGGCGATCAACAGAAAAATTCAAATTTTTCATCAACTGAAACAACATAAATCATTTATTTGGGCAGCTGCCGTCATTGTCATTGTCAAAATATGTCTGCAGCATTATGACATTTCCATTTGTTTGCTCTATTTTCATTTTGCTCAACAGTTGAATTTTCTTACTGTTAAATGGCCGCATCATCGTTTTCAACGAACGAAAGGCCATAAGAAAACAAAAACCACTTTGCTTCATCTCTTCATGCACATTTGTCTTACGGGATATTTGTGAAAAGTTTGAAATTGTAATTTACCAAGATTGATTGTCATTTCAGGACAGTATTTTTCGAGGCCACTGCCCAACAATTACAGTTCACATTTAGATAAGTGTCAATCAGTTTTACGGCAGTCAAAATAATGAAATATTGGTCTGGTTCATAAAAAGGTCTTAATTAAAAATGGAGTTCATTTCTGAAGACAATGAGGCAGAGAGAAAAAAAAAAACGCAACCAATGTGTCGAACACCAAAAGACAAATGAAAGTTAAAAATGTCAAAAATCAAAGCGATTTTGTGTAGATTTAATAAGCAAAAATTTTAGCAAGTTTTAGTCGAACGAAAAAAAAAACTTTGTCACAGATTTCATTCGCATGCATTTGAAAGGTTACCATACTCTTCATCGACACATAGTTATACATAAATACACAGCATTTCGGAGCGCAGGTACAGTGACACAAATATGTTTCAAGGTAAAAATATCGGATCAAATCTGAACGAAAAAGAACGACCGACAAAATCCATTCTGCAAGATACTTGAATGAAAATTGGTTTTTGATGAGAGACAGAGAAAGTGTTTTTTTTTTCATCTTCTCATGAGTGTCTATAGTCTGGCTCTTATCGGGTTTCATGTTTACAATTATTTTCATCATTTTTTATGTCCATGGTTTATGCATGAACCATGGTGATATATTACCTGTGTTTGTGTGTCTCATTCGCCTATCAAATGGTTTACAGCATTTCCAACGCAACGTTTGCTTGCAAATGCCATAAACTTTTTTCAGGTCGCAATCGAACTCGGTGACAATGATGAAGAAGCAAACTTTTCTTTCAAACCAAATGAATTTAATTAAATTTTAATTGCATTTAAATGCAAAATAACATATTTTATCATAACTTAACACCAGTTTGACGCGCATCCTTTCCGTAATAACTGTGTCACTATGATACACTGTAAACGACATCAGTCTATGAAGTTTGAGTGCAATTTTTGTTTCTTTTTTTTTTTGAACTTCTCGTTGGTTTTCGTATTTTTAAGCGCACCTGTTCCTTTCAATTTTATACAACTTTTTCCTCAAATTCTATTGCGAATTTGTGTGAAGAAGCATGAAGTATTGAGCTTTGGTTAGACAATGAAAGTTGCCTATAAATTTACGTCTTTTCATCATTCAATCTTTATGAACAGATAAGCAAATTTTGACCGAGAGCATACACACAAAAGTTTAATTTTTGCTACGAAACCTGTGTGTAAAACTAAACACGTGGATGTTTGTGTGGGTGTTAATATTGGCATGTGGAAAAAACCCAAAAGCCACGAGAAACAATTTCAACAAATTGGATGTTTTATGAAATCTAAGTGCAAAATGCTGTAGTTTAATGTGCCATCGAAAACAATAAATTGAACACTTGATGTTTAGCTTTCGAAGCCATAATGTGTTGGCTCCGTCACCGTCAATTCATGAACTTGTTCAACGGCAAATGTTGAAAACCTTCAAACACTCAAATTCTGCCAATGTTTCTCGAGATATGCTGCCTGTCCAATAGGAAGGGTCATTATTGGCTATCCTCAAAATGCATTTCAAAGTTTGTCGTTTATCTAGTGCAAAACACATTTTATGACACACAAAATGGTGAGAATGTATGCATGAAACGAATGACACTGCATTTCTTGCATGCATGTGTGCATGATTTCGATGATATATGTATATACAAGTAAAAAAAAAAAAAAAAAAAAAAAAATGTCAGCATTATTGCGATGGTTTTAAATTCATGTATTGATTTGCGTTGCATTCGATCAAAAGGAATTTCTCACACTTTCTGCTGTTTGACTGGTGCATGTTTATCGTTCTGGTTGCAGATTTGTTGTCATTAAAAGCAAATCGAAAACGAAATCGGCTTGCAAGAGTCGTTAATGGACTGACATGCATTTCTCAATGGCGGATGTTAGATGGATACGACATGATGTTTTTCATTTCGTTTGTGTGTATGTGTGTGTGTGGCTGTGTCTGTATATTTATGCTGGTTCGAATTTTGTTGAAAATGCACCAAGATATAAACGACTTGAATATATACATATAATATTGAACGTTGGTTTTGTTGTGGCATGTAATCATATTTCACTTGGAAAGCAAACGTGATTTCATTGCAGTAAAATTGATTGTGATAATATAAACTAAGCTCTTCCGTATATTTCATTGCTCTGGCACTGCAGTTTGCATGGACGAACAGCGCAAAAAGATAGAAATGAGAACGAATGAGAAAGGTGCTTGCTAAAGAAAGCATTCGATGATATTACATCCGGTGCCATTCACATTTTCCACAAACACACACACACATACACACACACAGACAGAGACTATTAAGCGCATACTTTTCTCTTCACTCTTTTGGCTTTTTGCATTTACTCTATCATCATGGTTCACTGTGTGTTGTATAGTGTATAAATTATAAATGCACAATATTAAACAAACCGAAAAATCTTTCAAGTCTAACACAATCCAATTTAGCATCGGATGCGTAATGTATGGACGACATTTTGCTTGTTATAAACTATCAACCATCGTAGCGTTAAACATTCAACCAAGAAATCCAATAACTTGCATTATCAATGGAAGCTATGGTGTATGGCTTTCTCATCCTTTCATTTTATCCCATCATTCTCTGTATGTATGTGTGTTTAGCTCAAGGAGACACACATCTATGCCAATCGAAAATATATCCAACAACACAAAAACGGAATATGCGAATGGAATGAAACGGAACCAAACCATTAAATTGTTGCAGGGAAAAGTAGATAAATCGAGATTTTTATCGAACTGCAATATGTCGTTTTTCAATCGCATTTTCGTTGGACCATGTTCAAAATGTGTTTGACACTGGAGACACAAATGCGATTTTACTGCTGGCAAAATGCAGTCTATAACTGGTCAAGAATATAACAAGCGTTTGAAATAAAAGCTTTCCATCACTTTCTCGCTCTCATTCACAATCACACTCACACTCACACGCATACTCTTTGGCTACTTTAAAGTAGGTGTTGTCGTCATTTTTCATTCAAATGGATGGCAATTTACTTTGTCCATAATTTCATCTTTTTTTTCGGTTTTCACTTTTTCTCTTTTGCCTGAAATATTCAAATAACGTCGACAGCTCCATAAAACTTATCGCGTGAATGTCGAAAATTTCCATTTTCTCGCTGAAAATTTAATAGGTTCCTAAAGACTTTCGGTTTAATCAGATAAGTGGTAAGTATGTACGATGTACGTGTTTGCTATGGAATCAGTAGAGATAACGAATCCGTGACATAACGAATATTATCCAACACTCTTTTCTCCTGCAAACTATGATTCCAGCCATACGAAATGAAAAACATCGTCACAAAAAATGAAAAGTAAGAAATATACGCGCGAAACAAAGAGATAGAACTATCGGGTGAATGGAAGTGCAAACGAGAAAAAGAAGAAGAAAGAAGAAGCTAGGAGGAGGGAAAATGCCGGCGAAGAAAAAACACACGGCATAAATAAAACGAAACTACACTTGGAAATGAGATGCAAATAAATGTAATGAAAATAAACTAAGTGCAATTTCACCACTTCAGCACATGATTACAGCGTATAATGGAAATGTTGGGATTGTTGTGCGAGTGCCTCTGTTGTTACCATTACCACACGGTTGTCGTCGCTGTGCTCCTTTCATTTGCCCATTCAGTAAGTTTGGTTGGTTGGTTGGTTGGTTGGTTGGATGGTTAGTTGTTTTTACTCTATTGCAATCATTTTTCCATGGCTGAGTTAAATGTGTTTCACCTAATGCTTTTTCATTGTTGCATTCGGTGGCAAAGAGAAATAAAAATTCACTTCTCGCTAACCAAAAGTATGAGCACAAAGAAAACACAAATAAGGCAATGACACGCCGAAAAATTTAACGGAATGAAAAGCAATGCAAACGGGGTAGAGAAAAGAAAAGCAAAGTAAACGGAGTAGAGAAGAGAAAGATTGTGTGCTGGAGACAACGACGTATTTTTCGATGAACTGAAAAGTGGTTGGACGGATGAACAAAAACGAACAAAATTTTAGATAAAATGCACTAGTTTGTTGAGACAAAGCAGCCAATTCGTACAAGCGAAAGGAATCTTTAAGTAGGAAATATAAAATATGCGGAGAAAGCCAGATAAAAAAAGAAAGAAAGAGAAAGACAGAGATAGAGAGAGAGAGAGAGAAATACAAACATTCTCACACATACACATGTAGCCATACTCTTGTACTGTAGCTGAGCATTATGTTGAGAGAACGTCATCGTTAGCGGAATCAATAGCAGCAGCAGCAGCAGCTGCATTGCCAACATTTTCCAGCTTGTGGTTTCGTTCATATTCAAATTGTGTGGGAATATTTGTGTTTCTTGCATTCTTGTCGTATTTAAAATTGATTTTTCAAAGATATATACGTTCCTTGTGCGGTGTGAAAGGCACTTTGGTTCGCCTTTTTAGCCCAACGATCCATTGTTCCGATGCAAAAAGAAAAAAATGAAGAAAAATAAGTAGAAGTGCAATGGACTTTTGTTGGTATTTGCAAATGGGCAAAATGGAAAATGATTCGCATCTCTCATTCATTTGTGCCGTTTTGTGTGGAAGAAATATTTAGCGCACAAAATGGAATAGCGCACTTAAATGCTAGAATAGTCGACTGACTGCAAGAGAGTCGCATTCATGCAGCAATTTCCTTGGATGCATTACTTTTTTCCCTTCTTCTTGTTTTTGTTCTCTTCCCGACCATACATCAATTCCGGGCGTCTTTAACTTAGACATTGTTGTGTTATTACGACTGTTTGGTATGTGTCGAAATGACTGCAGTCAGTGGTTGCTTGCTTGTTTGGTAGCTTGAACATTGCACGAAAAACCCATAAACATAATGTATAAGAACACACCATTAAAAGGACACATGCATCGAATGGTCTTTATGCAATGCAACAGCCATCTCTTTTCAAAAACTCTCTCTTTCACATACTCTTACTCACTCACTCACTCACTGTAGTTGGTTAGTTCGATCGCTTGGCTCATTCTCGGTCGGCCGCATTCATTCTTGCTCTTAATGTGTATAACTTGGGAATATTCTTCTCTTCCTTTTTCTAACTCTCTCACTTTTACTCACAAAACATAAACATTGGATGAATTGCATTCAACGACCATACGACGTATTCGGAGCATAAACGCAAAATGAATGAGGCAACATAATCTTTGACTGTATGGAAAACAATCGCCGACAAAATTGACTGCCGTCATTTTTGCTCTTCATCCTATAGATGCTGAAGCGCCCCAGCAATAAGCGCACAAAACAATGAGTCAACGAAAAGAAAATGTATGTGAGCACCGAAAACAAAGAGTCAAATCCAAAGAAAGCAAGAAAAATGTCATAATGAACGGAAAAAAGTACAAAGTCTTTGCGCTAATTTTTTTTTTTTTTTTTTTTTTTTACTGATTTTCTTTTGTACTAAACCAACTTAAAATGATGATGTTGTCCTTTTTTTCTTCATCCCTTCTTTCATTTTGGTATTTGGGTTATTTCAAAGTTATGCTGGTGAATTCATTCATTTTTCGTTTCCTTTTTACGCGATGCATTGTTCGCAAACATTTTCTTAATTTAAGTTAATCGAAAGGCATGCTGCTATTTACCTTTGCATTTTGAATGCATGGGAATAGAGAGAGAGAGAGAGAGAGAGAGAGAATGATTAACTAGGTTAACGCCATTTCATCGTTGTGAAATGGAAATACACTGAATTGATTTTTGTAATCACAACATTCACTCATTATGAGGCGAGACAAAAACAATGGCAAACTTTTACACCACTTCATCCAGCTTACAATGACTCAACGTTGATGATAATTCACAAAATCGATGATTTTGCCAATGTTTTTGTTGCTTTTCTTTATTTGGTGATTTTACGGTTTCAGCTAAAATGCAAATTGGAACAAAAACTAAAGTTTTTGTTTTTTGCTTGCTTAATTATTTCATTATAAAGAAATGTTGCCAGCCAATTTTTTTTTTTTGATAATTTGAAAATTCTCAATGAAAACGTAAATTCAAAGAAATACATCATTCTGAGCTAACTAGAATCTAATTATTTTGTCTCTTTCTATTAAAACATCCGAAAAATAATATTAATTTGAAAACAATTCCTAAACTCTTATTTTGAATGTCATATGCTTTTCAATTATTTCATCTCAATCATCTGTAGTAAGGATAATAATGATTGCGAGATGAGAAAGCTATACAAAAGAACACTAGTAGACAAAATTTGTCAACGAATTATATATTTCATACAAAGAAAAAATATTTTCTATTTGAAAAAGAACAAAATAAAGTATCAATATCAATATTTCAACGAATTTTTTTTCAATTGCTACATGATAATGAACAAAATACATTTGGACTTTGCATTTTTAATGTCATATGTACTATCGGGTCCAAGAAACTATGCCTCAATTCATCACCACATTTAAAATTGGAATTGAAACATACATCACAACATATCGTCGTTCATACATAATCTAAATCTTCTTGAAATATACAAAATCAAATTCCAATTATCATGATAACTAACTGTTTATACTTCGACAATAGATTAAAATATTTTTATCTGTGTTGAAATGTATTGAAAAACATATGTTCGAACTGTTTGATCGCTAGATTAAATCTGATATTTTACTCAAGTTACATAGTTTAATCACATGGGATATTTTACAAAATTTGTTACACAATAATGTATTTGAACAATATTCGTTAAAATGTTTATTATTGTTTGTTTGACATATGATTTTGTAGAATCCAACAGATTTGTTTCGGCAAACGATCAAGAAGTATTGAATTTAGTCTTATTTTTACTTCAAGTTTTGAATTTCTGAATAATAATAAAAGCATGCCAACTTATATTCTGAGTGTTAATTGGCTGATGAAAAGCACATATGATATGAAAAAAATCAAAATATGGATGAAATATACTCCCGGTGGTAAGCCAGATGATGCAGAAAATTGTCTATTTTTTTCGAAAAAATGCAGGAAGACATCAATACCAAAGTGGAAAATTTGTGGCTATGATTGTATGAATGCTTAGTCCCCTCTCAGATTTAAATCACGCTACGGCACTGTTCTAGGCTCTGGACATTGCAATGAAATATCAATCGAGATTTTTTTGAAAAATTCAACTCCTACAGAATTAGCCTTCCGCATCTGTGAGGTACGCGCATCTCGGAGGTTAAATTTTCAGCTCTGTTCCTGAGCCAATAATACTCTCATTAATATAATGAGTTCTTGTTTGTTTCATGATAAATACTAGATTTAGAGAATAAAATCTAATTTTGATTTACTTTATGGATATTATATGAAAGTCACTGAGCCATTAATGAATACTAGAACTGATTATTTTTTCATAGAAATTGTTGTAGTACTTCTATACTTGCTGCTACTGTTCCAGTTAAAGTATTCCGCAGAATATTCCAGCATATGCAAATTGGAATGGAAAATATACATTTTTATTTACACAATTATTTTATGATACAGAAATGTAGGCATTCAGTTATTTGTCGTCACAAAACATCGAAGGAAACACATCATCATGAGCTAAGTGTTTCTTGAATGACACACCACTAAATCGGAAACAATTTTTTTTCTTTTTCAACTTTGAGTGTGATTGAATCGTTGCTTCTTATGCTTTTAGCTCTTTTTGTGTACCATTCAACAGCAGTAGTGACATTTTCAGTGCGAACGCAAAAATGAAAACAAGAACGAGATAAAAAAAAAAGAAATGCCATGATCCAAATGACTGAGACCTACCGATTGAGTGGTTTCGAAAAGGCGGTGACAATGATAACAGTACTGAACATATAACATTATATTTTGAGCAAGTAGTTGTCATATTTGGCATTTGTTGGTATGGATTGACTCATGGTTTAACTGGAACGTAACTGTTGTATCACTTCGTAAGCCGTGATTTACATAATATTTATTTGGTTCAATTGTGTCAAGTGCTTGGAGACAGTTTTTTTTATGATGAAACCCTTTTGCGCCACATTCCGTTGGCGCGTATTCATTGAAAAATGGCAACCATTTCATGATGGAGTTGGAATTGAACCTCAAATGGATATTCAACAAGCGGAAACATCACATTAGAATTGTACATAAAACGGAAAGTTATTTATGCTAACAGCACCTTTTTTGCGGGCTGCACGACACCATCGAACATTAAGATGTCAGTCATTTCAACGGAAATAAGATGTTTCAAGCACATGCAAATCAACTTAATTTCGTTTATTGGCAAATGCATAAAAATGGCAACAACAGACATGAACTCGAAAAAGTAGCATTTAAAGCCAGACTGAAATTTTTATCGACATTTTCTAAAGAAGTAGAGAAATGAAAACGAATGGAAAATAAAATCAGTGCATAGTCAGTCATATTTTTGTTTATTTAATTAACATCATCAATAAATTACTTGAAAAAGATGTTACAATTTTTCGCTTGAATCGTTTGGTTTGCTGCTGCTGCTGTTGCTGCTGCTGCTGCTTCGTTTACGCTTGAAATTTTCAAATCCGCCACTTTGACTATTCTTTTGACTAGTCAAATTGAAGCGATAAAGTTACACTTTATCAAGTTGAAATAATGTGCTGAGTGAGCGAATGACATAGGAAGCCATTCAGTGAAATTACATTTTTCACTATAAAATAGCAAATAGAAAATATTCGAATATAGTCGACGGATTTCTCATTACAATGAACTCAAAGACACACACACATGCATAGAAAACGTCATTCTTTTCCTTTTCTTGCTACATTGTTCATATTGTTGATGTTAATATTAGAATATTTCAATATGCTGCTTGAGTTGCTTGATTTGGTAGGTGGCTTTGCATGGCTTGGCTTCGCTGCGAAAGACGGTGAACGACAATCGGATATGAAGTTACACCATTTACTTTCATTGCATTTCCATAAAGCGTTATTCACGCTACCATTCCACCACTCTTATCGAATATATATGATAGCGATATGCTTTGCCATACACGGTAAGCTTACTTTTTTTCCCATTCTTTTTTCATCATTCGAAAACACCATCGTCACAGCAGCGATTACAATGTTTTCATCGTTTTTGTTTTCCGCTTTCTTTACCGGCATTCTCTTGTGCTCACAATTTTGGTTCTCGCTTAAGAAAAAAAAGAGAAAACCAACAATGTGGATGCTTGCAAGAGAAGACGAAACGAGATGAGAAGTGAGCACATTTTCGATTTCAATCGCGCTGAATATGGGAAATCAAATGAAATAGAAAATCATGAAAACTAATGGTACCGGATTCGCTCTTTTGCCATTCCATCGAACAAAAAAAAAAAAAAAAAGAAAAGGAAAAAAAAGAAATGGAATATCACAAGCAATTCCGTCACACAGTTTCCATGCAATGAACGAAAAGTGCTAACGATCATCTTGCTAGTTGAAATGAATAAATTTTCCGTGGGTGCAAAATCCCTTCGGTGATCGAACACCGGTTGATAATAAACGATGAAACAGTTTGGTCGCATTCGCACGTGGATACACTAACACACACCAACAATATTCAAACTGAAATGAAACATCGATAAATTCCAAGTGCAAGATAATATGTAGCAAAGTGCACAATATGGAAGTGTGTTGAACGCTTTACTACTCAATCCATGAAATTGCATGCTTTTATCATATCGTTTGTTACACGTTGTAAATGTTGGTTTTTAACTTCAAACGCACGCTTGTGTCGTAAACTTAATGGCCACACTGGCATATGTGCCGGCGTGTGTTCGTGTATGCTTTTGCGATAGAGTTATATGAATAAAAAATGAAGGCATCAAAAGTATCTTGGCTATGGCCCCTTTATAGATGAAACGTTTACAAAAGATTTCTAATGTAACACATATTTCCTCCCTCTCTCTCACTCTCTCTATTTCTCTATATCTTGTCAAAGTGAATTAATTAAATTAATCAATTAGCCAAACGGGACCAGATATTTCCTTTGAAATGGCAATCCTTTTGAAATGGATTTTTGCAATTTTTCTTTCTACTTTATATGTGCACTAAACATTGTTTACTAATGCAGTGTGTGTATGTGTGTGTTGTTTATCTTTTTACGAGTGTATGAACTACCACGTTCTAGCAAAAACTGGAACACAACATATACCGAGAAAGTTTGTAAAATATGGTTTCATGATTATTGTCGTTGAATATTTCAGCATATTTTTTCTCTCCCTATCTTTCTCTTTTTTTTGTTTTCTAATTACGACTACTTTCGAGTCAGCTGTTGACATGGCTGTTGGTGTGCATTTCGTCGAAAATGTTGATTATTATCCCTTTTTCTCTAGTTTTTTTTTTTTTTTTTTTTTTTCTTTTATTTTTGGTTTTGTTTGTTGTTGTTGATAGGAAACTAGGGTAAAATACAGCTTTTTATTGTTGAAAATTTTAAATGTTGTAAAATTTACTGCTGTTTTTCTGGCCAAAGTTTTAATCAAAATATACATTCTCATATATTTAGCATTCGATTTGGCTGAACGTAATTTTCATACACAAGATGGTATTTATCTTTAGAAATATGGGAAAAACTTCATCAATAATACTTTAATGTCGTTTTGATGCTGATGCGTGTGTGATGGGTTTATTCCATGGAAAAACAAACTTTGCTTCCCAGCATCCAATTCATTTAATTTTCTATCTTTGTTGTTGATGGTGGCTATCCAATGTGGTAAACCAATCATAATTTTCTCTTCGCCGGAAATAAATTTCACTAGTTTGTTTTCAACTGCATATTTTATGGATTTATCAAAAGAAACTGCTTGTTATTTCGTCTCATATTAGTGCAATGAGTTTGTTTGGCCTTTGAAAATTCCATTTTCATGCAATATACACGCATTTCGTATTGCTATTCAAAAATCAAAAATTCATTAGGAAACGGGCGCATACGTTTTGGCTATTATCATCACCATATTTTCTGTGCATGTGAAATTTATTTTTCGACCGACGGTCTGTATGGGGATGATCATCATCTAACCAGCATAATCATGATGGGATTCAAAGTCGAAAAACGAAAAATGTGAAACGATTTTCACATCAAGCTCAACTAGAGAGACCAAAGTGAATTGGTGAAATGCAGAGAAAATATATTTTAAATGAAAGTCAAGAATAACGAATCCACACATTGTTTAGCAATGATGACTTGTTGGTGTGATGCTACATATTCGGCTCAACTAAATAAATGGAAAATGGTTATCAAACCAAGTCCAATTCACTACGGTTTTTTTTTTCTCTTTTCCTCTCTCTCTCTCTCTCTCTCCACACACACACACACTCCCATTCCTCTCTTCTGTTTTTTATCCGCTGTAAAAACATTATCTATGTATATCCACAAGCATAAACAACATCGTCATTATTATAAGTACATATCGTTCATATGAATATTATTCAGTCTGTGCTGTGCGACTATTGCCGCTTACTTGTCTGCATTCTCTATCAAGTACACATATAGCACTCAATTTATTATATCCGTAGCCGTACATTGGAAAATGTCAACAAAACAGCTTTGGCATCAGTGCGCATGACAATGATTCAATCATTTGTTCTCTCTCCGCCGTCGGCCAAAGAGAGAAATTCATGTTCGAAAATGTGAATTTTCGCTCTCCTATATGAAGTATTTTCGAACATTGAAACTGTGTGTGTGTGTGTATGGAAAACGACCGTGCACTTGACTGAAGGATAAAAACGCACACTGTCATCAACAAAACAAAAACAAAACAATCAAACACATGTTTTCATGTGTCTTCAAAAGAGATGAGAGAGAGAGAGAGAGAGAGAGAGAGAGAGAGAGAGAGAGAGAGAGAGAGAGAGAGAGAGAGCGCAAGCAGGAGAATGAAACAAACATAGACTAAGTGTTGGTGTGGCATGTCAAAATGAGAATGGACGGCGAGAGAGCGTAAAAATGAAACTGACTCTTCGAATTGTTGCCAATTCACATGTTTGGGTTCTGCTCTCTCTATTTATTTCTCTCCAGAATTTTTTTTTGACAGGCAATGGCATACTTCACAAGTAAATCGGTAAAATGAGAACAGTGATTGTGAGTTGGTGCAAGCGTTATGTTGTGTTGATCCACATCTGTTCACTCGGCTACGTCAGTTCTTGTTTGTCCTTCGAGCCGATCAGTTGACAATTCAAGTGTTCAATCCGTATCAATTTGTCCAATAGTTAAAGTCGAAATGAAAATTATTTAATTTTTAATGAATTTGCAAATAGGAAAACGAAATAAAATCCATTTAAATTTTAATTAATATCAATTTTGTGCTGATGTTGAAAATTACAGTTTTTTTTCCCATGAACGAAAATAAAAAAACTATTATGGAATTTTAATGAAGTCTTTTTGAATTAAATGTGATAGAAAAAAGAGATATTTGTAATTTTAACGAATACCTATAGTAACCAATTACAATTGTCGGGCTGTAATGAATTTTTGTTAAAAAAAAAAAAAGAAATTCAAGAGAAAAGTTGTAGAATACAACTTAGTTAGAGTGTCAGCCGAAGGACATAGTGAAAAACAAAAACATACCGATACATGGAAACAGATATAAATGGACACAGCAAAAATTAACGACACCAAGCGAATAATGAACCAATGAAATGGTGTGTATATTCGTATTCTGTATACGTATTTAAAGCAAAAACAATAAAATTGAATTATGATAATTGTTATGAGTTTTCCTTTTGTTATTTGCAATTTTTTTTTCCTTTTGTTCGGCTATTTCATTCTTTTATGTTCGTTAATTCATTTTGGCGTAAATTGTATTATTTTGGCATATTGTTTTGTTCTAAGTGCACATAGATGTAACAATTTTTGGAATGGGAGCTGAATAAAAATGTTGCTATTATTGTTGTTGTTGTTTTTGATGAGAATGATGAGTGTTGCAGTTGCTGTCATTATCATTAGATCTCCTCAAGTGGACGCTCAAATGAATGTGTGCACAAGCACATGCTTGAAATAGTGATTGACTATTTTTCTTTTTCTTTTCCATCTGGTAATTTCATTGTGATGGCGCACATTTTAACACGTCTCATTGTTTATTCAATCTTATGATTAAATCGAAAAGTTTTCTGCATCGGTGATTACGCACAAGAATATGATTATGTCAAAGAAAATATTATCTAGCATTGGTTTAGTCTATTTACTTTTATCACCATATGGAACCAGAACCAGAAACACAAAACGACATTGAAATGGCAAAATTGTAATTAAATTTACCTGTGTCAACCTCCTGCTGTCATCGGGAATTTATTTTTCCCGTGCAACGAACGAACGAACGAACGAAAAGAAAACATATCGAAACGCGTAAATAGAAAGCAGAAGATAGAATGGGAGAGACAGAAATTGAGAGAGAGAGAGAGAGAGAGAGAGAGAGCCAAGCGTCTGTTTATTGTCATTTCCAGCGACCAACGTTAAAATCCCCAAGCTGTACCAACCTCTCACGCGCCAAAATGAAATTTCAAATTAGAAACTCACACAAACACATAAAATAAGACAGAAACGTCGCAAGCAAAATAAAATGTAGAGAAAAGAAAAAAAAAAATCGAAATGCGGAATATTTCGTTTCGAAAAATGTTTACATTTCGTGTTCCGTGAATCGTGCGCTCAAATCAAACGGGAAATATGAAATATTCATCAAGAAAGTGAAAATTGAAATGGCGCTTTTGGGCATTTTTCGTATTTTTTTGCTAAAGCAAGCAAGACAGCGAATAAGAAAAGAAAAGAAAAATAAGAAAGAAATTTATTATCTTAAAAACGAAACGACGCTTGAAAATTCTCTCTGCTTCGGTTGACTGACAATGAGCCTTGTTAATAAATTATATGTAAACTTCTAATTTGGTAGCGTACATTGAATTGTATATTTTGGGCGATACTCTCAGTGGCCACCGACAACACTACAGTACACTTTGTCTGTCTGCGGTAACATCTTTTCAATATACAGCGTTTGTGTTTCATTTTTTTTTTTTTTTTCAATTCTTCTCCTATTTCGTTTTGTTTCGCTTGTCGTTTGTTCTCGTTTGCAAGGTTTTTGTGGCCACTTTTTTTCAGCTCTTCATTTCCTGTACTATATAAGTATCAACCGCATTTGTGTATTTGGTATTCCTTCAATTCAATGGTTGGTTCTCATTTTAGCCACCGCCTCTCTCAATCTACCACCAACGCATTCAACATTGGACGCATTTCCAACAACGGTGAAAATGCAATGAATCATTGTTTTCATTCAATATAACCGAGTCGTCGAGTGGAATCCGAATGAGATGAAATTGAAACAACAGAAAACTAAGATTTTCAATGTACAATATACGAAAAGTGTCAGAGCAGATGATAAAAAAAAAGAAACAGCGACAGCGACCATACTGAGAGAGAAAATGATGTGAAAATTCATTTGTTGCTGTACGTTCGCTTGTTCAGTGTTTTTTTGTTTTTTCGTCTGCTTGATCGCTTTTGTTCAGCACATTTTTTGTGGTTCAGTTGTCACTGTGTCGTTTTTGAATTCCAATTTTTCAGTTTGAGCTTGAATGCGACATTTGCACGTATCCGTTAAGCCTTCTCGAGTCCCGATGTGGTTGGGTATTGGAGAGTGTGGTAGATGAAATTTTTGTTTTTCGTTTTTTCCAAACATTGTTTTACATTTTCCCCAACCAACCAAATGAGAATCGACGACGAATCTCAAAAACTAATTTATGTTTCACAGACGCACTCAATTTCCTGTTTCATCATTGTTTTTTTTTTCCATCTCTCTCCCTTATTCGTCTCTGTATCTCCTTCAATTCTTCGGAACCCTGTTGTTGTTACCAATCTTGTTCAATTCTGTTGGGTTATTTTTTGTTTCTTTCTTTACTACATCGTTCTGAAATGACAAGGATCGTGACGTCTATCGTATTCTATGTGCAATTCTTCAGAATTTCACGATGCTATTACAAAATGGTGCACATTTCAACATTCGAACAATACCATTAACATGTAGAAATGTATCAACGTAAACACAGATATAACACGCGAAAATATTTTCGGTCGTTGTATCGCAAACAAGCGTTTTTGGTTTCTATACATTTCCGGTTTTCCTTCTTTTTTTTTTATTTCATTTTGGTGACATTATTGTTCTTGTATTGTATGTTTCCGGAGTTGATTCATTTTAAAGTGGGAGCCTGAAGTGAATTCATTTGCGCACATCGTTACACTGAAAACAAGAACACACTCTCATCCTCGCACTCGCACTCACATACATATCAAACACAATCAACGAGCTATCTGCTATTGCATTCGAATCCATCCCCAATGTATGTGACAATGAGATCACTTGGTTGGTTTTCCGCTTGGCGAAAAGATGATGACGATGATAATGGCACAATTGACAATGGGAGACAACGATGATGAAAAAAGAAAGAGAAAAAAAAAACCCATCGCTCGTACTCACATATACTCGTATACCAGAAAACAACAAGCATAAACTGTCATAATGGCACATATATTATGCGTAAAACGCGCTATTCACTGTTGTGATGTTACAGTTTACCAACGATATATACATATAAATATATGTACTTTGCAGCAATGAGAAAATTTTTATACACGGCATAACCAATGTAGAGCACAACACAACGTTGGAAAATGTGTATTTTTATTTGTTTCTTGAAGATCTCTTGGCTGCCATAAAACCATACACCTCATCTCATTCTCAATCCATTCGCAAAGATAAATTGCAACTCAAGAATTTATGATGAATACTTTACACAAAGCAAGTTTTTTTTTTCATTATCGATCGCTATTATGAGCAAAAAGTTATTCCACTTCGCTGTATGTGTTTTTTTCTTCTTCAACAATTCGAATAAAAATCATATCAACTGCACGTATTTTGTGAACAATTTTTAAGATTCTTGGTATGTTCGCATGGATCACTTCATATTTAAAATGTTTGGTGACATTCATGTTGCTTGACGAGCCATCCAATCTCATATATGTGACAATGTGTGATGCATCATTTAATCAACAAATGCGTCAACAATGGCGCCTGAATTCATTAATGCCTGAAATCATTAACGGTGACAGAGAAAAAATTTTGTCATGAAAGCCCATTCATTAAAACCATCGCATACAGTAAATATTCTTATGAATGAAATGTTGAAATAAATATCCAAAAAACCACCTGGACCCCACTCTCTCTCTCTCTCTCTCTTTTTTTTCTCTTTCCCTGAGGCGGTGTTCATTTTCTCAATTTAATAATTTGACAACTTGCAACATATAGCAAATAAACGTTATTTGAAGAAACTTCATCTCATATAATTCGTTGAAATGTGTTACAAGAATGTTTATGGCGCATTTCAATCGAAAATGTCTTTCAGACTTATTGAATATAAACTGAATGCCATTTTATAACTATGGCATGTTTCACAACCAGCAGTTTTATTATCAATTTGCAGCGCATTTTACGATTTGGAAAATAGTGACTGAGCAAAAGAGTGCAGTACCAAGAAAATCGAGTTTACGATGAATTTTCACTCACAGTCTTTAATCTCTCTTTCTCTTTCTCATGCTTTCGTTCTCGTACTTTCCTTTCTTTTGATTTTAGCATGTTTTAGCATGCTGTGCATCGACCCACACACAAGCAACAATAGCAACAGCAGCAGCAGCAACAAGACGACTTCAAAATATGTCCCACATAAAAATTCTTTTCAGTAGATGCTGTTTTCGCCACTCTGTTATGCCGTATGCAGCAGTTGAGTATATTGATTGTGTTGCCCTCATTACGCGATGTCCTTCAACATTTTCCAATGTAATAACAAACACAAAAAAAAAAGCAGAAATGTCATTTTGCGACCGAGTGATGTCGCAAATCTATCGTAATGCAGCAAACACTTTGCGGCCGACGAGTTAAGGACAACCAACACTCTCTAATATACATCAGAATAGAGAAAATGATGGTGAATCGTAGCGAAAAGTCATGGCCATGAATAAAACTTTTAGTAGTTTAACAAAAGCACGAACACACGATGCTATCGCTATTGATGTGTTATTACGTCGCCACATTTATTTCAGCCAAAAAAAAAAGAAATGAAATTCGCAACTCATTTCAAAACCACTTGGATTTTTTTTTTTAATTTTATTATGAGAAACACTTATTTTGTTTCAATACTCAGGGTGGTTAAATGTTAATTTAAATAATCAAATCGTCCAGGCACCAAACAAATCCGTGAATCAAATAATTACATTGTTTTATCCAATATATATTTTGTTTGTACAAAGCCACCCATCGGTCGTTGGTTAAAACCGCAATACTCTCTCTCTCTCTCTTTCTCTTTTCCTTTCTCTCTGCATGTGTCTCTCTGGTCGATTGCTCGTTATGTAATTCATTTTGATGTGCTATTTACATGAATGAATAAGTGTATAATGTTCGTTCACATTTTGGCCAACATTTTTTGGCTGCTTTCATTTGCATTAACCAAAAATAAACTCATTGCATAAATTGACACTGATAATCGGTCGTTCATTTAGCAAATAGCAAAAATTCATAATTAATTTCGACATGCAGGTCATGGTGGTGGAAATCAAATAATCCTACAAACAGGGATATTCAAAAGCATTATCGGATTTGTTGCTATTGCAAATAGTTCATTTCTCGTGGTTTGTTTTTTTTTTATGTTCGGTTATAATTCGATGCATTACGTTTGTATATAAAAACAAGGTTTTGAAAAGAGAAAAAGAACGCCATAGTTTTTATCATGAGCTTTTTCTAACAGATAAAAAGTGCTATCGTTGAATTGTTGTTCTTTTTTTTTTTTCTCCCTATTTGAATGTGAAAAATGATGTGTAATCGAATGATTTCATTGCATCAATTCAACTGATAATAAAACCTCTGAACTTGCATCAATTATTTTATCCTGTTGATTACTAAGTGTTAAGGTCCCGTCGGTAAACATACTGTCAAAAGCTAGGGGAATTTATCTATTCGCAAATAACCTCATTCGCTTATAATGGATTCAAAATTTTATTTATATGAATCATTCGCAAAATATTCGCATAAATTGTTAAAATTCGATTCAATATGGCAGCCTAATATTCTCATACAGAAGTATCAAGTTTTGCAAATGACTCATGATTTTTGCAAATAGCTTCATTTTTTGCGAATATTCTGCGAATATATTCGGCCGCCATTTGCAATTTTCTCCGCCATATGCGAATATATTTGCAAAAAAATTCGCAGATTATTTACATATTCGCATCTATTTGAATGACATCCAAACCCCTAGGTCAAAAGTCTATTATAGAGTTTCAGACCGATCGAGATGATTTGTCATAGTTTGCCACTTGACATCTGTCAATCAAGTATTCAAATAAGAGAAAGAAAAAAAAAAAGTGTAACAATGCCAAAATGATTGGCAAAATTGATGCGTGCCTCTTGAAAAGCCCTGTAACGAGACCACCATTTCAGATGCCCATTGAATCGCACGATGATTTTATGATGACGATTGCGATGACATCATCGTTTTAATTATTGTTATCAATTTTATGATAATGAATTTTGGTTATACAATTTAATTTGATTACAATGTGCGCATTGAAATGCCCGCACATAATCATATTTATTCAATTTATTAGTGCTTTGTTTCATAAACAATCAAATTGGCTGTAGAAGGAGTTGCTTTTTTTTTTCTCTGATTGTTCTATTTTTGATAATAATAAATTGAAATTTTGATTTTGTTGGGAAGTTTTCTCTTTTTTGACACTGTTTTAAATTTTTCTGAAAATGAATATTTTCAATTTAAAAGGAATCTTGTTTTTGAAATAACAAAAGGAAAATACAAAGGATTTAAAAAAATACATTCAGCATTGCGAATGTGTCACGGTGAAATTACAATTTCACAATCTCATTCTGGCTTCTGGCCTTTTTTTTTCCTGGTCTCGCTATTTCACTCCCAAAGAAAATCATTCACATAACAAAATATCATAGAATGAAAGCAAAAACGATAAGATACGAAGGGTAAAAAAATAATAGTGAATGAAAAAGGAAAAATCATCCGCATGCATGTCTTTATGAAATAGATATTAATTTACTGCAAAATAAATAGAACGTTTTTCTCTTATCAAAATAAACCCGACGAACGAGGGCGAATGTAGAAAAAAACCGAGAAGATTTCATAAAAATTGGTAGTGTAAATATTGTATGAACGATGGCGGAATTCTGAAAGAGGAGAAAAAAATTTGAGATTTGTTCTGCAAAATATTTTATGTACAAACATTCCAGGCAAACACACGAAATTCGAAAATGTGTCTGTCGAAACGCAATCTTTGGCTACATTTTTTGCCAGGCTTTTTCACAAGTACAACGGATTATTTGCAGCTCTTCATTTCGTGCAGTTTCTTCTTCTTCTGTGGCAACCAAAATGTAAGCGCTCACTTCATTTCGCCCCGATCTTGATACTTGGGTTTTTTTCTTTCTTTCTTTCTTCGTTTCGTTCGTTCATTCATTTTTTCATTCGAAGTGTTTTCAAGCGTTTTCGTCATTTCATTCATCGCACGTGCTATGTGTATGTTGTGGTGGATATGTTCAAATATCACATGTAAAGATAATACGACGAGTTGTTTGAAAATTTATTATCTCAGCTGTGAGTGTGCGCATTTTCTCTATCAAATTGAACAAATACAATGAAAAAAAAAACCGTAACAAAATACAAAATTCACTTTTCTTTCTTTCGCCATTCGTTTGCGTTGTCAGAGATTTACGTTTTCACTTTATGCATTTGAAGCATTTTACTTGCTTTTTTGTTGTATATGTATGCATGGGAAAAAAAAGTACTCAATTTACCGGTAATCTGCAGTTTTGATGTATTTTTCTCAATGGTTTGATTTAGACGTTTTTCTTCTTTTTTCTTTCTTCTATTAACATATCATCCTAATTTTATCATGCTGACGGTGGTTGAATGAGCTTCCATTTTATGCTTAAAAATGCTTTTTAAATATTTACAAAGCCCTCCACAGTTGTTCGAATACTTGCAAATCCTTGTCATATTAATCCAAGCATATTCATATGGACGCATTTAATATTACAACAAATAACCACCGAGTCCCAAACTATTGGCCGCAATGCAAATTATTTGAAAATCCATCTGGAAAATGAAAAACACACTTGGGTCATGCGAAACGATTTATTCATCCATGTTGCAAAATTAAAATGCTTTCAAATTACACTGGTAATCCGAAATGCTTTCGAATTATTAAAATGTGGTAAATATTGGTGGACAAAAAAAAAGTTATTTACTTTGAATAGTTGGGCTTCGGTGTGTAGGAGGATTTTCCATTGAAATCAACAGACGCATAATATAAAAACAACAACAAAAAATTTGCCTTGAAACCATCGAATTATACAAAATAAACTAAAGAGAGAAAGACAGAGAAAGACAGAGAGAGAGAGAGAGATAAAGAGAGAATGAGAGAGCGGAAGGGAGCGAGAGAGAGTGAAGAGGGGGAGAGAGAGGATGATTCAGCTCAATATATCAACAGAGTTGTTGCTACACAAAATGAAGTTCTGACATTTTTTCCCCTTTTTTGTTATGTTAAAACATGGATTTTTTTTTACATCAGTTGTGCCTTCATGACGATCAATTCCATCAAATAAGTATTTTCAATGGTCGTTGTTTTCTTTATTTTTATTTTGCTCAAAGCTATCTGATTTTCAATATACATTTTGAAATGGTTGGATGGATGGATGCACGGTGAAATGATATGATTTATTTGTCTTTTTCAAGTCTCTGTATAACTTTATCAACGAGCAACGACAAAACAATTTACAAAGTGATGTGGTAGGCGTTGTTCTGCACGAACTTTTCGGAGTTTGCTTCAATGACGCAAAAAAAAAAAGAAAAAAAAAACCGAATAAACGAAATGTTTGACACCATGAAAAACAGAAAAAAAACTCGTGTGTTCTCTTTCTTTCTGGTTTATCTCAACCAAGCTAGTAAATATATAAAAAGTGCCATAAACGAAATACTTGAAAAGTTTTGTCAAGATATTCCATTTTTTTTATTGTACTTTCGTTCAACGATGGCATTCGTCCGGATCGAATTTGATTTTCGTATATGGTTTAGTGTTGAAGAAAAATCGCCCACTGAGACTTGAATCGAAAAAGTTTTCCTTTTTTATTTCAACCATTCAATGGCACAATGTTTTTCAATTGTTTTGCGTTTTCGCTGCGTTTGCGTTGCCATCTAATTGCCAATTTAAAATTTTACGAAATCAATTTGCCATTTCTTGTATTGCTGCAATCAATTGATTCTCTATGTACGCTGGTACATATTGCCATTTGTTTTTTCCCTCTCTCTCTCTCTCACGTTCCCTTTTTCTCTCTCTTTCCGAATATGGTTGGATTGCGTGCGTCAGTGCGGAAGCATTGGCTAACATACAATTTATTAAATCGTTTATTTGTTTGACGAACTTTGTACGAAGGTTTTCCACTTTGTAAACTAAACATTGTCGGTTATTAAGTTTACTTTTGGTTATATTCAGGCATTTCATGTGGTTTAACGAAAATACACACACAATGCATGGTGAGCTTTTGGAGAATCAACCTTAACCGCAAACAAAGTTCGTTATTCAGTAGTTGTGCATTCACTTGAAAATGTAAAGAACACAAAAGTGGGCCACTTTCGATGGTGAACAAAGTTTTTTTTTTTATTAAATTGCATGTTCTCTCAGTTGTATATATTGTTTGTATGTGTGTGTGTTTGTCTCTTTTTTTTTCTTTTTTTACATTCTTCATTCATTCATTTTTTACGTAAAAAATTCACTCATACTTCAATGGAAACGAATAAGAAGGGATAAATAGATAGAGAAACAGAGAGAGAGAAACAGAGAGAGAGAGAGAGAGAGAGAGAGAGAGAGAGAGAATGAGTAAGAAAGAAAGTCCTACAGCTAATGAAATAATGAACAGATCTTCATTAAGCTTAATTACTTGAGTACATGTGCAATAAAAATGATTTTTAAGTGATAACAACACAAGTTCGCAATTTTCTCGAGTGTTTTATTTAAAAAGTACATAAAAATGGAGAGACATAGAGAGTGAAAAATAAAATATGTAGTTGACACACATATTAACGCTGTTGTAAAATGCCTGCTTCACTAGCATGTATATGGAACATTTAGCGCTATGAAAAATTAAAATGAGAAGAAGAATTAAAAAAAAAAGGAGTGTATGTGTAGTGCAATCATAAATGTGATGTGTTTTTTTCCATTACTTTGTCTGGAAAAGTTGAACGTTTAATATACACTTATAGTCGATGAGAGGCGCGCGTACATTCCAATGCGTAAAATGAAATAAAATTTTAATTAATCGGTCCGGACTCCGGATGCCGACAGCAATCGCAATTTAAATCGAATTTTATGAAATGAGCACATTTTAGTGGATGTTGAAGAATGGTTTGGGTAGAGGAATTCCATTACACAGAATGGAATCAATTTGTCAAGAAGAGAAAATGTCTATAGTCCAGCCATGCTCTTGAGCAAATAAAATTTCGATATAAATCGAGTTTAAGTTCATGATGAGTTCATTTCTTCGTTGCCGGTTAAATACATTACTAGCGTCATTCTGTCGTCGTTTTAACCATTGAATTTTATCCAAGCATCATACCCAAAGAACACAAGCCTATGGTAGTGTACATATGAAAATGTGAAGGTTTTGCATTGTGAATAAAATGATCTACGAAATTGAATGAAAGCCATTTTTGCCCAACGGAAATTGCTTACGTTTCCGGTTCAATAGAATCAATATGGAATATGTACACATGCCAACTGCTTCATAAAATCGGTGCCGGATTGAAGCATACGCGCTCAATAACCGAGAAAATAAATTTTCTATTTGAAATGTTGTTTATTTCCGTGCAAAAGATAGAAAAGATACCAATTTATCTATGCAAATGGATTTTCATTTGGAAAAAAAGCATTCAATGAATGACATATATATATATATGCCATTTGCATCTGGTTAGTCGCTTTAAATTGTACAACCTAGAGTTAAAAATCCAACGGTAACATCAACTAAATCTATAGACAATAGAAAAATCAGAGCATACACAATTTTTTCTTCAATTCTGCATAAATACAGTTATGGTGGGGGAAAATAACATGATAAATTATATTGGTTGTTTGTTTCCTTTTGGATCTTCCGGTATTTGCTTTTCATTTATTATGTTTAACATCACCTGGACCAGCCGAATGAAAAATAAAAACAGAAAATGTGAGTTGAAGGGAGAAGGAGAACGAAAGAAAATGGAAATGAATTGAAAATGTCGAAATTGCATGGAGAAAAATAAGCTCAGAAAAACGCCACTCGAAATTTGTAATGATTTAATAAATTACAATATGGGAAACACTTTATGAACTCTTTAAGGCTTTTAGTTATTAAATGAAATGTCATGACAACGAGTTTGGAATTCTTTAATCCCCAGCATTTGCACTCAACGTGCACAAGTATCCTTTTGACTTCATGAGGTTTTTTTCAGTTCAAATTTATATAATTTTTTTTTTTCTCGTAAACAACAATAATAACATACATAAAAGGAAAAAATGGTCATTGAATTTTAGTACTTCTTCAACGACGCCAGTTTTATGAGATTTGCACAAAGTTTTGGATTTTACATTATCAAAATTGTTGTCTAATACTTGTGCCTTTTGAATTTTGCCCCCATTTTCATTACAAAAATTCCTACATTGTAACTGATTTTAATTCAACAATTTAACAATGCCAAAATACTAAATTTGTTACAATTTAGTGCAAAAATATTTCTATTTCTTCCTGTCACTGGATTCATTATATAACTTTGAATCTAAATAGGGCAGTTTTTGCATTTATTAAGTGGCATTTCGAAATATGTGACATGTACTGAATTCCTTTCGGAACTAAAAATATAATTAATTTACATATTCAGAGAGACAAAAACCATTTTCTCCGTGGATAAATTAAACACGTCACTTTGATGAGTTGGCCATTTTTTGAAAATGCACACTGTTTTCTGTCATATTGCACTGCATTTCACGAAAAATTACAGTTTTAACGTAAAAATATTTTTGTTGGTTGTATGAGTCTATTGTCGAAAAACGAAAGTGAACAAAATCGTAAATTGGAATGTCATTTACGAGCTGGCATTTAATGTTCATTGTTAAAAAGTAGATTTTTGTTCCAATTTACAAGTCACATACGATAATATCAAACCAAATAATTAGTAATTTGATGAAAGTGGAAGATAGACAGATAGACAGAGAGAGAGAGAAAGAGAGAGAGTGAGAGAGAGAGAGAATGACAGAATGACAGAGAGAGAGAGAGAAAAAAGAGATTGAGAGAGTTACTAAGCGGAAAGTTGCTGTCATTGGAATTTAAATTATTTCCATTTGTTGAATCTCTGCTGATACGTCATTGTTTGTGACGTAATGTGTCTTTTATCTTAACCGTTGTTTTGATTTGGATTGGTAATGTTGAATAAATAACAAAAACTCTGTCCGTCCAATAGATATTATTCCACATAGATATGCTGAGTGCTGCTAATGGACAATATCAACGAAATGTTATTCTCTTGTAGAAGTAAATTGAAGGTTGTCAAGTTGTGATTAGTCTTCTCTTTTATAAATAACAAGAAAGAAAAAAAAAAATATGAATAGAAACCATTTTTATCCAAAATTTGTTATTCCGAACGGTATGTTTTTGGATTGTATTTTCACTTTGACTGCGCGACAACTTTTCTATAAACAGAAAATGGGTATTTAAATTCAAAACTGAAATGGAAATGAATTGCCAAGTTTATGGAATGTATTCCGTAATAACAAAACATGAGATTGTACTTTTTGTTCTTTTCTCACTTTTCATGAAATTCTTTATTCGCCTGACGACGAATATTCTATACAGAATTTTGAATCATAATAGTCGTAGAAGTTTGTGCTGCCAACATTTCCGAATAGCAAGAAGGTTTCAGTCGAGCGGTGTTGAATTATTTCTACTTTATTTGCTGAAAAATGAATAATTTATTTCAATCAGCAATGTTTCGTATATTTCCCGAAGGAAAGCGCAAATTCTTATTTTCACGTTTAAAAATGCTGATCATTAGGTGTGTCAATGTGTCAGCGATAATAAACCATTCTCGATTTGTAATTTGATTCAATAGACTTCGACAGCTTCACAATGATTCAAAATATGAAGAGAACATTACCTTCCCAAATATTTCAAGTATAAATATCATTATTGTTTGCCATGCGTAAATTATACAATTAAAATAAAAGCCATATTTCGATGTATATCAATTTTGGTGATTTTTTTTTTCTTTTTTGGCAACAAGAACGCAATTCGTATTTGTTGATCCAGTATCCACGTCACGTTTGCCATACCATGTTTACCAGTTTGAGATTTTGTTTCCGTTTTCAGTTTCCTCACCCTTGCACATTGGCTTTTTTCACCGTTCACGTCATTTACATAAATAACACAACGCTTCAGTCGTAAAGAAATAACAAATCTATATACAAAACGATACAAATTATGGAAAGGCACGCGACAATCTCCAAAACTTCACGATTCCATTTGTCGTATTTCAAACATATCGAATGCTTGTGTGGGTTTAACTTTCATTCTCTCTCTCTCTCTCTCTCTCTCTCTCTCTCTCTTCTCTCTTTGCCCTTTCTCTCTATTTTTTGCATGAGACGAATGGGAATTTGTGCTGACTGGTTTCGCTTTCGTTTGATTAAGGATCGAAGTGAGTGCTCATGCGTTTCAAAGCGTTCACATCACTCAGTACGCGAAAATTAATGTAACATGTGAAATGAGCGTAAATTGTGTCAAACGAACGAAGAAAGTGAATAATTGAGAAAAGTGAAGCCGACGTGTGCAAAAGTTTTCTATTTTTCAAAATGACGTTGAATTACATTTGCGAGTGTATGTCAAAAACAAAAGTTGGCATATGTCGACGAATGGGAAGAGAATAAGTAGAAAAAGGAAAAGAAAAAAAAAAAAAAAAACCAACATGTTCACTTGGCTTTGACTAAGCAAAATTGCTCCTTCGAACTTCAAACATCGAAATTTTGTGCTCTCTCGTTTTTTCTTTCATCCAAAAACACAAATTACATTTACAATATCGATTTATCTGTTCCAAATGATTCCTTTGAACAAACAAATATTTTGTTTTTGTTCAATCTTTTGGGAAATAAATTGAAGAAAATCCACATTTAAAATTGATGAAATAGCTCATAAACAAGTCATTTCATCAACAAATTTCGTCACATTTCAACGAAAAATATATCATTACTGGCTATTGAAACTCGAGATGCCTACTGTTTCTCGGTATTGAAAGTCAATTACGGTAAGCGGAAAAGAGATGATGAAGAGAAAAAAAAACAAGCGAAAAAAAAATTACCCAGAATATTGATGCTTTTAATGTTTATGTAATCAAAATTACCAAGCCTGACCAAATAATACGAAACGATCATTAAAGAAGTTGTTAAAAAACACACACACACACACACACACACACACACACACACACACATTGCACACGACCGAATTACGTGCCATTGGAGAAGTTTTTGCACATGTGATAAGGGGCAACTGGCCAATGCACGGTTCAACCATACCATAATATGGAAAATGCCAAACCGAAACTAATCCAAGTGGCTTTTTTGAAAATCCAACAACCTACAATATACGATTGTTCGCAGTCTTTTGTCGATTCGATGGCAACACGACAAAATGAATCGAACACCATCTCTCTTTTTCATTCTCTCCGATTCTTTGTTTCGCATAACTCATAATACGACCCGGTATTTTTGGTTGCTACGGTTTTTTGTCATGTTACTTTGCACTACACATAGCAAGCACATCATGTATGGTGCTTTTATGTACATATATATATACGAACATGCGGTTTTAGTGTCACTGTTTCGATTGTTGCAAACAATAGTTCCGAAAAAAAAAATCGATTTCAAATTACGATACAAAGTGCAAAACTTTTCATGCATACACGAAAGATCAAGTCTCACAATCACTATGATGCAAAAGAACATTTCAAATCAATAACAATTAACGGTATTCAATAATGAATATTTGAGAATTTCAATTAGGTTCAATGCATTTGCTTTGAATGTTCATTTGACTCAGAGAGAAATAACCAAAATTCGAAAAAAGGGTAAAATTAGAGGGACAAAAAAGGAAAAAGAAAACAAGTGTGTTATTAAGCTTACCAAATCCCTTTGTTTTGTGATTTTTCGTCGCAACGATGTAATGTGGTTTACATTATTTATAGTATCAACAAAACTCATTCCATTGAAAAAGTGAGGATTCCATCCATAGGGTGAGCCGGCCTTGTGATACGAGCCGAAATTGCCTAGATGGAAACCATTAAAATTTATAAAATAGAGATAATAACGGACACCGATGGAAAAACAAACTGCATAGGCTTTAGACCGACTGACATTCATTGGAAAAACCATAGGTGTACCACCAAAGCCGTGTCATTTTGCAAAAATACCAGAGAAAACAGAGGACAGAGAGAATGAGAGAATGTGAGATAGAAAGGGAACAAAAATACAGCACCGCACAATACTTGAAATACCAAAACCCAATCGAATGGAATCGGAATGGTTTTGTTTGTCGTTATTCGACACTGAAAATACGGCTTTTGCTAGTTTTGCAAATATTTTTCGGTTGGAACAATGTTTTCTCATTCGTTATTTTTCATTTTATTTGTTTTGTTTTTGTGTTCAGTATGTATGTGTGTGTGTTCCGTTTTTTTTTCTGACGCTCGTATATCTATCTATATTTGGTTTTTATTACGTAATTTAACCATAGGGGGTTAGTGTTGCACAACGTGAACCCTTAACAATATTACCATTTCTATTCCATTAAGCTTTTGTTATCATTCATATATGTTTTTGTCTTCTATTTTCCATTTTGTTTTTTTTTTTCTTCTCTAGTTGCAGAATATGACACATAGTGTGGATAAAATTGGTTAAATCGATACGCTTCTAAGCCGACAACAGAGATAGGCAGACAGACAGACAGATAGAAAAAGATTGAATGAGCCAGAGCCAGAGAGAGAGAGAGAGAGAGAGAGAGAGAGAGAAAGTAAGCAAAAAAAAAAAAACAGAGAAATCAACATAGAAAAAAAAAATTATATATTTATCGAATTTCTGATGAATAATGGCATGTGAATAAGCGAATGTGATATATACGACTGACATTTGCATGTTTCGAAACATCACATTTCATTTGAATAATGAATTCCCATTTTCGGCCTCGCACACTAACAATAAAAACAACCATTTAATGCTGAAAAGTTATTTGTTCGTCCAATATAATGAGTTTATAATTTAAAGAGTGCATCAATTCCGGTTCGATTCGATAATAAAAGAAAAAATTGTGCCCAAATCAATTTCCGCAGCGACGCGTATTAAATTATCGTGGGCAGGACATTAAAAACAACCAAACGACAACAAAAACAAAAACAATAACAACAAAACGAAGCGGATAATTTTTATTTAAATATATATCGCTTTAATTGATGATATCGGCGAGAGATAGAGAGAGATAGAGAGAAAAAAAATAATATATTTCAACCGAAACTCAAAATTATTATTCATGTACATCATATATCTATTGAATGTGTCAAAATGGAATAGATCCACATTGTAGTCAGTTGCATGTGTGACATGGCTGAAAATTAAAACTCAATAATATATACACACATCAAATACATCGCTTGATTTAATTGTTCAGACAATTTCGTGATTATTATAAATCGATGGAGGGAAATTGTCGGTAACATCAATTGAAATAACGACATATAAAATATACGTGCATCACATAAAAATAAAAGGAAAAAAAAAACAATCAAAAAAAAAAAAAAAAATACACGAACGCGGAGCAAAATAAGCGAACGACCATAAATCCGGGACATCAGATTTAATGTGCAATTTATAAAATTTTATTGATTGCATTTTATGAGGATAAAATGAAGTGTTGTTTGACATGAGATCCGAGAAAAAAAAAAACGAACATAATCGGACGCAATAAATTTTAACATATACATCAAGGCAAAAGGGAGAAAGAGAATAGCAGCATTTCATTTGCGTAAATTTGCGCATAAAATCCATTTGAATTGATGCAAACCAGTGAGAAATAAAACGATAATATTTAATGAATTATTGATCAAAAGTGTCGTCAAATTCGTTCAATATATTCAATTAAACAAATTGACGTGATCAATAAAATATTAATTACAACAACAATAACAATAACAGCAACAACAAAAAGGCGAAGTAGAGAACATTGACCACGGCACATAATTGTTGAAATATCTATTTTCACACAAAACATTTGAATTGGAAAAGCGTTCAATGTACTGAAGCATAACACATGAAAAATAATACGTTCTATAGGAAGTAAATAACAATTTTCGAGAAAATTGAGGTATGTATGTTTCCAAATGACATTTTTGTTTAAAATTCATTTCTGTGTTATTCAATTTTTCAAACAGCTTTTGTAAATTGATATCGATTGTTATTAATGAGTTGAAAATGTTATTTTGGGATCTTTTACTCAAAGTAATTACTCAACAAGGAAATCATTTACAGTGAAAAGCATTGATAGTGATGTGGAAGTGTGTGGATTGAGGGTTAAATACCAAATGGAAGCCAATAAATCTATTGCATTTAGTACAACAACATATACAATGGTTGCCATTATGGAACAGATGATCCATATTTACTCAAGGCAAATATAATTTATTTGCAATAGTTTGCACTCTATTATATTGTCATTTATGAGATAAAATCATTGATTTTCTACATCTCAGTACAGTTAGTTTCAATCAGTAACCAATACTATATAGATACAGTTAGATTATCATATCCCTGTTTGGATCTTCTTCTGCTTTCAAACAGCGATATCTATCAATATATTGTACTTGATTCCATTGAACTGCAATGAATTGAACTAAAACATTTTCAAATTCAGTTTTATTTTTAAACATATTTTCTCTTCACGTATCATTGATTACACTTCTAATTAATGAAATGTACACTGTAAACAGAGGGAGAGAGAGGAAAGCGAGAAAGAGAGAAACCGTTGTGTTTTGACTATACAACAACTCGACTTTAGCATACAAAATGCAAGTAATCCATTTAATCGACTCTATGCGTCTGCATGAAAACGCAATGAACTTTAGAATTTGCTCAATCTATCAAAATCGTGCATCAATTATTTAAGCGTTGTATTTATGCGCTGTGAAAGCGTACCCGACACATCGATCCAGAAACATACTCACTCATATGTGAAGAGTGTGAGCAGGATCTATTGGCAGGGTGGGAAATGTGTGCGTGGGAATGAGAGTGTGATAAGAAGAGAGAGAGAGAGAGAGAACGAGAGAAATAGAATGAGAAATGGTGAAGTGAAGCGTTCGGTTGATAATGGAGTTTCGCTTAAAATGGCTCATAGCAAGAAATACAACCGAAGCAAATTGTCACTTTGGCATTCAATTAAGACATCGGATGTTGGTGAATGCCGCCCGCATTTCTGTCGCCTGTCGTGCTTTGTAGCGCATCAAATTTGTTTGTTTCAACATTTTCGAGCACATCCACACACTGTGCTATCTATTTCTTATTCTGAATATGTTAAATCACTCATATCATTTGCTCTATGTGTTGGTTTTGATTTAAAAGACTCGATTGCTATGCATGTATGCTATCTTGTGTTTCATAGTTCAAGAAATTTCAAATGAATGAATGAATTAAAAGAAAGTTTTGATGGTAGAAACACTTTATTTAACGGTTTAGCGAATGTCTTATTCTTGGTTTGTTTCAACACTTGAAACCAACTTAATTGAAATTTTCCATTGAGAGACGCTTTAGCAAAAGACCCCTTTTTTCCCTTGTCAACCATTCATTGTCGCTTTTTTCGACAATCAGCATCTCAATCGGATGTATGTAATGTAATTGCTTTGCCGTTAAGCATAAGAACAAACATTTTAAAATGATGCAATGGATTTGCTTTATTTGAATTTATGTGTGTCTTTTGGAGTGATGTATCGAAAATTCGTATTTGTATGCGGTTCATGTTTGATTTGAAAGAAAAGAATGTGAATTTGTTCTATCATGTTTTTCTCGAAAGATGATCAACGTGCAATGATCTCATCTTGAATGGTAAATTACACAGACTACACCTCTGGGCGCGAACACAAATGAGCACAACAAAAACATTCTCAACATTTGAATAAATATAATATGACATCCGTTTGAATCCAATTTTCCATGGTTATATTCGTTGTCTCTTATCCTAACATCGTCAAATATTTCTCATGATGAGTCGAGGCCGTGTTTGTGTCTGTGCCATTCAATTACAGATTATTTTGCTTCTTTTGAGCCAAAATGCCTCTGAAACTGTGTGCTGATTTTCGTGTTGATTCATCGAGCGCGATTTTCTCCACATCCACATATGAAAATACCCAAAATGCAAATTATACATCGGCTTTCATCACATAAATAATTCAGAATTTATTCCTATGTTTTCCCATATTTCATGTGGTTTTGTTGCAAATTTTTTTTTTTTTTTTTTTTTTTGCTTCTCTTCATTCTCTCTCGCTCGTTTTTGGTCTCTCATACCGGCAAATGTGTTGATAATTTGATGTGCGATGCTATTGTTTGCGAACCATTTAAAATGAACCAAAAATAAAGCGTCGAATTTTTGGCATTGCTGTTGCTGTGGCTGTTGTTACGCAGCACGCACGAAAACTGATAAATAATATGATATGTCGGCAAAAGAGATGTATATTTTAGCCCAAATGCACAAATAAAATCGAATGAGATATGAAATAAAATAAAAGAGTTTATTTTCGAAATGAGAGAATTTTGGATGGTCGGATTGGTGACGTTGAGAGCTTGAGCGAGCAAACCATAATCAACCATGCATATTGAAGCTTTATTCATGCTCATTTGTTTGATGATAAAGAGATTCCAACTACCAGTCGGTATTCATTAAGTTGGTTAAAATCACAATCACAAGCAACGAGCACAGAAAAACCATCATGAATCAGCTCTCACAACATTCATTTTCAGTGAAATTTTTTTTATTCCAGTGTAAGAAATACCCTTTTGAATTCTTTGTGCGGCATTTTCAGTGTACACAGTGGCAATCAGATAATCACAGAGTACAATTCTTTTTTAAGTAAGCAGCAACAGTAATCATTTTGGTTAAAGTTTACGAATTCAAAAGCAGGCACATATATACATTTGCATTGCTTAATGTGAGTAGTTTTGTTTTAATGTGAAACACTTTCACTAAATGCCGATTCATTGGTACAACGATGTAATATCTATAGAAAAACAAAGACAAAGCTTAAATTAGAGAGTAAAAGAGAGAGCAAGAGCAATGAGCCAGTATTGGCAATGTGCAAACGGCGATAGTGTGAGTGAACACATGTGCGCGCGCGCGTAATCCTTGCCTCACTATACTGACTAAAAGAGTAGTGTTAATTTGCAAAATGATAAAATGTTAGCTTTAGCTAGCGATGTGGCTGGAAATGTGTTTGCATGATGGCATTTTACAAGGCAAAATATTTCACTGAAAATTTAAACAAATGTGTTGTAAAGCGTTTTGCATAGTTTTGGTTGTTTTAAATGTTCAACACGTATAGCCAGAGGAAGCGAGAAAAATAGAAAGCGGGACACAGAATGAGTGTGAGAGTGAGAGTTATAGAGAGTGAGAGAGAGAGAGTCACATAGCATACTCCACATAGTTGCTTTATTCTCAACACAAAAGCGCCCCAACAAAACGGAACAAAGCCAAAAATGCTGTCGCATCCCTCGCGTTCGTATGACGTTTCGTGTTTTGCCAAATAATTTCAGCGCATGAATTAGACTTCATTTAACATTTGTCTTTGGCTCTCGAAAAAGATAACAAATAACATGAAAACCAAAGCAACTCTATATATGTTAGTAATATAGAGTGGATGTGTTATATTTTATGTTAAATTAACTAGATTTACTCGTTTTCTCTTTTTGCTCACTATTTATCTCTTGCTTTTTGTTCAAAACATCGACAATTTATTTTCTAACTTCAAAAAATGGCGAAAAAGGTTTTTCACATCCGTAACAATTAACTAGATAGAGATGAAGATAGTGATGGAGATATTGAAAATGACTGGAACATAGCTATGAGAATGCGAGCACAACGGTTGGCATTCCAAATGAATATGAGCGGATAGGCAATACTGCCACTGGCATCAAGTAATAACGCAGCAATTGCTCGGCTATTTCGCTTTTGTTCGATTCTTTTGTCACTCGATATGTTTAGTA
This sequence comes from Resseliella maxima, assembly GCA_029041755.1. Lineage (NCBI taxonomy): Eukaryota > Metazoa > Arthropoda > Insecta > Diptera > Cecidomyiidae > Resseliella > Resseliella maxima. The sequence goes on along the minus strand of JAQOWM010000951.1, from coordinate 116,196 downwards.
TGTACAGATGAATGGGGGGAGGGATGGGGACGTATCAGGCGGGAAAACTTTTGAAAATGCCATTTCCAACAACAGCATTTTCACACAACCAAATAATATATGAATATCACTCAACCCGCTAGTTCATTTATACAATTTATTTGCGCCACTTTTCACATAAATGAATCCGAGACTCAAGCGAAATGAGGCGAGTCAAGAGAACGATGCAAGGGAAATGAAATGAAATGAAGGAAAAAAAAAATTATTATACGACATGCCATATGAAAATTCATTTGCGTCCAAATGATTGGGTTATAATGTGCGGAACATTCATTTTGAGTAGAGAAAATAAATCGTTTTTAATATGGTGTTTCTTTTGTATGAGCAAATGGTAGCAGACTGAAAATGGTGAGCAAACCGGAGTGAGAGCGAGAGAGAGAGAGAGAGAAAGAGGACGGATGAAAGGAAAACGACCCAATTTTCGTTGGTTGTGTTTTTAAGTGCGCAACACTAGTTATTATACAAAAAACGGCTTGTGCAAATTGCTAGTGTCTAGCTTCAATTCTCTCACACTTACTCATGAATTCACCCCCTCTTTCATTCTCTCAGTTTACACTGCATGGCGCAAGCAGTGCGGCCACTTTCATCGTACTTGTGTTGCTTTCAAAGGCATTTATCCAATATATTCCAGCTCTATTTAGAATGTGTTGAAAAAATTTATAATTTTTTTTTTTTTTTCACTTTTATCGATTATTTCACAAGTGGATTTTTATTTGACTTTACATTTCTTGTTAATGGGGGCTGTTTTTGTTGGTATCAGAATTGGTGTTGGTGTTTAATGTGATGCCGTTGATGCTCCTGGTATTGGTGGTGGTGCTACTGCTGCCATTGTTGATACATTCAATCCATTGGCATTTGCTTCCTATGTTGGTATTCATTTTATAAATATGTATTTTCCATATATCGATTACCAGGCAGCAAAAACCAATTTTCAATCCTTTAAAACTGGACGTAAATTACACTGAGCTTATTTTCTCTCTCTTTCTCTCTTTCTCTCTCTCTCTCTCTCTCTCTCTCTCTCTCTCTCTCTATCTTCCTCTGCATTTTCACTATAGTTAGCAACACAAGTACAGCGTGCTGTATAACATAGGCTTGTTGTTTGAGCGCATTCGGTATTATTTTTTTGTTCACCATTCGTCGATATCGAATTCCACTATTTGCGTTAAGAGTTAATAATCTATGAACATGATATCGGTAATGTTTCACCAAGCGAATTACGAATGAAAATGGCGTGGTTTTTCAATAACAAGGCGAATCAACCAAACTCCACACACACACACACACACACACACACACACACACACACACACACACACACACACACACACACACACACACACACACACACACACAAACACACACACACACACACACACACACACACACACACACACACACACACACACACAACCAATCGATATTCCATGTACATTGTGAGTACAAAACGGGTGGACTTGCAAATTAACATGGAATGAGTTTTTGGAGTGCGAATGGAATATTATTGTACCTTTAGACTGAACGCAATCATGCTATGATTATGCGATTTCATTAAAGTGGGTGATGTGGAAGAAGAGTAGAGAGAAAAATGTAGAAAGAAAAAGCGCGTTGCTTTTCGACGGAAATACCTAATTACAGAATGAATAAATCTTCAAATGCTCTTTCAAGTACCTCATAAATTATCCAATCGTATTTGAATTTAAATCGCTTTTTCTATCTTTTCTGTCCGTCATTAGACGAAAGGTCAAATGTAGGATTTTTTATTTTCGGTTCGAATTTTTCCTTCTTTTTTCTTTTGCTTTTTTCGACTCAAATCGCTTGATACTTTGTAATTTGACATTTCGTAAATCTCTGTACAATTGAATTGAGAATATATCTGTATGAATTTAATTCCATGAAAGGCGAAAAAACCCCTTTTGCTATTATTTCATTTGTATGCGACAAACGAAAGGTAAACATTTTCCACACAACAAATGACAGAAAAAAATGTACCCGACAACGACGTCAATGACAATAAAAAAAAAAAAAACTTGATTATGCATGTTGTGAAATAGAGTGGTTTTTCTCAAAGCAAATATAATATATTAGAAGCACGAAAATCAGGACGAAAAGAACGGTGAGAAGGAGAAAAAGAAAAAAAGTGTGTGTGAGAGGAAGAGAGTGCGAGGGTAAGTAAATGTGTGTGAGAAAGAGTCTCAATGACGGTCATTGAGCAGAACGATAATACGATATGCGGAATTAAGCTGGGCGAACATACACACAATACAAGCATAAACTATCATATAGAAATTTGTTGCCCGGATAAGCACGAATGCAGAAGAGTAACAGAAAAAAAAAAACATACTGAGTAAGAGAATGAATCGCTCGTTCACACACTGTACCCAATGTACCAGATTAAATACGACACAAGTAATGTCGGTCAGTTTGCTTTTTCACAAACTCATGGCTTTCGTCGACATGAGAACGCCAATATTAAATACGACAACAAAACTTCTCGTTAGATTGTGCATGAGTGTGTGTGTGTTGTTGTTGTTTTTTTTTTCGTTTATTTCAGGCGGTTCGCTCGACTTGCGGTTGAAATGGATTCAATATTTATGTCTGTGTACAGTGACATGTTGTTGGGTTCATAGGGAAAAATTAAGCCAATGTGTATACTTTAGGATCGGCTACAATCGTAGCTTAACTACATTAACAAACACGTTATTTTATAGATTCTTGTCGGTTTTTTTTTTTTTTTTTTTTTTTTTTTTTGCTTCTGTTTGCGATCGTTGTTTTTGATTCTGTGCCACAGTTCATTCCAAACAGATGAAAATGACGCTAAGGGTAGAAACAATAAATGTATATGAAAAAAAAAAATCCGAAATTGTATCAGTGAAACGGTTTTTACTCTACTCTTATTTTCGATGGAATATAAATAAAGCTCAAGCACATACACACCATTGCAATAAACAATGTTTTAATTATTTGGTTTCAGGTCTTTTTCCCGCATTTCCGTACTACTGGCAATTTTTTATTTTTGTCCGGATCGTCCTGGCTTATTTATTTTAATTTCATTTTTTATTGGCATTTTATATTCCCACTTATACATACTTTTTTTTATCTCTTTAACGCCAAAAACAATTTCGTTGCGAAATTGTCATGAATGAAGTAACAAAATGTATGTAAATTTGTTGCGGTTGAAAATGGTCAAAGAACATATAAAAAAAAAAAACAAAATGTGATCTCCATATTTTGTGTGTATTTTGATTGTACAATCAAACGCTTTTTCAGGTTTTAAAGAGCTTAAATGTGATCAACTGTTGTGCGACTTCTTTTTATGGTCGTTGTCAGTTGAATTGATGGAATCAACGAAATGCTCTACGGGCATTTTGACCATTCAAATGTTTTTTTTTTTTTTTTTTTTTTTTGATAAATGCGAATTCAATCAGTCGAATGAGTGAGTTTTTTTCCCTTCGCATCTGATGGAATACATATTCCGTTGGCAAGACCGCAAAATTGCTATCACAAACACACGACGCTTTTTTTCGCATTTTATGTTCACATTGGGATTTAGGAAGTTTCGTGGTTGATAATGTTATTATGGGGTTTATCGGTATTCGATAGTAAACAAATTATTCACACAATTTCACCAACATTTAACATTTTCTGTCAAATTATCACCAACTTCAAAAAAAAAGACAAAATAAAAGATACGTCGAAAATTTATAGCTCTTTTTCAGCAATCAAAATGCATAAAAAATTGAACCCATGACGAATTTAGAATGTTAAAGCTATTGCATGAATTTAAACTATTTTCGCATGAAATTAATATTGAATTCCGGCTTAATTTGACTAAACGTTTATAATTAGAAACGTGAATTATTTACTGAAAATATTTCGGACCGTTTTGTATGGAAGCAACAGCCGTTAACCATTTTCAATTGGCATAACTCATTCACCGAGAGAATTTCCATATGAATTGCAATCGATCGACAGAAAGAGAGAATTTACGATTTAATATTAACAAATGGAAATATTTATCATTATGAATAAATGATTGGCTAAATCAAAGGCATTCACACACACACACACACACACACACACACACACACACACACACAAAGAGAGGAAGAGAGAGAGAGAGCGGCCATTCGAAATGTTTCATAGAAATGTATATTGGCAGTTTGGTGGCAGTGTGTTTAACCAAATGGATATCTGTATTTGTAGCTTGGCTTATTTGATTGTTTGTTCGTTCAATTCAAAATGCAATTATGTAATGAAATTGATTCGAGTTCAATATTTATTTGAAAATGGACGTCCAATCAAATTGAACTTTAAAAATGATTAGAATGATTTTAAGTAGTCTTATGTCGTAAAATAACCTTTTGAAATGTTTTCAAAAAATTGAAAAATGGTTAGCCATTCCGTTTGGAATAATATGATTTACCAGTGGCAAATTACCGCAAGCTCTATTTGTGGCACAATTTTCAAATGTGAATGGAAATGGAAATGAGAATGAGAATGAGAATGTGAATTAGAATGAAATCCACAAAATCGAATAATTTTGCATTGATAATTTGCATGTCCATTTGTATGAGATTGTAAAATTGAGTTTACCTTCTGTTTTCAATGGAATGTCACCAATTTGTGAAAAATATGAGTCCGTAATTAATAGACTGTACATAATTCATGATAGAAACATGTTATGCAAATAAAATGTAGCATATTGCATTTGCGTTCGATACAACGATAAATATTTATTTACATGAAAATGAAAATCGGTTTCGTAGTAGTTTGTTGCATCACAAGCAAAAATGAATTCGAGTGCACGCATCGACCTCAATATATGCAATGCCACACAATGTGAAAAGACCGTGCACAAAACCAAAATGCATGAGGTTTTCTTATATTTACATATTTGTGTTGTGGCATATGTTTTGAAATCAAAAATGCTTGCATCTGAATTGAACTATTATTACACATGTGGATGTTTGTGTGTTTGTATATGTTTGGATGTTGGCGACTGTAACTGTTTGCAAGATTTCAAGTATTTCGATTGGTTATATTGCAAAAAGCTTTTGCAGCAATTCATTAACCGCTAACGGCAGTAGACAGTCGACCGTTTGAATATTTACTCATTCTCACTCACTCTCTCTCTCTCTCTCTCATTCTGTCTCTCCCTTTCGTGGGTGTTTGCTCTAGTGCGGGTGTGTATATGATTTCATCGGAATAGCCATTAATGTGGAAGTCATAAGTAAATAATGCACATATCGACTTTGGTTGAAAATTAAAGTACAAACAATGCCTTTAATATGAAACCAATAACCAAACGAAACGATTCAACATAATGGCATTGGTAATTTATTACGAATGTTGTTCAATTTATTGTATGTTGGGCTAAATAATAAATAAACATGGCTCAGCAGCATATAAACAGATGTTTCAAGCTCGAGGATTTACTCGTCCAGCAACATCAGATTGTGTTGGTGTCCATTTCATTATTTACACAATCAGTTCATAAAAGTGAATACTTTTCTCGATGTTGATCAATGTTATTTTTTATCCCTTGAAAAGCAGAGGTTCCCATTTTTTTTACGCTCTTCATAGTGAAAGGGAACGAATATTATATAAAAAAAAATCGAAATGTTCATCCACTTCTGATTGAAGCTCTTGTAAAAATATCTGATTTATCAACCCATCATCTGTAATACACTTCATTGTCTGAACATTCGTTGTTTGTTTCTTTTTATTTATTTTTTTTTATTCACATTTATGCGCCAAATGTACAATTTTGATTTAACATGTTCGAAAATGTATGAAAAGCAATTTTCTCTATCAAATATATTAATCAAATAAAAGCGAACGCACCATTTTTACGCTATTGACGCACAACGAGTGTTCAAAGTGATAGATTGTTGGCGATCCATTTTCGATGTTGTTGGCGATGCAGTAAAACTTATAACAAGAGAGAGGGAGAGAGAGAGAGTGAGTGAGTGAGAGAGAAAGAGAAAAAGGTTCAGCATTCGAATAAAGTGCGCTACATCTTGGATCGATTCTTTGAAAATTCAATTTCTCGGTCGCCGACGCTATTTTTTTCATTCTCTCTGTTCTATTCTCGTTCGCTTTTCGGTTCATTTTTTCTGACTATCAAGATCATTTATAGAGGACGGTTCAGTGGATGAGCTTCATTTTGGCTAATCGGTTTTCATCATTTTTCTTTTTTCTTCCGCCTATTTTTCATTCGCAAACGAAATTGCTGCTTTTCGTTCAATTCCCATTTCACTTGATTTCCGATTTATTTCGTTTCCACCTACTCTTTCCTTGGAGTATCATAGAAAAAATCACCAAGTAACATCGACGAAGAATCACTTTCTTCGGTCAAACTAGAATCAGGTGATGTGTTTCTACATTTTCTTTTATTTTCTTTGAAAGCAAAAAAAAAACTCTTCGATTTACATCATTCAAGTAATTATATTTAATGGCTGTCTATTTGTAAACGCTATGTTGCTATTCATCACTATGCATATGCGAGTCCGTAAGAAACTTTCACCTTTCATGTTTAACAGCATAGGGAGAGAGAGGGAGAGAGAGTAGTTTCAATTTCGCAATGCCCCATATTTTATTCAAGCGAATGAAAAGACTATTTTTAGTCTTAACGTCTGACTTTTTCTTCTCTTTCTAAACGCACACATTTATAATATCCAACTACATTTGATTACATCCACATGCTACATATAATTTCCTAATAAAATGTTGGTTTTCATTTAACATGCTGTTGTTGTTTTCGCTTCTTCTTTTTCTCTTGTTATTGTCAAATGTTAAGCTTTTTCGACACACATGTTAAACTTGGGAAAAAATTGCATTGTTCTTAAACTCTGAGGCTAAGATTTGTTTAGATATATTTATTATATACGACATATTGCTTTGTGGAAAGTAGAAAAAAACGAACAAACCGCCATTCGTTATAAAAACATGGAAAAAAGCGAACACTCGACAAGCAAAAATACACATACAGAGAACGATAAGGAAAGATAGAGAGAGAGAGAGAGAGAGAGAGAGAGAGAGAGAGAGAGAGAGAAAGAGAGAGAGAAAGAGAGAGAGAGAGAAAGAGAGAGAGAGAGAAAGGGAAAGATAGAAAGAGAAAGAGAGAGACATCGTATATAATCGAGAGGATAAAGACAGTAAAACGAAATAAAATATGTATTGTATCCCATATTCTTGCACGAAAATGATAGCCACGGAAAAAAAGCAAACGAGCAAATGAAAAGAAAAGGAATGAAATCAGCAACAGAAAAAGAGAAAGTAGAAAAAAAGAAAATGAGATCGAATGAAATGCAGAACAAAAGCAACGAATGTCTGTATAAAATGCAATACAGAGCGGTAAGCAACCATGATACTTGTAAGTTCCATAATAAATTGTACCTACGGGGTAAGTTAATGTTCATAATTCTAATGCAAACCGTATAAAAACTGACTACCAAATGGAAACATTTTGAGCAAAAGAGAATAATGTTGTATGCGAATGTGAATGTGAATGCGAATGTGTGTGTGTGTTTGTGTGGGAAAAAGAAAGACAAACGGGCAAAGAAAGAATGAGTGAGAAAACGCGTGCGAAATATGTGGCCCTGGGTTTTTATTTTACTTTATCTCTTTCTCTATCTCTCACAGATGCAGAATAAACTTTATCTTTGCCGAGATTTCGAGCGACAGTTGTGGTGCTTGGCGAATGAATATATTGACGTCAAGCAGATAGTTTGAAAAATCCGGCCACAAATAAAATGAGAAATCAAAGTTTTACTCGAAATAGCAGCACCAGCGGCAGCCCGATAAAAGAGAAAAGAAAAAAAAAACGATTATACATACCAAAAGAAACAAGAAATAGAACCCATACGAAATGTGAAACATTTGGAATGCTTGCAGCAAGTGTCTAGTTTGTTTTTAATGACATTCCAAAGAAGTAGATATTTGCGAGCTCGCTGGATTTGTATTCTCATCTCAATTGACATGGTTTTTTTTCTTTTCTAGATGTCTCTAGATGTCTGTGTATTGTATGGAAATGCATGCATTTGAAAGCAATCGCGTTGCTTTTCATTCTTTTCTATTTCACCGTTCCTCTCTCGCCCTCGCTCTATCTCTATCTCTCTCTTTATCTCTCCCTCTCTCTTTCTCTCTGTTTTGTCTCTTTCTTTCTCTGTTGTTTGTGGCGTGTCAAACATAAGGGTCAAATATGCTGCATGCGCTGTTGAATTATTTGCCTGAAATGAAAATAAATTTCAAGTAAATAAATGCGGATTAGAAAGTAAACCGTCCATAATTTACGTTTGAGGCGATAAATAAGAATTTTCCGTCACTTTTCCCCCACACTTTTTCAGTTTCGCACTCGCAATTTCGTCTGCATACACACTGTTTCAAAAATTGTTCGAAAACAATTTACAAGTGAAGCGCATGTAATTTGCATTGCAAATCCAGTATCCGGATAAAGACAAGACAATGAGCAAAAAAGAGATAGTAAGAGTGAGAGTGAGAGTGATAGAAGAAGAAAAACCAAACAAACTCACAAAACTGAATGCAAATGAAGAGAGAATACATGTAGAAAAGTTTGTCAAACTAGTGTGTGCATTTATTATAACCGTCGGTTGCTTTCGAGCGCAATAAAAATGGATGAAAGAATAAAAAATGAAGAAAGAAAAAAAACTAGAAAAAATGAAATGGGAACTTAGTTCAACATTTTTGACCGTTCCGCATTGTTTAATGCCAAAGGATGTGTCTCTTGTATTCTTTCGCAACACTTTTACAACTCGTTTTTCGTATGTCGTTTTGGGGTGTTTTCTTTATTTTATTCGAACCCGCCTCAACATTTTATCATCGTCATCATATATGTTATTTAAAGCATTTACGCTAGGGCCATGACCAGACACATCGAATTTCTAACTACACATATAAAACCAAAAACTATGGAACTTTAAAGTTTTGAAACATCTTTGCCTTCGACTCACACATACATATGAACTCAAATGCTTATGTCCCAACAAAAAACCCGAAAAAAGGACGATGCAAGATGCTTGAGATAACCAAATCGAGATCATTTTCCATGCAAAAAAAAAAAAAAAAAAACAAAAAAAAAAACCAACTTTTTATGCTTTTATGTGCTCATCTTTTTCGTCTTTCGACTTTTTTTTATTCTTTTCTCTATCTGTCTTGTCACTTGTTCGACTTATGTTTACCGAACTAAAGCAGTTAGATTTAATATAGATAAGAGATGGCCAAAGAAAAGAAACGCATTGGTGAAGTGAAAGAGAAAGAAATGGCAAGCGCTACGAACATCGAAAAAGATGCACAGCAAAAAGCACTCGAATGATTTATAGCAAACAATCTATCTTTCATAGTAATAAGGGAATATTGCCGAAGCTCAAAACAACAAGAATAAAAGAAAGACTGACGGAAAAAAACGTGCTGCATACAACAATCCAGTAAAGAAAACGACCGAGTAACAAAGTTAGAAAAAAAAAGAGTGAACATTACATACGAAATGCTATCGCATCACCAATTTGACACAGATGGAGAAGTTGGTTTTCGCCGCTTGTTTTAAGCAATCAAAATGCCGCGCGATACATTCTAATATCGTTGCAAAAATGTCGTCACCGTGCGCGATTCTCATTCAAACTAATGGTGATTTCTTTTTTTTTTTCTTCTTCTTCATTCTCCAGTGCCTTTATCATGGTGCTCGTTGTTCCCAAAGTGTAATGAGAATATGTGGAAAACTGTTGTTTGTGTCGAGGAATTTCTTGTCGATTTTTTTTCTCTCGCTTGCTCGTTTTTCTTTTCTTTTTTGCTTTCTTGATGATGGAACTTTGCTCCTTTTTCTCTGTTATTTTTCGTGAACTAACTTGACAACGAAGTAATTTATAACTTTTCGTTAGTATTTAACTGGTTTGAGAATGTAAGGCATCGAGATGTTACCATGTTTGCGTTTATATCATTCTTCGTCCTTTTTCTCTCTACCCTCCTCGCTCTCCCCCTCTCACTTTTTTTTATTTTTAATGCATGTAATATGCGCGTGTCGATTTTGTGTATCGTTTGTTGCCTGCTGTCGATACGTAACGAAAACACATTTTTATTTTCTTTCATTTTTTGCTTGTTGTCGTATCTTTCCGATTGGAAAAGATGCGATCACACGTTCTTTAACCATTGAACGTGCCAATATTCATGTGCATAAATGACGACAAAAGAAGAGAAAAAAAAAATGTAATGACAAATACTCGCTATTTTACATTTCACCATAATAAATTTTCGACTTTAATTATTCAAACTGTGTATTTTCAATACAAACTCAAACATTCACCAGAAACCATTTATACACTTTATATTCGAAATGCGAATCGCCTTTTTATTATTGACACATTTCATATGCTTAATTTAATACTATCAATTTTTTATGTTACAAAGACAATGAAAAAGTAAAAAGACAACGGAAAATCGTAGAAAAAACAAAACGCGAATAATGTCAACAATAATAAGACAAAGGATTATTATGGTGGGAGAGCATCTTGAAGTGCACATCGTATTCCCTGTACTTGCCCTGTTTATTTTGTTTTCAGTGAATTTTGTGACATAAATGCCAAAATACTGCCAACACTTTTATTTTATGTTCGAATCGCATCGATACAAAAATTATGTTTTAAAACATTCACCGGAGAGACACGATTCAGCCTGCAGAGTGAAGAAAAAATGTATTGTTAATGCTTCTGAAATCGTTCAGTCTTTTGTTTTCGCAGTCAATACACCCAATATATATATATATATATATATATTGGATATGTATCAAAGTCAAGTTTGTTCTGCATGGAGCGTCTGCAAAATTTTCGTTTGAATCTCTTTTAATGTTTTTGGCATCCAGGCAAATGCGTGCATCTGGTTGTACGGTGTGTATCGCCAATAAGATAAAAAAAAAACTCTCCATTCTTGTAAAGAATATCAAGTGAACTGTAGCAATAAGACACATCACATTTTAATGGCACTCTTCACTACCACTGACAATCCTCAACACTGCCTAATATTTCCAATGAATTGGCGTCCGTTTTTTTCCTTCAATTTCTTCTTCGTATTTTTGAAGAAAAAACACAAAAAAATATGAAGAAGCTCGTTTTGCTCACACATGAAATCGATCGCAAACATGTGTAACAGTTACAAAACAGCGGTGGATTGTAAAGCAGAAGAAAAAAAAAATGAAATAAAAGCTCAAGATAAGACGAATGTGCTAGGCATAATAAAGTATGTTTGTAAAGCGACACACATCAAAAAGAGAGACGAAGAATGAGAATGAGAAAGAATACCATGAAAAAGAGAAGATACCGGGGTTCAATAGAGGATATAGGCGAAGATGACGCGAAAAATCCGTCGAACATGAAGGATTTGTAGATAAAAATATAAATTGATACGAAATGTGAATGTGTGCTTCGTTTACAGCATTCAAAGCGACCGTTTGCGCTGGGTGTGAGACCCAAAACGAATAACTGTGTTCACCAGTAAAACATGCGATAAAAGCTCATTCGATCACATATTCTCTTTTCCTCTCCTCTTCTCTTTCCACTTTTATTTTATTTTTTTTTCTTTATTTGTATCTGTTCGTGCCGTTTTCTTTATTCGATTGAGCATTGAAGAGAGGGGACGACAACACCACTTTATATATTTGTGTCTTAAAATCGATTTATGTGCGAAATACAAACAGCATATCCCAAACGGAAAGGCACACTCTTTCACATTGTATTCAATATTCGCCATGCGTACGACACATTGAGAACAAACGAAACAAATAAAGAATGAAGAATGAAAAAAAACTGTCAAAGATACATTTATGTCGGACGATTTTTCTCTCTCCATTGGAACGATACGATTTGAAAATGGAAAATCGAAATAAAAATAGAAATAGACAGAAACAATTTAAAGATACGAAACAAAATATGTAATTTATATTGAATGTATGCAAAATTATTGCCTTTGAAACAATCGAGCACAGACAAATATCGAGGGTTCAGTTTCAATGAGATCGAAACAAACACAAAAAAAGAGACGAAGAAAAAGGAACCAATCACGTGCTGCGGAAAAATGAATTAGATAAATGATAGAAAGGGAAAAAGTAAACAATCAAAATGTAACGGTAAATAATTTTAATATTCAATTTATTGTGTTTTGATAGAGTCACATACACGTGCTCTTGAGTTTGAATTTATTCAAGTGCGATCGTTTTTGTATTCATTTACATATGATTTATACGGCATCGCAAACCTCAATAATCGGAAATGAAATTTTGAATGCGGCATTCCGATGCAGAATATTTTTTATCGCTCTCTCTCTTCCTCTCTCCCTCTCTCTCCTTCGTGTCACTTAGAACAACAAAAAAAAAACAAGAAACAAATGAGAAAAAAATGTCGCTTAATTTTGTGCGCTGCGCCTTGACAAAGCATAAAAATTGTATTTGGTGAATGCGGCCTGTTCTACCATCCCCAAACAAAACAAAACATAAATTTCAATTCTATTGGTAATTCATCACATCGTGTCACATAATCAACGCGTTGCTAGACGAACAATCGCATTTTAAAAGAAAAAAAAAAACGAAAATATCATCAAAAGAAATCACCGCGGCGTCAAATGAGGCACAAAAAAGAAACAGCAATACAGTGAGACAGAGAAAAACGAAGCAAAAGCTGGAGAAAAAGAGCAGAGAAACAGGCAACCGAGAAAATCCATTTTAAATAGTAAAACCGAAATCCAAGTGACACATAAGGCATCGTGCCTGCGTGAATAAATGCACAGTTAGACAGAAAGAACAGACGAGAAAAAGAAAGCGAAAAAAAAATATTTAACAAGAGGAAAAATATTGCCAACTTCAACTTAATTTAGCGTGCATGGAGTGAACGCCAAGAAAATTGCTTACAAAATGTACAGCTTAAAAATCCATAAATTACCTGAGCTGAAAGTGTAAAATGGGCAGGAAAAAAAATTACGAACACAACGAATGACGGAATAGAGAAAATGAACATGAATAAGAGAGAGAAAGAGAGAGAGAGGAGAGAGAGAGAAAGAGAGAGAAAGAGAGAGAGAGAGAGAAAGATTTGCAAAAGCAAAAACGATAGAAAAAGAAAGAATATAAAAAATTGAAGAGAACCGGTGTGGCAGTCAGATTATAGAAAAAGTGTGCATGAGAAAAATGAGAAGAAATGGCATTGGCGATGAATGTGGGGCAAATGTAGAAAAAGCCATGAAAGATTTATACTCAGATATTTATTTATAAGTAGTCAAAACGAGTAAAGTGGTGGCTGGTAGAATGAAAGCCATTGCATCGGATCACCCGATCACTAAGTGGGAATGCAAAGAAAAACATCAACTAACCAACACATATTGGAACATTGTGAGCAAAGCAAATGAATAAAAGACGGCATGCCAGAACTTACCCAGATAAAAAAAGAAAATTACATACAAATCCAAATGAAGAATTGCGAATTTCAGCAATTTTTCTCTGATTTTTTCTCTGCACTGTTTTTCATTCATTTCATTGCATTTCATTTCATTTTGACTTGTTATTACGAAACGTCATTGTTTCTGTTGCAACAGCAGCATCAGCAGGAGATTTTATGCCAGATCTCTCTATAAATTACCCTCGAATGGCGACAGCTGTTTTCGAACTATTAAAAACCTGCTAACATTATCTCTGAGTATGAGTATGCGCGTAATATGAATTTAAGCTGTAGAAGTCGCGTGGATTCAAACACTAATTTTCTATTCGCTGAAGAGTGAGAGAGAGAGAGAGAGAAAGAGAGATCGAGAGGAGAACGAGAGCGAAAAAAATGAAACAGCCGACACAATGAAGAAGAGAAAAAAATCATCATCATCATGGCTAAATTTAAATTTCTTCTTCTTCCATTCATTCGTCCTTATAAATTCGAGCTCATTTGTTCTGTGCTGTTTTCTTTTGTTATCTAACTACTTTCTTTTTGTTGAATTTCTCCAATTTCCAGGCAATGGAACATGCTGAAGATTTTATTTTCATGCGAAAGAGAGAAAAAAGTGGAAACATTCACAAAAGCAGTGCGCTTCAGGCGCTCATTTTCACACAAAAGAAATGCATCACATTATAATACGAACTTTTCATCAGTAAAGAAATTTCAACAAGAAAAGATCATGGATATCTTTTTATTGTTAACAAAATTGTCGGGATAAAATGTTGATTTTGTTTGGACATTGAAATTTTAGCACAATAACATTCATTTCGTAATTGCCATTTGGATCATTTAAGCAATTTGGTTAGAATATTTCTATTTAAACACAATCATTTAGTAATGACAATTTCATTCTCAGAATTTTCATGTTTGAAAAGCGCTTGTTTTTTAATTCTCGCCACATCAACCCAAATGATGTGCCATTCCGAATATTTTTCGTTCACAATCATTTTCTCGTACATCATCTGCACAAAAGTAAAATTTATATTCTTTTAATTGGCCTTTTTCGTAAGCACATGAACGGACAAATTGGTTTTTTATTTTGTGCGAGGCGACGCTCGTTTTCTCATGTTTTCGCTTTTCCAGTTGAAGTGCCAGTTAAACACTAAAAATAAAATCAGACAATGTTGAAATTATGCAGCTGTGAGCGCGTTAGCCTGAAAATGCACTCTTACCAAATGCGAAAACGAATCATTTGAATAAATGAAGGAGAAAAAAGCGTACGAATTCGCTGGTATTGTTAATGTTGTTGGTGGTGCGATGAAGATTTCACACAATTTCACCAAAAAAAAAAAAAAAAAAAAAAACCGTAGAAAAAGCGGAAAGCAGTTTTTTTTTGTTTTGCACAGTTGTTCTGGCCTGGTTGATGCTTCTGTTTTGTTGTCCGCATTGTGTCGAAGTATTTCATAAAAAAAATAATGAAATCGTAAAATAACCGTGCCACTTAACTTGTTTGCTTGAAATCTCATGTTTCTGATTGTTTTTAATTCGGTTTTTTTTTAGTAAAAGACAATTGGGGTTTTTTCTCACTTTCATCTGCTAAACAATTTTGTATATTTTTCAAGCAAAAGTCTAATCCGATGAATAATAACATTTTATCGCAACCAGTGCATCGCAAATATTTTTATGATTAGTTTCACAACAGATAAACCATATGCAGCAATTTCGTTCAAAATATTTTGAGCAAAAATGTTGGTATATTGCAAGCGTCAGCATGATGATAAAGCTTGAAAATAATTTTGGCAACCATATTACTAGCTTGTTTTTTACTTTCATTTCTTGATTTGAGCATGCTCTAATTGGCGCTTTGTTTAGTTGGAAGATGAGAAACAGACTGCAAGGCAAAGTGTAAAAGAGAGATAGAGAGAGAGAGGGACAGAGGCTGAACAAGTTGAAGCGAAAGAATGTAATGAGCGAGAATACAAAATCTATAATAAAGGAATTTCGGACATTTCACACCATCGAACGTTACCATAGTAACTAGAAAGCGAACAACAAAAATAGCCATTCACCATTCACACAAAATACGCCAACAACAAAAAATTCATTCGTAAATGGAAGCAATTTTTCTAAAAGATATCATATTAGTTTGATTCAAATGGTTAGATAAAGTGGAATTGATAACGCAAAACGAGCACATAGGGCCATATGTCATTCTCAACTATCATAAGCCATTTCACCATTTTCGCATTTACGCCCCAAAAACCAACTAAATTTAATTTATGTCATGTCAGCACGAGTTTTACTCTTCGTCCATCCGAATGTATTGTGACATTTGAAACCATTGCCATACATAAATTCTGCACACGACCAAGTCGTTGCTGTAACCATAAAAGCAAAAATGAGAGAAGCTGAGATGGAGAAAGAAAGAAAAGAAGGAAAAAAATTGCCTGAAATATGAAGATGACCATTATGGGGTGTGCAACCAAAGTGCTTATGGTGTTGACAATGAATTTTGATTTGGTTGGCAGCTGCAAGATTTGTCATTTGAAGTTAATTGACACGTGAAATCCGTTTGAAAATTTCAAACATGCTTAAACTTATTCCATTTTCAAATAAAAAAAAAAAAAGAATCGAAAAAGAACTTTCCGTTTATTTCTCAAGATAGTCTTTGAATTGTGAAAATCAGGTGGAGCAAACAAAATAAATTGGATTTGCTCATTCTTCAAACCAATTTTCGCTTACACGTTAGGCTATTGGTTATAAGGGATAAATGCTATTGTTAACGTGTAATTTCTTGTGCATAGATTTAAAAATGAGCTCTATCCAATCAATATATTGAGCCACTTTGGGATCGAAACCATAATAGTATTAATGTAAACGTGACTATAACTAAACGATATTATCCAATTTTGTAAATGTTAGAAGAGAAAGTGAATCAATTCTTGGTGATAATTAACTTACTCAGACCAAATAGAGACAATATGATTACCTGAAATCGTGCTAAAGCAACAAGCGCAAATATCGTGACTTTGTATACTTTTCCAAAATCGTTCATACAACAAATTGAACTTGGACCTGGAATTCGGTATACTAATAATTCTAGATAACAGAACGAACACACACACACACACACACACACAAAGCAAAAAAATAAAGCAATGCCATGACCCTTGATTGTTTCGTGTATATTTATTCGTCGCGTTGTTTAAACATTCGTTTGGCTTAATTATAGCAATTGTATTCAAAGCAATTGAAAAGTTTCATTTTTTTTTTTATATATTTCTCTCTTAATGAATGCCTAACTCACACTAGAACAATTTAAGTTTCTAAGCTTATGATTAAGTTTCGAATTGGATTTATAAAGTGTGTGTCTACAAATTTTTTTTCGTCGTTACATATTTATAATAAATAAGCTTTAACTCATTAACAATGAACTTTTTCTCTTTCACTTTCTCTCTTCTTGTTTTGTTTTGTTTTAATTTATTTTTTATGAGATTTGAGCCGAGCCGACATTAATGTGATAAACACATACACATTGAATCATATCAATAAATTATCTAAAAATATAAAATATGCTCATGTCTTATCCTGTGTCAATTAAATTGACATTTTTTTTTTTTTTTTTCTTTGCTGTATTTGTATTTGTGTGTCCTCTTATGGAGCATATTTATTAGAAAAGCAAAAGAATAAAATACATAGAATATCCAATAAATTACGTTCCTATGTTTAAAACAAAACGTTACAATATCATTCAAAATTTAAATTAGCAATAATTGATTTGAATTTTGATTTTGTGCAAATACGACGGTTCATCCATCGACTTAATGACAACGATGACAACGGCGGCGGCACTATTTACCAAAATCGTTTACAGCTTCTCTCCGCTTAAACTAAGCATGTTGTAGTAATTGTGATGCGGAAACTGTTCCAATTGAATATAATCCATTTCGGTTACCAATAATTTATCAAGCAATTTCACGAGTTCAGAAAATGATGGCCGATCTTGTGAATCTTTAGCCCAACAGTAGTACATAATATTGTACAATTCACGACGACAATGTTCCGGTTTTTCCAGTCGATAACCATCACGTACCTGTGCGCATGCCAAATAATAAAGAGAAGAAAAAAAAAAACACGAAATGAAATAGAACATGAACAATAAATACCAATAAAATGTTTTATTACAGGAAAAGTTTGCCATCACCATCGTAGCTTGTATGTGGTACACTCAATAGCCATTATTAGCTAACTTAAACTACATTGTAATGGTGAAGTTTAATCGACAACCACCATTATTTTGCCATTTCACTTGCATCGAACAGAACATTTTATGAATAGTTTGAACATAACGTCTCTCTTTCTCTCTTTCTCTCTCTCTCTCTCTCTCTCGCTCTCTCTCGCTTTCTTTTTCTTCGTCTCCTTCTTCATGTATAAAGACATAAACGTATATCCTTGTATAAACGTAACAATCTTATTAAAGATTGAAATCATCATCGATTGCTTTAATGCAATAACGAAAGGAAAATTGAAAATTGCAGAGTAAAAAACGAAAAAGTGAAAAAACTGGATGGCCGAATGTAAGAATATTCGCCTTCGAGCAAAATTACCATCTATAAAGCAATAATTTCTTTAATCATAATGTTTATTAGTTTGCAATAGTTGCATTTCAATGCAATCAAAATCGGAATTTTCCTTGAGAAACAAAACAAATCTCTTTTTTGTGCTAGAAAATCGGATCCGAAAAGGCAACGAAGAGAAAAAAGTCGAAGGAAGAGAGAGAGAGAGAGAGAGAGAGAAAAAGCGAAATTTTTTCTTTCCGCGGAATTGTAATGAATTGAAAATCGCGAATTTAAATTTCCATGAGCTTTACATTATTGGCATTTACACGAATCAACTTGACAAAATAAATCTGAAATTTGTGAAGTACATTGATTTTACTACGACATTTCGATGATTGGAATTGAGTCTGCAAATGCAATGCATGTTTTGCAATGGATTTATTAATACAAATGAAATTGTGGAATGGCAAAAGAAATGTGAAAAACCAGCAAAAATTTTTCGATTTGAAATCATTTATATTCAATCAAAACGAAGAAGCATTTGCCACAAGGTAAATGGAAAGATGGGGGGTGAGAGAGAGAGAGAGAGAGAGAGAGAGAGAGAGAAATACACGCGCGCTCAACGTCAATTGGCATGCACGGAATAAATCTAGCATGTTTTGCTTTACGTAGAGAAAAATTGTGTTGTCTTTCTATCTATCGTATTTTACCTTTTGGAATTTTTATTTCTCTCATTTTCCCGTTGAAAACCCTTTTAAAATTCAGAATATGATGTATAATTTACGGTGTTGTCAAATGGTTA
Source organism: Resseliella maxima (assembly GCA_029041755.1). Taxonomy (NCBI): domain Eukaryota; kingdom Metazoa; phylum Arthropoda; class Insecta; order Diptera; family Cecidomyiidae; genus Resseliella; species Resseliella maxima. The sequence continues at coordinate 97,381 of JAQOWM010000951.1, read as the reverse complement.
TGGGAAAATGAAGAAGTAAAAAACCACATATAAAATTGGCTCAATTGAAAATTGGTGCCAGAATGAGAAGAAGCGAAAACATACTTTGAACATGAATACAACACTAATAGAAAAAAAAGAACACTCCGAAGAGGAAGAGGGTGCAAACGGGAAGAAATAAATGCAAATCGTTGATCGCACATTACATAGCAAAAACATTTCGAATTCCGTGGAGTGCGGAAAAAAAATCGTATCAAGTAGATTTTCTCTGATCAATTTATTCACGTTTTATGCATACATTTGTCGCAGCTGATGAAGCCGAAACAATATTGGCTGACGTTATTTGTGTGAACATGAATATGAGTTTGTGTGTGTGTGTTTGTCACACCAAATGCTTCGATGAATGTTTTTGTCTTTTTGATTCGTGCGCGCACCACCGTTTCACTTCGATGAAGAAGTTTTGTTCATCATTATCAAGTTTTGGAGTCATCTGCTTACAGCTCAATAAAATATGTAAATTTAAAGCAGCTCCGAATAGACGAAAAAAATTGAAATAGTTGCAACAATAAAAATAACGAGAGTGAGTGAGAAAGATAGAGAGGCAAAGTGAAAAAAAAAATATAAGAAAATCTGACATAATTTGGCATCATTTTTGCTCTGCTTTAGCAAATGATGGCAACAAATTGAAAAGTGGCGGAATTCATTCACATAAAGTCGTGTGTTCAATGTTCTTACCTTTCGCATAACATCTGCTGCAGCCGTACCTGGATATGGTGTTGAGCCCAATGTGACAATTTCCCACATCAGTATGCCAAAACTCCAAATGTCAGATTTGACTGAGAATATATTATCATAGAGTGACTCGATTGCCATCCACCTGGAGAAGAAAAAAAGACACAAAAAAAGAAAACAACAAAAAGATAAATGAAAGAAAAACAAGAATGAACGGAATGACGAAAAAAAAAAACAATTGAGAAAAATGAAACCGTTTTATGACTAGGCATAGCATTACACAATCTCGAATAGTTCTGTCAAGTGAACAATAACAAAATGAGCAGATATGAGATAATAAAGCGGAAAACAAGCACCGCTATAAGAGTATTACATTAGAGACGAAAGAAATCCAATCCACATTCGCGTCGTTTGTTCAAAATGTCCTCAGAATATTCGTTCACTGTGAAACTGGAGCCAAAGCAATTGGAAACTTGTGCTTTCATCTTGGCATGTCAACGTGGTACAGTTTGTAGCCGAAAAAAAAAACGACGATGAAAGACACAGAGAAATTTATTCTAATAATATAACGACGATGTTCTTGGTGAATTGAAGCAATTTTTCAACTGTTCGCTAGTCGTTGGAGTGTTTGTGTATATAATAAAATAGAGTGTGAGTTAGAACGCGTATACTTTGTGTGCCGTGAGTGACTTGCCGCATTTTCATTCTATGCGAATATCTTTAGCCATTTTCCACCAACAATAAATGTCGTTCGCAAAAACACACAAAGTAAGCGAAGTGAGTAAGTGTCTTGCATCAAACATGAAACACATCATATCAAATGCCACAGTGCTCTCTCTCTCTCTCTCTCTCTCTCTCTCTCTCTCTCTCTCCTCTCTGTGCACACAGGGTCTCACATTGCGAACTCACTTAAAAGACCGTTTGAATCCAGAGCACGAACCATTTTATTAGAAACGGTTTATTTTTGCGAAGCACAAAATACAATATTTGAAATGTTTTGCTTAGATGCTGCTATTGCCTGGCGCATTCACAGTGAATCTGTTGATTTTAATCTGGATGTACGAGCATCGAGATGACAAAAATCTTCTGCCTTGAGCTTTCCATGGGTTATTTTATTTGATTCCTTTTTATTTATGTTTTTCTTCTTCTTCTTCTTTTTCGTCAATCTCACACTCTCCGGTTTGTACAATGAAACGCATCTCATCTTCATCTCCGTGAAACTGTGTTGTGATATGAGTGCTGTTTCGTTTTTTTTTCTGCTTTCGTTCCTTTTTTTTGTTGTTATTTTATTTCCAGATATTGCGCGTTGTTATACCATTTTTATGGGCGAAAACATTGAATCAGGCCTTTACCACATTCTCATGACAGAATTAAGATAAGTTCGTTCAGGAAAATCATCACAGTTCACAGTTTCGCATTCACCCATATTATTGTGCTCATTGTTCAATGTTTACGTATGCATACATAAAACGTACATCTCTGTACATTTTACACACACTCGCACATCACATACACACGTACATATGAAATTGTGGCAAATAAAAGCGGAAAATCAACGACACTGTTTATATTTTGATATGATAAGGCTGATGGGGTAGATTGCATTCAGCATAAATGTCAAAACGGTAGACGCACAATCACAGACACAAAATGTGTGTATTACATTTGCGATTACAGTACCAATTCCATTTCCATTTACAAAATATGTGTGTGCCTGTGCTGCACAGTGTGCATGTTTGCCTTTGTATCTCAATACGAATAAAGTTGATAAAATCATTCGTTTGACACAAGCCAACGGCTACAAAAAGCTTAAAATACAACATCAAACTGAATGGAGCTGAGGCGAGCCGTTTCATTTTCCCTAAAAATACCTGCATTCACATTATTTCGATGCTGACGTTTCACATTCAAATTGCAAAAGCAACACAAACAAAAAGAGAAAAAAATTTACATAATTTGTGCTTATTTGCTCGTTTCCATTTGCGAGCGCATGTTTTTCGCTTCATTCTTTTTTCATGATGATGAAAACCGTTATCCATCATTCACACAAATACACACGTTCAGAATGGAAAAAGAAGAGAGTGAGAGAGAGAGAGAAACGCAAATATAAAAAGACACGAAAAATATGCGGTCGAAAATATGTGAATGCGCGCGTGTTCACACCATTTCCGGCGTTTGCGAATGCATGAATAACACATTTTCCGGTGCTAAAACGGTATCGTTGATGTTTTGATGTTGAACATTGTTGAAAATCAAAATTGACACTAAAAACTTACCGTATCGGTAATTTGCCTTCACTTTTACGCTCGTAGATTTTCGACGTAATTACATCACGTGCGAATCCAAAATCAGCTATTTTGCATGTATGATCGTCAGTTATCAATACATTGCGAGCCGCCAAATCACGATGAATTATCTGTGAAATAAACAAGAAATCAAATGAGAAAATCATCAAATTTATAAATAAAAGAACGAGTAAAGTAAGTTCACTGTCAAAAATACTGTTTGTATGTATGTGTACATAACAAATATTGTATTGGTGACTTGTTTATAAAAAAATACGCATAAAAATGACACTAGAGAATTTGCCGTGGTTACTTTACTTGTTCTTCTGTATTTTAGTTTGAAATACACAATACAAGGGTTTCAATTTGTTGGCTGAAAAAAAAACACGAATTTAATTAAAAATGTTGCACACACAAATGCAAAATTTTCTCAAATAATAATGACGAAAAATCACGAAAATTGTTTTACTGAATTATTCACGAAAACTCAATTGTTTTTAATTAATTTGATAAAATAATCGGGTATGAGAACTGTGGCGAAGAAAGATGCATAGCAATTTTCTTAACGTTGATATAAGATAATGGAAGAATTCAAGTGTGTCTAATGAGTTTACTTACGCCTCGTGATGATAAGTAATCCATTCCTCTTGCCACTTGGTACATAAACGATGTTAGATCACCTGATGTTAAAATATTTGATTTTCCATGTGTATTACCGTAATGCCTGTCGACGGAAGAAGAAAAGAAAAAAAAAAACAAAAAAAAAACAAAATGAAAAGTTAGCATACAAATACAGATACAAAAACACTTACATTCCACGAAAATGAAATTTTTGCTAGCAAAATTTTACAACGATGAAACAAAGGCAAAAATCAATTAAACAGAAGGAAAGTTATGTGCATGCTGAATGAATGCAAGAGAGATAAAGAGAGAGAGAGAGAGAGAGAGAGAGAGAGAGAGAGAGAGAAATAGCATCGTGTAATACTCTCGTTACAGCATGTTGTACGTGTTGAGAGATTGAAAGTGGCAATAAGCTTCTGCTTGCTACGGATGATTGTCATGTATTATAAGTCACAATTTAATATGTTGGAACGTAGTGGAATTATCACATGTGCAGGCAACACGACATTACCATATTTTTGGCGAGAAATATAATTTTTGTTATGCATACAATAACCATAGATGAAAAGTCATCAACAGCTTTTGACTGGAAAATTCACCGAACATTTTTGGCATCAGATCTTATTTCAATCAGTTTTATAGCAGCCAACGTTGAAGACGTTTAATTTTTTTTCTCTCTTTCCCTCTTTCTCTCTCTCTCTCTTTCTCTTTCTCTCTCTTTCTCTCTCTTTCTCTCTCTTTCTAACACACACACGCGCCGAAATACAATTTTCTTTGTGCAACATTTTGTCTGCATAATTTTCCTTAAAATAGACAAAGAAAACGTCATTTTATCGACGTTCCGTATACATAATATGTGTCTGATTCGTTAGCGTGTTGCACGAAAACTTATCATACAATATTCAACATTTTATGAAGATAAAGCATTTTCGTTAAACATTGAACAATTTAGAAATTAATGATTTTGCGAAGTATGAAGGACATTACAGAAAACACGAACACGGAACCAATCAACAACAAAAACAACAACAACAACAACAACAACACTCTAGAGTGGTTCAAAAGTCACAGTTTATGAAAATTTAAACAAGCTTTAGCTTCCGAAAAAAGGAAGTTGCGTTTATTTTGTTGAGTCATATTTTATGAAAATATGCTGGCCTTTTAATGGCGCTTCTAATGTTGCGCATCTTTTGAACAAAAACGAGGAAATTTCACATTCAACACAAGACATTATCAGCCCAAAACTAGAGACATTTGGTCTTTGAACCACCCTAATATGTGAGTAATTAGCGGCAAAGTGGCAATTTAGCTCACTCAAGTGAAATACAAAGATGGCATGTTCGACGTTCATTTCAGCGTCATGATTCGTATCATCTTTGTATGTTTTGGCTCACTTTATGTCTCTTTTTCTTAGTGTGTTTCTTTTCAATGTTGTTCATTGTCGCGTGCACTACAATCGTTGGGCAACTGTTACGTGTGGATATTCAGAGACAACAAAAATGTTATAATCGTTCTGGTGTCTTTTTTTTTGTTCACTGTAGTAGATAGATTCTCGGATTAATAATATAGTGATATTGAATTAAGAACCATTGTTCTTTATCGTTTTTAATTGGTTCGACGAACAGTGTGTTACAATCAGATTAGAATTAAGATAAGAAGAATGGCTTTCATTTTGGATTAATGTTTTTATTTTATTTTTATTTTTTTCGATTCCAATCAAAATGTATCTGCCAAACGCATTTGTGTGGCATCACATTCAACAATAATTTTCCATTGTGTCATTGTTCAAACTTAGAAGAAATGCGTTGTTTGTCCATTGAATTGTTCTTTATCTTAAGAATTGTTTCGCAGTCGAAAACAGGCGCATGGTGCATCATCTCCGAGATAAATATAGAAAAACGACGGCAAAAATGGCATAGACGTTAAGAAGAAGAAGAAATAGTGAGGAAGAGACGAAGAGGGGGAGAAATAGAGAAGAAGAAGAGAGAGAGAGAGATAAAAAATAGAGAATAATGTGTAAATCTTCGGGTGCGGCAATTCAAGAGCTCACTCGAGATGTGTAGTGCGTTTTGTGTGCATGCGACACAATACCACAATGATTTTAATTAAACATTGAGTAAATAGTGGCAGAGTAATAGCAGCAACAGCAACAGCGACATCAGTAGAACAGCATCGTCTCCAGCAACCATTAAATCGGAACAGTTGGAATGATGGCAGTAACACAAAATAATAATAGCAAACAAAGCAGACAGTAATTATAACCTAAAAGCTTTTCGCTTATTTTCCATGCCATGCCTTTTACGTGCATGCATAAAATGGATGGCGAAAAGGATATGGTGAACGAGTGAACGAGTGAGTGAGTGAGGTAGAGATTTTGTCTTCTTCAGCCATAGGAGAATCCAATTTCAATCCCCTTATTACCAGGCCCATATGTGCGTGTCTCTGCTCAGTTTTATGAACATTTTCATATGTAAACCGGCTGTTATTCACTTTGGATTCAATAAAATTTTGCTCGCATTTGTAGCATCTCTCTTTCACAACCAAATTCAATTTTCTACGGTGAAAATGAGATAGGCGATTGCAATTTTGTCTTTGCCAAAGTGTCACCACTTTGTAGATATTAATGCAAAAGTTACGAAAGCATTCATTCGATTGACAATAACCGAAACATACAAACTCTAACACATACACACATACACTCACATATACATAGAGAATGTATCCATGATTTTGAATGGTAATAGCATTGGCAATGGCAATTTTGTATCAAATAGCAAACAATGGAACAATACAAAATAATAATGTTACAAAATGTGAAACACGAGATGCCCGAAGCCCAATTGTGACATCGAATGATAACAAATGCGCACACTAAAAGAGAAAGAGAAAGTGAGAAGGGCGAACGAGTCCGAGAAATAGCAAATTAATGTAGAAAATTTCATAAAATTGTGCAACAAAAGCACAAAGTAATTAGAACATTCTAGCGTTGAAAATTCATTTCAGCGATTAAATCGTTAACTAATAATTACCGCACATAATTTTGATGTGGAAATGCAACTTTGGCCCATTTTTATTGAGTTCGATGTGGGTAAAAGCTGTGCAAAGCTATTTTTTGGAAATAACCTGAATTTCGAAATACGAAACAATGTCACATTTCTCAAGCCATTTTTGCACTTCAGTGACATCAAATGCGCAAAGATTTGTTCAGAACGCAATTCCAAATGCATATTTTCAAAATGTTCAAAAAGCAATGAAAATGCCTTGAAATATAATTATCACAAATGTTGAATACCATTAAAACCGATAATTAAATTTCAATGATACCAACCAAACAAATTTCCTGCGACAAACGTAACATTTTCTTTTTTAATTCGATATTAGTGTCTTGATTGCCAACCGTCCCCTAATTATAAGTTATATTGACTTGGCATTTGAATATGATCCAAATAGCAACAAACATTTGGTTCATTTTCGATTCCTCAGTCTCTTTCTTCACCCACTCATTTCTCTTTCTCTTTCGCTTTCTCTACCTCTACTATTTGTTGAATTGAGCTCAATTCGACGGAATACAATGCCATTTTCATTTGTAAAACGGCATTCAACAAAGCTGGACAACAAAAATTAAGGCAAAGCTTTTAAGGCTCTTATGTTATGCTGATTCCGTTGAAATTACAAATTCTAATAACATTCATGATCAAATACACATGCATATCGTTTCTCGCTTTAACTCAGTCTATGTTACTCCCTCATTCAGCAAACCTTAACAGCAATAACAACAAAAATAATTGCTTGTGATACTTTTGCCGTTAATAAGTAATTCAAATTATTTTATCCCTTTTTTCTGTGATGGTTCTTTTTTTGGTTTGCAATTGAGATTACTTTTCTCTTCTCGGCAAGCTTTTTTTGGTAAAAAATTGAGCTAGTCTGATGCAAAAGAAGGAACAAAAAACTGAATACCATCAACAGGGGAACCGGCCAAAGCAATTGCGTATGCCAAAAAAATTCCCACAAAGATATCGCTTTAACTGACTCGCTGTCGCTCATGGCAATACCCACACCACTAGCTGTCAAAATACGCGGTCCGATGCCGTTCTTTCTCTCTCTCTCTCTCTCTCTCTCTCTCTCTCTCGCTTTCACTCACTTTCTCTTATTCCTCTTCATCCGGCTGTCGTCTAGATTTACATTAATTATTATATTGCAGTCGTTGTCGCACGCGTATAGAAGGCGACAGCGTCACACCAGTTTCGCACTTCGTGTAGATTTTGGGCAAAATTAAAGCATACAATTGTTTATGGGTTTTTTAATATTTTTTTTTTCTTCTCTTTTTGCTTCAGTTAGTCATTTTTGTCTTCAACAACATTTTCTTTTGAGGTTGATATAAATTGGGATGTGACTAGCGGTGCGCAAATTTTTCCGAAGAGCACTTCTTTTCTGTTTTTGAGAAGCATTTTGTTAGTCGATGTGTCTGTTACGATTGAAAAAAAACCCTACATAGGATACATGGCGATGAGAATAAAAGAAACGCTGGATGGACGGAAGTGAATCGAACGAGAATGTTCGGAAGAATTGGAATAGGAAAAAAATAAGAAAAATTTACAAAAAAATGCAATAAAAAGAGGGAGAGAGAGAGAGAGAGAGAGAGAGAGAGAGAGGAGAGAGGGTGAGAAAGAGAGATTGTGAAGAAATGGGCATATAGGCTGTATATCTTTCAGCAATACTTATCATTGCTTTTGAATCGGGTTGAAATATACAAAGGATGAAAATGGAAGATGAGAGAAAAATTAACGAGATATTTATTAGAACGGAAAATTATTCTGCGCTCCTTTGCTAGAGATATTTTTACAGAACACCCGAACCGTCCACACACACACACACACATACAGAGAGAGAGAGAGAGATACTCATGAAAAATATTATGTTTAATGGTTGAAAGGACGAAAATCAGACGAAGAAAGGCTCACAAAATTAAGATTCCTTTTGTCGTTGCTCGTTGGTATGTGTGTGTCTGTGAGTGAGTGTGTATTGCTCATTTTCCATTGCCGGTATCTCTATTTTATTTGCTGTACAATAACATGCAAGCGTATCTTTTGCTGTAATCAATGTAATCATTTTATGCTATTAGTGTGTCTATGTATTTCACGTATACTCTCGTTGCGCTCGTCTGCCACCAATATAATACCACGATTTAGCTTCAGTATTTGGTCATAAAAAAATTAAAAAAAAAAAGCTAAGTTGACTGAACATAAAAAAAAAATTGAAACACAACAACCTGAAATTCATTTCATTCAATGGATAAAAACGACAAATCCAGTTTTAGTATGCTGGCAATAATGATAATCACGATGTTGTGTATATGGTAGTGAAAAACGAATAGCAACGACCGCCGTCCCGCATTTTGGCCAATATTCATGTTAACGTTTCATCATTTTGATACAATTTCATTCGACCATGAGCACAAACAGAGTGTTCTTTTCTTTAAAATTCAACGTAGTTCATATTAATCTGTAATGTCACTGAAAAGATAACGCCATGATAAAGAGAATAAGAGTAGAAGAAAGGAAAAAAAAATAAATTTGCAAGCACTTTACAACACAGTGTGCACTAACTGAATGGTAAAAGGACAAAACGGAACAATTCATCGGATCATCTTGTCCTTATACCGGCTCATTTTCGCTGATACAACACAAAGAAGATTGTCAAAGAGATAAAACTTCATTTAAACTTTGCAAATGAAAAGCACCAAAAAAGATGAAAAAAAAAAGAAAAATTATTATTTCTCTGTCGATTTCAAAATGACATAGCATAACGGATATAAAAGAAAATGATAAAGAGAGAGAGAGTGAGAGAGAGAGAGAGAGAGAGAGAGTAGAGAAGTAGAGAAGGAGAGAAGGAGAGAAGAGAGAAGAAGTACAAATATTATTGTAATAATGAAAATAATTCTCCAATGAATTCGCATTTCACAACTTAAAAATTGATTGTACTTTTGCAAAACTTGTCGCTTCGCAATTTTATCGACATTTATCGGAATTTAAATGTCTTTTGCGCAGATTGTACTTAAATTAACGATTGAATCGATAATGCCATCGAATTCGTTCTGCTAAATGGATGAAATAAAAAGAGAAAGAAAGAAAAAAAAAAATCGCTTCATAAATACCATTTTATAATTCAAACACGAACAGCGAGCAGAAAAAATGAAAGAAAAAGAAAATACACGACGAAGAACAAAAGAATGAAATGAAAACGAATTCGCTTTAAAGTCGAAAAGTTATTCAATCCAATTTGAAAAGTTATCGACTGTTACTGTTTGATATTTTGAGCTGAATGATTTCACAAGCAACGAAAACTTTACACAATTACAAACTTTTTCTTAGCTCTCTCACTCTATCTCTCTCTTTCACGCTTTCTCTTCGCTCTAAATATGTTGTTTTGTCGTAAAATTGTTAATTTTCCATTTTATTTGCTTTCGTCAATTCGATCGTTGTTTCCAATTTTCCATAATATTCTGATAAAATGAATAATTCAAGAAATTTGACAAACTTACCGTTCGGCTCGTGAATTTCGTAGATATGCTTGCAATTTGCCACAATTCACGTATTCCAAGATAACAAAAATCGGCTCTTTTTCGATGCAACAACCCAATAATCGAACAACATTGATGTGCGGTTCCAATGTCTTCATGACCTATTTGAAAATTTCAAATTATTTCAAATGAATAAATAATTTCTTTTTTTGACATTTTTTAAATGGTAAATATTAAATGACAAATTCTATGCTATTTTCGTTGACAGATATTGTAACAAATTGACAGTAATATCGACGCTCCAAGGTGGAAAATCCAATCCATTTTGTGTCACAGTGGACTGACTCGAGAAGGTTAGTTGTTTATTTAAATGAATCGAGAACGTATTCTCGAGACTTTTCTATTGTAAATAATTTATGCGATGCTGACAATGGTTATAGATTCATTTTTACCTAATGCAAAGCCATTCTTATTTGAAAATTCTCGTACAACAATATCCTGTACATTTATAGTTTCTAAATCAATGTGTTAGAGATAAATATTGAAACAGTTTATTCCCGACTGAAATTCAGTTTGATAGCAGGAAATGTACTTTAAATATTGACGCAACACGTCAAAATCTATTTTGAATCAGGCCACATGCCACATCCCATGTGAAAAAATCGTTCGAACTTTTGTTGCGATACAGATCAAATACAAGTTTTGATGGTTTTACAACACCATCACCACCATCCCATCCATCATCAACATTTTAAAAGTTAGTTGCCATATAACAGTGGCATGAAACGCTCACGCATTTTCCGCTGAATGCCCTCCCAAAGGCAAAGTTAATAATTTTTCGTGAATAAGAAAGAACAACACAAAGTGACTGAACATATTGGCGAGGTGATGTTTATCCGCGCAACTCATCGTAAATAAAGCTGAAACTTTTACATTTTCCGCTTCCTCTACGAACTCTTGTGAAAAGTTTTCGATCTTGTACAAATGGAGAAGAGCATCAGAGAATAACAGGAGATGGGGAGGCGTAAAGGCGCAAAAATCAACAGAACAAAATTGAAAATACTTGCAGATTTTTGGTAAATGTATGCAAATTCCATGTATATTCAGGCCGAAGCAACTGTTATTCAATGCAACTCGTCAAAATACCACAGAGTGCAAAAAGGTAAACAAAATTCAAGCTTCTTGCCATTTGTTTCGCTGTGTTACAAAGCCTGTGTATGTGTGTAAGTATGTGTACGCAATGCACACGCTGGCTTTGAGTCTTTACCAAACACAAAGAGAATTATTCCCTTTGAGAACATCCCAAACTAGTTAACTAAAACCAAGATAAAAAAGTTCTTTTGCTTGAGTACATCAAAATCACTTCTATAGTCAAAACTAACCTTGGAATACTCGAATAGCCATTAAAAAGTTAATGAAGTTTGCTTCTAAAGACACTCATAGTGTAGAGATTTATCTAGATAGATTAAGAGAGAGAGAGAGAGAGAGAGAGAGAGAAGAAAGTCGAAAAACCTTTAACGACTTGAGTGAAAATTTAAATCTCAAAAATTCATTAGAAGCATAAATAAACCATTATAGAGATTGTAAATTGGCATATTATCATGTTGAAATACGCTGAGATCAAGTCATTCTTTGAACAATGCCAAAAATTGTGCAAATACAATAACAAGATTTGAATGTAAGACTGACTATGAGATATTAGTTGAAAGTTTTTCGAAAAGGGATTTCAAATTAAGTTCATAATAAATTGATGACTCTTTTGGATTATAAACATGCGTAATATTTGCTCGATAAAGAATGTGAAGAAGATAAGCAAGGGAAAAAAACTGTTCATCATTTTTGGTTTACTATATTATTTACCGTATCGCGAACAGAAATGTTTTCGATGAAAAATGATAGTAAAATTGTCTTCCGTGTGTTTTGTGTTGTATTCGATGAATCCAATATAAAGCCACAACGGTTGATAACGAGTTTTATAACAAAGTTTATAAGCCAAATGGGAGAATGCTTAAAATCCAATTATGTGCTTGGTCTAGACACTGTATGGAATCTTAGCAGAGCAAAGCGTTCCGTAACTATATTGAAGATAGTTTTTAAGATGGTGAAAGTGGTATTTCATCAAAATCAAAAACCCAACCAAACGCCAAGTCATTCAAGAGTGAGGAGAAACTTTTTTTTTTTTCATGAAATTCGATCCATATGCTGTTGCATAAAATCTGCGATCAAAGCAACAACAATGGAATGCGTTTGATAAAAAAAAGAACAGTTTTAGTATTAAAAGCTTCTCAACAATCTATTTTATTCTTCTTCTTCTTCATTTTCAATTCTCCTTATCGTTTTCTCATTCTCAATTTTACAATGAGAATTGCCATCAAAAATTGAAAATTTAAAGTGAAACCGAATACAAAGGGATTCAATCAAACAGCTACGAATAGCGACAAGCGAAAACGAATGCACCACCAACAATCAACCAATTCAAAATCTATTATTCTTTCATGCGAAGCGCCTTTATGTGAGAATGAACGTATATTGTAGAAAAGTGTTTTACCAGAACGCAACATAAATAAGAACTGACGTTCACAGTATTTTACTTCAAATGTGTGTTTCGAATGAAATGGGGCTGTTATAATATTTATTTCTTTCTTTCATTTATTCGTTCATTTTCAACGTTCTTTTGATTTCGATGCATTAGCGAGTGTGTAATACCGTGTGTTTTACGTCTATTTGACTTCAATCGATTGTTCACTGTTCACTTTTTCCTTTCATATTTTCAATTTATATTATTTGTGTTGGCTTCCAAACGAGGGTTTTTTTCTCTCTGTTTTTCCTCTTTTTTTTTTTGTTCATTGCCTCCGTACATAAAATGAAACGATCAGCTAGCTAGAAACATTAAAGGAATATGACTATGAGTGAAAACTGAAAATATTCTTTCGTTAAATTGAAAAAGTCCGCAAAATAAGCGCGCGTGTGGGCGTGCTCGCGTTGGCAAGTACACAAAACCACCAAAAAAATAAGGAATGTACGAATGAAAGGAAAAAAAAAATTGATGTAAAATTCAATATGTGCGAGCATTTTGTGGTTATTCATGTCTTTCTAAGTGCATCGCAAACATTTCCAATTTATCGATGGTTCGGCAACTTTAACAGCGCGCCTGGGAAAAAGTTCAATTGAAAAACTTGCGTTCAATGTAAATACAAAACATGCTCTCGTTCAAATGGTGGTCTAACTTTTTCACCTGATGTTCATTTCATCGTCTGCTTCTTCTTCTGCTTTTCTTTTTTTTTTCTTTTTTTTTTTTTTTTTTGATCGCTTGTTATTCGCATATTTTCAATATGTTTGACGTTTGTAGCGATACTTTCAACGACCATTTCACAATATAGTTTTAATCGAATTGCATGGTGAGTTCAAAACGGGATCGAAATTTTCGCTCCATAGAAAATATATACATTTTATACATAAATTTTACCTCAAAACATTATTTTTATCGCCAAAGATCCGGCAATGATTTTAATGCTAAAGAAAATTTCAACACATGTGTACGAGCATGTGTGAAAGCTAGAAAATGTAAGCAATTCCATGCACGTAGAACATATTCTCAGTGCTTGTTCACTTTGGTTTCAATGGCAAGTAAAAAAAAAAAAAAAAGTACATAGAGTGAAAGAGAGCCCGTACACAACGTACGAAAGAAAAACCCCAAACCATCGCTTCCATAATTTGAAATATAATACAAAATGCAACGATAAGCTGCATTTCATTGTTCAAGCATTTTGTTGCAAACCACCAAATAAAATCCACAATGAAATCGTATCGCTTGCGCGAGTTAAAATATCGAAATTCTGAAGAATGACATTGCAGATTATATATATAGCAATGTGAGAAAGAGCAAAAACGAAAAAGAAAAAGTAAAAAAACAAAAAAAAAAAAAAAAAAAAATAACCCATGGATGGTCAAAACCAAAGAGAAAAACATGTAAAATGGATGGCAAAAAAAAAGTGTGTTGCTGCACAGAAGAAGTATGTGCAACGAGTACGAAATTGATAAATGATTCCATATTACAATAGCTGATATAATAAAATGAAATAAAACTTCTCGTTTTGCTGCTCACTTTGCTCTGCATGAAACGAACCAGTAGAATGGATTACCACTTTTTAATATACACCACCAGAGATCGTGAAACGTATTGCAATTTACCGGAGGTCTGAATGTAATAAAGCCATTGTTGTACAGTCCAAAATGAATGTGAATTGAGTCTCGACTGCGGCCAAATGCAAAGAAAGAACTGAAATAAAGAAAGCTTACCTGCAATTCTGAATGTAAATCATTTCGTTCGATGTCCGTTGCATTCTCTTTCAATGTTTTAACAGCCACTGTGGTTACACCTTCGTTACCTGCATCAGAATGCGAGAAAAATGAGAAAAAGAAAAGAAAAAAAAAAAACATTACAAACGTATCGAATTGAAAAGTATATTTATGTGCACAAGTCGAATATTAAGCTATTACACTCTGGGTTTATTAAAACTCTATCGAAACGATCGAATATAGAAAGTAAACGAAAGAAAGGAAATATATACATATATAGTATATGTAGAATGTTCTATGCAGTGTACGGATTTCGATTCTGAAATGAACGGTTTAAATGTGTGCCCATTTCGACATATTCCTTCACATCGCGGATGCAATTTAATTTTAATTGGTAGTGCAAATGGCCACCCTTTGCAATCTGATACGGAATTAATGCTTTGATAATGAAGACATATGCCAAAATATATCTTCTAAATGGATTTTCGAAAACTCAATTCACATATCGATAGCTATACAGAAATGAGATTGAAATCGGTGTCGCTTGGTTTACAAGATTGAAAGATTGCCAGGGGTTATTATGTCTGGTTGAAAGTTAGAGATTTTATGCGGAAATAATGAGAGAATTCTGGATTTTAATTTTAAAAAAATGTTTTACAATGAAAACAAAACTTACTCTTTATTCCAAAAATTTAATAAAATTCTGATGAAAATTGCATATTCACCATATGGAATGGAATATATCGAGTGAAATAACATGAATTGAATTACATTGAAAATATTTTCATGTAAAATTCAATAAACATTAAAAATGAAAAATGAAAAAAAAAAGAAAATGTGTACAAAGAAAAAATAATCCCCTGTTTTTTGCGGGGAAAAAAGAAACACGAAATTCATACATCGCAAAATGCCATTGCATACACCAAAGTCAAAAGCATTTTGCCTGTATATTTCAAGATATTTGCCGTTCGAATGAATGGAAAATAATCCATCACATGTTACCATATCCATTATACAATATTACCGTTCAGTGAAAGACTTTTACCATTTAATAAAATAGTTCAGAGAATAAGAAACGGAAATTTTCTATGCTTTGATAACATTTCATCTTCTTCTTCTTCTTGTTCTTCTAGATTTTTATTTCATTGCAATAAACTTCGTCTGAACTCATGTTGAATATCGAATTCAGGCGCTCACACAGACATACACATAATGTTTACTTAATTAGTTTTGGTTTGGCATGTATTTAAAGTTTATATGGGTTGAAATGGTTTGATTTACGATCAAACATCAAAGTGCATAAAAGTCGTATTGAATTCGCTATTTTGATTTGTAAACTGAGACATTTACTTGAATTTTATCTGATAATATTAAAACTCCAAGAACTTGTAATCAGGATATAGAAAAATGCCGCTACAAGGAAATCTTGAATAGACGCATTTTAAGTAGCAATACGATTCTTGAGATCAGGCATCTTATCTCGATTGCGACACGAATATACTCTTGAATAATATAGATTTCAAAATAAATGTTTATTTTAATATTGCAACTTCAATTGGATCATTGCTTGTTGCTAGTTGCTATCGTTTCACAGCATCTCTATGTAGAATGGAAAATTGTATACATTCCTTAAATCGAATGATACTGTTTTCTTTTTTTTCTTTTTTTTTTCCAAATGGCGGAAAATTTAATCCGACTCTGGCCAATTACAGATAAAACTAATTTAATTTTATTTATTGGGACAATTTTTATTTTTATTTGTTGAAATGTGCCGTTGTCTTGTTTTGTGTATCTCGAAGGAAAATCATTTTAAAATGAGCAATTTTAACCGTTGGAAAATTATACAGCAAGATAAGAGAAACGGAAATGATGTAGCGAGTCTATTAGCGTCACAGCAATAATGATAACATGAAGAAATAGAAGAAAATGTGAAATAGTAGAAAAGAAGGAGGAAGCCACTGCCACCAATAATAACAACAACAACAACAACAAAACTTTTACCAAACTGAATAAAGAACGTAATAAAATAAACGATAATATATTGGCGTGTGCGACACGATAGATATGCGACAACACAAATGAAAAACCGACAAAAAGTAACCTGTTTTGTGGAATAGATGTATCAAATTGCGAACAAAAAAAAAAAAGAAAGAGAAATGAAAAGAAGGGAAAAATGCTCGTAAAACAAGGAAAGTGTTATACAGAGCGACCCTGCCAATGTACAAGGCATACGAATGAGCAAAGTTTCATGAATGTTGTTGTCATTACCATTGCCAATTCGCTTGTATTTTTGTTTTTACACAGATTTTCCGCTCTTTCAAATGATGGAATCTCTCGTTCTCTCCCTCTCTCGAATGTTTGGCTTAATATTCACCGTAGCTCCTCGGCAATGCTCACACTATGGCTTCATGTATTGTACGCTTCATCTTATCTTTACCCGCTTCTCAATTTATATCTATATTTGCTGTCATTTCGACCTTAATGAATGATGTCTTCTCTTTTTTTTTTCTCTCTTTGTTTTGATAACAAACTTTGCAAATATTTCGAAAATTCCACGTTACATATAGCTGAAGATTGTGGTTGATTGTGTTATGTGAGTATGTGGTATACTTCTACTAGTGAATTAGCTACTTAATGGTACAATACTGTGATTATTACATATAACAACAACGACGAGTGAGAGAACGCGTTGCCGAAATTCGTTTCGATGAACTGAAATGGTTTTAGCAGCAAAAAAAGGGATGCCCTTTGTTTTTATATCTTCTTGAAGTAAATCTGCTTTGCTTTTTTTTATTATTGTTTTTATGAAAACTTTTGCCACAATGGCTGTGAGAATTTCAACAGGCATAAAAGCAAAATGTCTGTGAGAATGGAATCCGGTGCCTTTCCAACATACTGAAAAACTTCTCAACTTCAGAATGTTTCTTCATTTTCTTTCTTTCGGTCTCTCTCTCTCTCTCTCTCTCTCTCTCTCTCTTATCTCTCTCTTTATCCCTTTCTTTCTTTCTCTATATTTCTCTTTCTTTCAACCCCTTATTACTTTGCAAACAAAAATTTTCTTATCGATTTCCGTTCATAAAACAAGTTGTAAAACAGGCGAAAAGGAATAAAGCGGAAAAAACAATCGTTGCAATGCAGCCGAGAATAAGAAAAGTAAGATGAAAAAAAAAAAAAAAAATTACGATGGAGTGCCCATCAAATGAGGCAAGAAAAAAGTGGAAATAATTGACGTTAAGTGAAAAAAATAATGAATAAAGATGATGAAATGAAAAGACGACAAGAAATAAGAATAGAAAAAGTTATAATGGAAAATTGTTGCTCTACACAAATAATCATATTATTTTAATAAATTGTTCGCCAAGTTCTATTCGTTCGTTCGTTTTTTCGTTCGTTGCGATTCCAACCTCTTTGGCGCATCGACATGGAATTCTCTTCATTTGCACTCGTCCATTTCAAGCAGTTCTTTTTTTTTTCTACTTATGAATGTGTGTTTGTGTTCTGTTTCTTTCTTCTTTTTTTATGTTTATTCTCCGTTCTGTTGCTTTACTTCTTCGCTTATTACATACTCAACAAGAAAATCTTTGCGAAGCGATTGTTGATGTATTTTTTTTTACTTCTTTTTTTTCTACTCACAATTGTCATCTTCATTGCAAATTCCATTTACTATTGTTATTACTCGGAAGTATGTATTACTTCTGTATAATTCAGTGTGCTTGGTGCACGGCATCGAATTAAGTCACAGCTCGAACAACAAAAGAAAAAAAAATATGTGAAATGATAAAAAAATCATTTCGTTTCATTCAAAGTTTTCTGGTTTCTCTTTTTCACACACACACATACATACGCAACTTTTATTCTTTTGGTAGATTGTTCTTTTTGTTTGTGATCTTTTGTTTCGACATGCATTAAAAATAAATGATAGAAGATGAGTGAAAAAAGAATGAGAAAAATGAAATCGACAAGAATAAATTTATACACATCATCATCTTTATTATATTACAATGGTAAATGGACTGAAGATGAATGAACCGATAGACATGAGAGATCTTTGCTGACGAAGGCGGGCAATACTGAGAGTGGCTTTTGTTGGCAGATTTCCATTGTTATGTTGTCAAATCCACAAAATTCTTGACATTTTTTTTTTTCTTCTTCTTCAGCTGCCATTTTATTCGGTTTATCATTGTATCTATTTAATAACAATATTATTTGGAATGCGGAAACGAGATGGAGGGTGTCAAAATTGAAGGACAGCATGACATACCATCTACAAACAGTTCATAAAATCGAGGAAATTGAAAATAAAACAGAGAAAAATGAACAACAAAAAAAAAAAAAAAAAAAAAATAGAGGCATGACATTGAGCGTTAGAGATAAACCACAGCAAAGCAACAATGATAACCATAGTATCTGGAAAAAAACCACGTAGAAAACACTCTATATGTGGTGTATAATCTCAGCTCGATTTAAGCTTAACATTTTGCGAATTTTGCATAAAATGTTTTGAATGCTGCACTTACACACACACACTCGCAAACCCATACCCACATTCATATAGTAGATCAATTTGAAATATGTTTCATTGTTTCGAAAATACCGCTTTAATGTTTCGATGTATCTATGTGTGCTGACTGTTAGAGCAGAATGAGCAAAAGCAATGAAAAACCAAAATATATTCCACATGCGGTACATCATTTAGTCTAGCTTGGATTTTTTGATCTGCCATCATCAGCAAATATATGAATTTATGTATAGAAAGTTTTCGTTAAAATGAACGATGCGTGCACAGCGTGATGGTTTACTCAATTTGGTCGAGAATTTAATCAGAAATGTTGAAAAGCGAAAATCAAATGAAATGAAAGAAAATCAGAGCGAGAGAGGGAGAGAGCGAAATTTGAAGGATAGAAATAGGGGGAGAGTGGGAAAGGAAGAGAAAAAGATGGGGAGAGAGGGCACTATACACTAAATTCGTGCAACATGCGAAATTCGAATGAACATCAGCATAAAGCATCGCATTGAATCAAAGCATTCGAATAAAATATTCATTTTGAATATTTAACTGAATTTGAGATTTGTTGCTGTTGAAGCAAAGCAATGAAGCAAAAACGAGATCGACATTTTAGCTACTTATCATTCGAAGAATGATGCGTTCTTTTTCGTCCTTCCTCCATCTCTCGCTCTCTATCTTTCTTGATTCGTCTCTGTAATTTTCTTTTCTGTTAGGTACTTGAGTTTCTTTGTAAAAGAAACGAAAACTATTTGCTTTAGTTGTTTCGAAAATATTGCTGAAATGGCTGGCTCGTTTTGTTGAAAGAGCACGACGATGTGATATGAATCGTAGATGATGAGCAAACCATTTGAAATGGACCCAAAAAGACA
This sequence comes from Resseliella maxima, assembly GCA_029041755.1. Lineage (NCBI taxonomy): Eukaryota > Metazoa > Arthropoda > Insecta > Diptera > Cecidomyiidae > Resseliella > Resseliella maxima. The sequence goes on along the minus strand of JAQOWM010000951.1, from coordinate 77,569 downwards.
TTTGCAAATATTGTGCGGAGGATAGATTGGATGAGTATGTGTGTGTGTGTGTGTGGGATATATAAGCAGCTTGTTTATTGCCTCGGCAATGGGTCGTTTAGTAGATGAAAGAAAAAAAAAAGAAAAGAAATTTCTTAAACATTTTTGGCACGTTTCTCACACAATAAAAACAGACAATGGATTGAAAATAGACAATAGTTTTAAACGAGATCGCTTGAAATTGTTGATTTGTATACACTAAACATTATCGCCCATTACATAATATGCATATTATGCAAATTGTGACAAAGTATTTGATCGAAAATGGCTACCATTCGAAATGCCTTGAACGCCCCCGGGGCCATTATCAGTGTTCAGCTTCATAAAATGTTTTAAATTCAATTTTCCGGACAAAAAATGAGGAAAAAAAAGAAGAACAAACAACAACAACATGAGCTGCAGGTCATAAACACATGAACCAATTCACCCGATTTGTTTAAAATGTATCTGGTTTTATTCGGCTTGCACAAATGCATTTTCCGTTTCAATCAATACATGTTAACCGGAATGATATCGATATTGTAGACATAACAATGTTTGGCATTTTGATGGTGGCGCAACCTCTCTCTTTCCGCAAAAAGTGCTATTAAACTTGGGCCAAAATATAGGAAAACCCCATCGAAAGAACGATAGAGGAAGATAGAGAATGCAAGCGAATGATCGAGATAGATTGAGAAGCGATATATTGCTATTCAAGTAAACGTGCAAATCGCAATGCATTTAAGCTTTAATACAATGTCTGGAATTAACAAAATTCAGTAGAAATGCTTGAGATGGTTTTAGACATTCCATTTACCATAGAGAAAAATGTTTATTGCCTCGTTGTAGTTTCTTTCATTTTGTTGCTGTTGCTGTTGTTGTAGCTTTTTTAGTTTCTTCTTTCGTTTGCTTTTTGGAAATGTTCCGTGTTTGCACAGTTTAGTAATTTTGGTATTTGTGTTTGTTTGTTTGCAGGTAAAACATTAAAATGCGATGCAATTTCGGATGAGACCCATTAAACGACCGTTTTGAAGCACCATGTTTTGAGAATATTATTCGTAAGTATTACATAGATAGATTTTTCTAAAGCTAACGCAAAATGAATGGAAATCACAAAAACAAATTGAGTTGAATAAATTGATGTGTTGTTTTTAGTAAGTGTTCACTATAATTCCATGATCTGATGATATTGGTGTATATTTGTTTACTTGTCAGAAATCACCATAATACTTCCAATTCAGAGCTTTTTATCCGTTCAACATGTGCTGTTGAATATTGATATTTTAAAATAATCTGCACTTAAATTCATGATAATCTCATAAATAATAATTACTGTGACGGGATTAATCGAAGCCATGATTCAATAAATGATAAACCAAACCGACAATTTTCATTTTCAATAAATACAATTTATCTATACATGTATACATAAAAGTATATCCTACGCATTGAACAGATGTCACTATTTAATTTCAAACCAATTCAATCTTTTATTCAATTTAAATCCGAAATGAAGAAATCCTCTTTTATGTATTGTGAAAAGCAAATTTCAATAAAATGCTTTAGCATTATATTTTCATGATACAAATCAATTGATACGGTTCAATCCATTGTCGTTAATAAATTAGACAATATCAAGATTAAGTTGCCGAAAGAAATATCAAATCAACCTTAAAATAGAAATCAATTTCCATTCTATTTTTACCTTTTGAAAATTGAAATAGAAAATGATAATGCGGAAAGCTTCTAATTCATTTTAATCAAATAGAAAATAAAAACGTATCGACAATGTGTTTGACGATGTAAAAGCATGAATATGAACATGAACATTTACCAGAAGACAAAGTTATTTTGATTTTAATCAAAATTTGATGGCAATAGTTTTCCAACCAAATGTGTCTCTCAGTGTTTGTGGAAGTTTCTCATTAAGCTTGAATTCGATCTGTGTGCAGTTAGACGCACATCATTTTCATTAATTTTGCAAGTTAATTGAGCGGAATTCGAATTAAGACATATAGATACATATATATATCCTCAAATCATTTGAATGGGATGGAACAATATTAAAAGTGACCGTATTAAATTATTCAAAACGGATTTCGAAATCGGAAAAAAGTTTCAGAAAAGGGGTGTTCGCATCATTGGAAATCCAATTTAAAACTTGCATCGTTGATCGAAAAACACCATCGTCGTTCATTTCTCTATGCGTGTATTTGAGTGTGTGTAAGCACATTTGTTTGTGTTTTTGTTTGTAAGTGTGAGTTTTGCATAAGAAAACGAATGTGAATTTTCCCGAAATACCCGAAGCGATTTATCTATTTTTGCAATGGACTGAAAATCTGGTACGAACAGTGGCAAACCAAAAAAATTGAACTCGACTTTCGGAAATGACACACAATAATGGCAAACAAGCACCCAAACATACACACACACACACACACACACACACACACACACACATTTATATATATATGACACTCGGATTCTCAAAATCAATCCCTTTTTATATCTCTTGGCCCGAAATAATAATAAACTTCGATTTTGTGGAACAAAAAGAAGAACAGATAATTTATTGCATCTTATCTTTGCTTTGCTTCGATTATTATTTTGCACGCAATCCGTTTGCATGTTGCTTGCAAAAAGAGATTTTGGTGGAGCGAGAGAAAGAGAGTGAGAGAGAGTGACAGAGAGTGAGAGAGAGTGTGAAAGAGAGAAGAAAGAGAGTTAGAGAGAGTGTGAAAGAGAGAAAAAAAAAGAGAGAGAGAGAGAGAGAGAGAGAATGAGAATAGAGAAGAGAAAGAAAATGAGGAATAATTTATGGTTCATAAGCTTGGAACGCATTCAGTGCGGTCAGTTGCCAAAAAAATCGAAAATCATATCTATCGTTTCGTCTCGATGAGCATAAGAACACCAAGAAGAAATGCTAGAAACGACAAAAATCAATTTTCAATGCTCTACTCATTCTTTCTTCTTCATCTCCATTTTTTGTAATGCGCTCTGTGTGCGACCGATTGCATATAATCTGCTTAAAGATGATGCAAAAGACTGATTCAATGTGAACAAAAAAAAAAAAAAAAAAATCAACTATCCGACGAGCCAGAATCAATGTAAAAGCAAAAGCAAATGCAAGAGCCATGATCCAGTTCATGAATTTGTGAGTTCGAGTTTATGCAATTTGAATTCGATTATCGATCACTTCATTCGTAATAATTTGTTGGGGCACAACTTTGATATCTGTCGCCAGATTATGTCTCGCTTCTTAAAAATTATTCGTTTCTTCATCTTCTTCTTCTTCCTCCTTGTATTTCTTTCATTTTTTCTTTCTCTTTCGATTTATTCTTCCACTTATTTGTTTGCCATTCGATGAAAAGTTGTGTTCCAACGTTCATTGTCATTTTCCATCGTTTCATTTCCTATCTCCCTCTTAGTTCTCTCTTTCTCCATCATTGTGTTGCTCTGTAGTATGTTTTCTCTTTAAAGTTTATTTAATAAAACTTTTATGAAGCACGAGAAAACTTTGAGCAAGAGAAAAGTTAAGATGCGTTCAAATAAAAGTATAGTTTGAACGAGGCGTTTTATGACATGTATTTTTTTTTTTTTTTTTTTTTTTGCTCGTTCGTTGTCGATACGTTTTGTTCGCTCGTTTATTTAATTTGTACTTTTCGCCAAGTTTTCCCATTTTTCTGTGTAGATGTGTCATCAAAATCAATTCGACGTCCTTATTTTTCAATTCCAATTTCATTTGTTTATTTATGTTATTTGTTGGTATTTTCGTTGTTTGTATTTTTTGTTTTTTATTTTTATGAGCAAAATTCGAAGAAGAATAACGAGCGTAAGAAAGACGAATGAATTGGATGGTTCGATTCAGTTTGCCTCAATATTGTCGCTTTTGGATCCGGACGCCAAATTGCAAATACAGACAGATGGATACATAACATAATGGAAGAAATGGAAAGCAAGAGAGAGAAAGATTGAACATTAAATTGGAAAAATAAATCGAAACACATGAAAATGGACAAGTTGTAACAATAAGTCAAGTCAGCACCAGCATCAACTCCAAACAAACACATGCACATATATTCAACGGCTATCGTTCATTGCTCACAAAATAATGCCAATGAATGTAACGATGTGACGACTAACGACACAAATTCAATAAATTATTATTTTTGCGTTGTGAATTTCACGATATCCAATCCAGCCGGCATTGATGAACTATGCCTCACTCGTCTCCTCCTCTTGTGTGCCTATTTCAATCTGCCTCTCTCTCTCTCTCTCTCTCTCTCTCTCTCTCCTAAGTGTATAAATTTCATGAGTTCGTTCGATATGCCTTTAGATTTCAAATCGGAAATATGGTATGAAATTACCACGGGAATTCAATAGTCCAAGCACCAAATGATATTTTATTCATTTGATTGTGTGATTTTGTTTGTACTTGAATCTGTATTTGACGTCAGGCACGAAATGGCCAAAGTAAATTGCGTCAATATGTCGCCGCTCTATCTGAAAATCCGAAACTTTTCTATTTTGTTTTTTTCTTTTTTTTCTCAATAAAATTTATTTTCTTCATTTTTGGTGTATCATTTCGATGTGATAGCCAAGTTATTTTATTTATATATTTTTGTTTTCTCTTATAAGTTGAATGTTTTACATACCGTTAATGTCGATAGCTTCACAACGCCAAACTTGTCCAAAGGCTCCTTCTCCCAAAATATTGAAAAACTTTAATCGATGTCTTGGGAAATCCCATCGATCTGATTTGCTTTGTGAATTTGAGCTACTTGTTGATAGCTGTGATGTTGCCTGAAATTACATGCACATAAGAAAAGAATGAAGAAACGATTTAAGTAAAAACGGAAGGAACAAAAACCTAGAGAACAAAAAAGAGATAGATATGTATTGATATATATATATTTATAGAGAGAGAGAGAGAGAGAGAGAGAGAAAAGAATAAAGCCCCACAGAGAATCGATATAAAAAATCGAGAAAACCATTATGGTCATCTTAAATAAGTGTTCGGTTGATGATTCTATGCTTTTGCTCACCGCAAATGGGAGCAATGAAAAAAAAGACGAAGAAAAAAACAAGACGAACACGAACACTAGCAAAAGAAACGATCTGAATCCAAGCGAGTATATGGGGAAGAAAAGTGCTTTCGACTCATTATACCTTTTTGTGCTGAGCATGAGAGAAAAAAAAGGGTGCAAACATAATAGTAAACTTATTATTCCGTATTCGATATTTGGTATTCGATACAGATGTTTAACCATTTTACCATAGTTATATCCTTCGAGCATGTAACTATAACAATATGGTTTCTCAATCAAAATCTTTCAGCAAATTTCAATATTCAATACATGCAAATTGCATTGTAAGGCTTTAAGCAGTTGATAAACTATGCCCATAGAGATGAAGAAGAAAATGAAACAAACACCACTGTATCTCTCTCTCTCTCGCCAATCAAGTATCAATATCTTTTGGTTGAACTTCATTATGATTTTAGTACGGCTTGTTTTTGAGATCAGATCAGATTGACATGAGATGAAAATGAAGAAGAAAAAGAAAATCTATCCCGTTGTGCGTTAAATGCTACGGGGGCCAATATGTTTTCATCGATTTTTGCGGGCATTCGATTTCTACAACAAACACCATTATTGTTATGTTCAACATACTCGATTGAAACGAGCAACAGCACAAAATGGTTTTTGTTTTGTATGCGATAATCGTCGATATCAATAATGATTCTTTTGAAAGGAAAGAGCGAGAAAGTTTGTGTTACAAGACACGAAATGGCAAGAGTAAAACATTTTCACACATTTGAATGAGTTGAACGTGCGTATGATGCAGGTAATTGTAATTGTGTTGATTGGCCTGTAATATTCAAGACACAAAATTAGATGAGAAAAAGAGCTGTGAACAGATTTCATCATCATCTGCCATCAAACTAATTCTCTCTTTCTCTCTGTGTGATTGTGAGTGTGGGTGTGAGTGTGGGTGTGTTGTTTCCTCTATCTCTGTCTCTCTTTGTCATATCATTGCTCTCTTTCTCAATGGTATCCATGAGTTCGGTAATACGTCATGCGAATATAACACATGACCTGGATCATAATAATGAAACTTTTCACAAACTCTTGCATCTTCTTTCGAACAAAAGCATCTTTTCATTTGTGTTATCGCTTTTTCTGTCGACGTAATGAAATTTTTTTTTCGGTAGCAATAAATAATTTATGGTTTTTCGCAAGAGAGAAGAAAAAAAAAGCACATCAGAGTAGAGAGTCGAAACATCTTTATGAATGACGTTCAGACACCGTAAACGAATAGAGTGTGAGATTTGCTTTTATGTTGTCGGGCTCGTCTTCTTTTACACATCGATATCAATCATGATTGAATGCGCGTTATGCGCACAATTTTGCTGACACTGTTAACTTGGCCCGTATCGGGCGATCGAGTGAGCGAGCTCAAAGTGATTCAATTCGATTTAATAAGTGAATGCATATGTGTGCTTTTGTGCGTTTATCAGTTTGGCAAATAAAATGAAAAGGAAATCCACTTTTTTTTTCTTTCTCTTCGCGTGCCGATATACCCATTCACATCGTAAATACTCTACTACGGACAATATGGACATCCTATATCATTCCAATTGTGAGATACGATGTAATGTGATGTGAAACCGATTCCATCGTCTTCATCGAAATGTGCGTAAAAGTCCATCCCATTTTGGAAATATAGGAAAAGCCATACAGGCCATAACAACATAATAAAAATAAATCTGTTTTAGTTATTGGCGACTGGTGCGCTGTTATTATTCGCTTTAGCCAATACCACTGATTGTTTTTACTTTAGCTTTCGAAATCTATTTGGAAAAATAGAATCCTTGCAATGGTTTTACTTTTACTTTTACTTTTATTACATATCCCTTCGTTATATGGTTTTTATTTTGATTTTTCTTTTTTTCCTTTTCCTTTTGCTTTTCTTCTCTTTCGCTATATTCTCATTTATCGTTTTTACGTTTTTTTTTGATATCAAATGAAAATGTGATGCACCCCAGTATGATTCCATGTATGATTCGGTGAGTATATCACAAAGGTGAAAATGATTTTTCTCGCAAATGCTTCTGTACGTATCTATTGGTATAAATTGAGTGAGTATATTTACCTGCATGTGTGAATTTTCTCGCTCCCAGGGGACATATCGATTACTAAACGCTGTTGGACCATTCCAATGCTGCAATACCATTGAATTGCGACTATCTTCTGATATTGATGACAAAATAACCGGATTAGTACTAAAACTTGAATTGCTTTGGTTTGATTTTTTGGCCATCTCTTCTTTGCTTTTATTTTTCAATGATTTACCAATGGCACATAAACGCTTTCGAAATATAAACGATGATACAATTAGACCCGATGCAATGATAATGCCACACACAATGATTGCAATTGGTAAAACGGTTTTCAATGTGGATCGTGAAAATGTTGTCTCTGATGTACTATTTGTGCCATTCATTGAATTGATACCAGCCGGATTTGTTGCATTCTCGTTGGAATTTTCATCGATGGTCGATGGTATTTGAGAAGTAGCCGTTGATGGTGTTACTGTTGTTGTTGTTGTTGTTGGCATTGGTGTATCATTTGCATTGGATTTTGGTGTATTTGCATAGATCGGTGGTAAATTGTATATTGAATGTGGTGGCGGTGGAACGCCAGGCAATTGATGAAATGGTGGTATCAAATTTGTTACGTTATGCGGATGTGTTAAAAATGTTGGTAAACCTTTTCCATTGGTTTTTGGAGCATTTTTCTTCAAAATATTCACCATTATACCGTTTTTAGCATGATATGTACCTGAAAATTGATGAAAAGTTGAAAAACAATGATAAAGATAAAACATGTCCTACTTCGTTAAGACATTGAGACGTTACAAAATGAAACTTGAAACAAAAAAATGAAATGAAAACAATATCATTGATACGTACCATCCGAAACAGTAACATAAAGTAAAAAATGTGTACCACCTCGTCCCTCTAAACTTTCATTGAGATAAACAACGCCAGTGTCACGATTTATACGAAATGGCAGTGTTTCATCTTCAATGCCATCGTACGATTGAAGACCAAATGTAAACACATCGTCTGGATCATTATCGGTTGCCTGTACACGAGCTATTACCGTATCCACTTTTTCATCCTCCGGTATACTCCATTGTGAATCAACCAATACTACTGGAGGTGTATTATGAACCAATTGCGGAGTTGCAACTATGAAAGAGAAAATAATAAATAAAAAACACGAAAAAAAAAAAAAAAAATTAAAACATAGAAAAATGAAATTATCATGATTAACTTGCTAATGCTTTCCGCCTTTTTTCTTTTAAGTTCGCCTATTTCATTATTGGCTAAGCAATTTAATGACAATGTGAAAAATTGAACAAAACTGCAATTAGTGTCACATTTCAGTGGTTTTACATGTTAACAAATTAAAATACACACTTATGAGAAATGTTCACACAACAATTAGTTTTCAAGAACTTTGGAACAATTTTTTGAAAGGCCAAAAGTAATTGTGAAAGTCATGCATTGATAGTCAATTATTATTATATAGATATTTCATTCGTCACAATGCATAATCACATGTGATTTAAGTGATATTAATAGATATGGATTAATTCGATTGAGTGTGTGCGTCAATCAATAAATGAGTTCCTTTCAAAAGCTAAAATTCAATTCAATCATAAATTGGTAAGTAAAATCAAATTGCATAATGGATTTTATGGATTCATCACAACCCCAAATCCAAAATTTTTTGCTAGACAAAGAAAGTATATATTATATATATTGCTCGGAATCATGGCACGAATAACAAATAAAAATGAAAAAAAAAAGACTGAAGCAAAATAACATATGTCAAAAATTATTGTGAGTCAGCATAACTTTCATTTTTCAAGTCATAATAAATTATGAGGCGACTTTTATTATAATTTTTTTTTTTCTCTTCTTCTTTTACTTCTTTCTTTCGTATTGCGTAGTTTTGTGAGTTTATTCGAGTTTAGTCGATGTTTGAATTAAGTTTAACTGTTGTTGTTTTTTTTCTCTAATTTTTGGTCATAAACGATGTTGACGTGCTTCTTTGAATATCATTTGCATGAATATTTACTTCTAACGCATACCCAACAGTTCAGAACCATTGTCCACAGTACAAGCACACTGCACAAATACATTCCGATTCATTTTTATCGAGCGAATTGATGAAGAGCTGCCTGATGCCAATGGTGCGTTGGCGTCATGCAAAGAGGTTCGTTTTTATGAGCTTTCAATATATCGCGTGTCGTTCGTTAAATTGTAATCCCAATGCATATATAAAATAAAAAAAAAATAGAGAAAAAAAAAACCTACAGCATTTTTGTTTATAGCCAGTGAGCGTTAATAAAATCTCAGAAGCCGCACGATATCTGACTCAACAATCGAAGTCCGCTTATGGAATGCGAACGTGCTGTTTGTGCGATAGTTTTTTTTTTTTTTGTGTTTGTGTTTTATTTTTGCATAGCACATAAATTCGTATTGCATATGCTCATGGAACAATGAAAAGTAATAATTTTTTCCCTCTGTTTCCGGTGATAAGCAAATTCAGCTTTCATTGAGTGTACATTGATTTTGAATATTCCAGGTATATGGATACAAAGTTAAAATGTTTAAATGCAATGTATAAACAAGTGGAAGAGGAAAAGAGATAGAGATATAAAGAAATGGAGTGAGAGACGAAGAGAGAGCGAGAGAGAGAGAGAAAGTGGACGAAGTTTTATAGCCGAAACCATTTGTTGTTGTTTTTTTTTTTTTTCACCTAGAATCGTAATTATTCGTTGTCGGACCGCTTGGTAATGCACGCAACCAAAGCTTCACTTGAACTGAAAGAGCAAGCAGGCGGCCGAGAGAGTGAGAAGTGTTCTTGTGTTGTGCTGGTCTTTTAGCTTGAGCAGATCATTCGCGTTCTTTTTTTAATTTATATGGAGATGAACGCGCACGAACAAATAAATTATTATTGATGCACGTAAAGCACACACACGCCATGCCAAGATAATGAGCTGAAAAATCGACAATATAAACAAACTCTCACTCACATTCATGACAGTTTCACCCATACACTCAGCATATTGAGTGTGCCAACGATCAGCACCAACAAATACAACAGCAATACAACCATGCAATCACGAAAACAGCCATAACAACTGTATCGAAAAGTAAAAAGCACTGTAATTTACTCACTAACTTTAATAACGTCGAGACCATTTATTGTGCTGAATTTTATGCATGTTGAGGCAAATAAACGTCAAGTCAACGGTTGGCTGTTGTTTTTCAATTTAAAAGCCCGAATAATTAACAAAATGAAAACAAAAATTAGAATAGTGAACGAAATGAAACACAATGAATTGAAGGGGCTGGGCTGGGTGAGTGAGCAAGCAAGCGGTGTAGCTAGCAAACAGAGAAACAAAAAACGAACGTCATTTTTTTTCTATCTCTCTCTCTCTCTCTCTCTCTCTCTCTCTCTCTCTCTCTCCACACAAAATATTTTCGCGGAGAATTTTTCAGCAGATTCATTGTATCGCTTACATAACATGATCTATGTGCATTGTGCTGGGAATAATCAAATGAGGCAACCTCTTTATTAATTATTTCAACATTCGAGAATGAAAACAAAACAAATCCTCGCCAAACAATGAGCGCTCTAAAGCATCGCAAAACAACAGCGATTCAATGGTGGGAGAGAGATAGAGAGAGAGAGAAAGAGACAAAAAAATATGTAATAAATTGATTCTGGCTCTCTGGTTGATGAATCAAAATAAAAATCGAATGGCAAAAAAAAGTATTGAGGCTTTATCTACAATTTAAAAAGGAAAAAAAAATGAACAAACAACATGAACAGTGGAAGTTAAGGTCGCAATTATGTTTAAAAATATTCTCATGCGTTTTTCATTTCGTGTTGAGTTTTTTTTTTCTCATTCACTCGCTGTTATTATTCATGGGAACGGCAGTACTTCGGCTTCTCACTAGTTGTTCTATTTATCATTCAATCTTTTTGTTCTTATAAAATCGAACGGGCGCTTTTTGCTTCTGTTATTATCGTCGTTGTAATTTTATCGAATGGATTGGATGGATGTGATTTTTTTCTCACTTCTTCTGTCTAACTCACGCTTTCGGTCTCCCTTTTTCTCTCTCCCTCCCGCACTTTTTCTCTCTCTCTCTCCCTCCCGCCCTTTCTCTCACTCTCTTTCTACTCTTTTATGCTGTCTAAAAATTTAACGCACATTAACAGCAAAACTGGTGGCAAGCCAGCCGCAAAAATGACATGCAATCGCGATACGCATGAATGATTTGTCTTTTCAACTTGACTTGATGTATACGGTGTTCCATTGTGCGATTCTTTTGCGATATGCGAATGCCATCGAATGCCGATATGTATATTATATTTATTGAAGAGTACTGAATGAAGAGTGAGAGAGAGAGAGAAAAAAAAAAACAAAATATCCGCACTCAGATATTGTATACAGCATAAAAACCTGATTTTTGTTCGATTTTCACATGGTTTTTTTATTCACCAGCCATACAGCCAGCTAGGAGCAGCGAATGTGCTTTGTGTCAACATTGATATATTCATAGCTTTCACAATATATTTCGACTTTGACTGGCTGCAGTTGGGAAAGCAATTTTATCACCTTTTTAATTATTGAACTACATTGAATACGGTTCACCGTTAATTATAGAAGGGGATCAAACGCAATCACAGCAACAAAAATTCAATGCTCATTTAACGTGAAAAAAATTCTTTGCAATTAAATCCGTAGATTAATTTTTTCATCTCTTTTTTTCCTCTTTTTTTTTCCTCTTGTCTCTCGTTCTTTTCATTTGTTTGCTTCAAATAATTACTGCCTGACTCTCTTAATCACTCTAACTGATGTTTAATTGACGGAAATATGTTTTGAATTTAATATTTAAGGCAATTCGTTTTGCTATGCAATCACTGAATTGCTGGCTAGTGTTTGGAAAATCCGAGGGAGTATTTGTAATCGCCAAAAGCTAACCAAACAAAATATTCTCAAAATTTTGAAATAAACAATTTTATGCGACGACAACAACAACATCGACGACGATTATTGTAATTATTCAACCAGCTGTTCAATTAATTCATTAGTTTTGGCTGGGCTGAGTTGGTTGCAGTGAATCCGTTTCGTTGGCATATTTTATAATCCGGATGTTGAGAAATGAAACGCAAACAATATTTAGGATTTTCTACACGAAAATATTTCGCGCTTTTCAACAACAACATTCAAGCTTCGAATTAAAAGCAAACTTTGTCTGAAATCGATTAATCACCACAGATAATTTTTCCATTGAAAAATATTATTTTAATATATTTTGTATGGATTTATGCGTGTGTTTGTTTTTGTATGCGTATGTGCGTGTTATTGTTTTATGGATGGCGAAGGGGCATCAAGCAAAAAAGATTGATAGCCTCATCCTCTGTGCAACATGTTCAATTGGTAACAAATGAGCAGCCAATTTGTAACCGCTTTTGCCGACGGGGTCTATATAAAAGATAGAAAAAAAAACACGCGTACAATTTAGAATTAAAATTCTTTTGTTGTTTCATTAATTATCTGAATGTTTTCGGCTCATAATGTTTTGCATCGAATGTAATGAGATTTGGGATCATCGAATTAAAATACAGTGGAAAGAGGAAAAGGAAAGAATAAAGAAGAAGAAGAAAAAGCACCCACAGCAACAATGAAGACAACCGCTGTGTGGTTGTTATGATGTTGTTTGCGTCCCATTGCCAATCAACCTTGTGCTGTATGCTAAACAGCGAAAATGTCTTAAATTCAATCTATTTCGATGAAGATTCATCGCTAAATTTTATATTCGACATAGATTGAGTAATTAGGGGACCGTTTTTCTTATCTACCACATTCAAGTTACTTGAATAACAACAGCATAGAAACTACGTCAAAATCCGGTATTTATTTGATTAGGACCTAATTTTCCATTGAGATTAAATCGATGTCTTAACTTTCTGTGTAGACACACCACTTTTTTTTTCTGTTGAATCAGCAGCAGCAGCCACTACCAACATATAAAATCGATGCAAAAATGGTCTTGGTTTTATCCAGATTTACACATGACTTACCATCGTCTTTGTTTTACTGGGTTTATCCAAATGAAATGGTAATCGAAGAAAACAATGAAAAAAGACAAAAAATAATTTAAGAACCGTAATGTGCGTTAATTCAAATGACAGCGAACGTGTTCCGTTCAATTATAGTCTTGGCGATTTGCATTTTTCGAAAATAACCATAAAAAAGCTGGCATAAAAGTTTTCTATCTCCAAAGTAAAAGCACTTTAAACAAATAATGACAAATGATTGTATTTTAAATGGTTCTGGTGTTTTGCGTCGCTTTCTTTTGCATGTTTGCAATTCTAAAATGGTCATTATGAAAAGTCATTGTTTCGGTGCTGGGACTGTTTTTGTTGCAGTATATTAAAAAATAAAGAAGAAAAGAGAAACAAAGCAACAGCAACAAAAACAACAACAACAACAACAACAACAGTGATGTTGCCCAAGTACTTGCAGGTTATTGTATGGATATGACAATGGATGAAAACCTCTCTCATTCAGTCGCTTAGTGAAGCATCCAGAGCTAACGTTACATTTTCCGCCTCCTAAGACTTTATCAACTAATAACAAGCAGGAAAGGCCTCCATTAGAGACTAAAGTTCTCTCTCTCTCTCTCTCTCTCTCTCTCTCTCTCTCAAAATAAACTGCAGTTTTGCTCTCATCACCATTTCAGAAATTTTCAATTGTTTCGCACAATTGCAAATGACATTGTCCGTATTTCGTTCTACTGTATATATATTATTATTTCGAAGAAAACTCAATTGTCAACTTACCAGTGTTTAAAATGAAAACTACAATTAATATCACAATTGTGTGCATGCATGACGTAGTCAAGTGGAAACGCATTGATTTTGATGTGAAGTGAAGCATATTGTTGTTGATGTTTTGCTTTGCTTTGTTGTGTTTCAAGTTGACGAATGGGCCCATTTATTTACTTATCTCTTTTTCATACACACTCTTCCTCTCGCTCTCTCTCTCTCTCTTTCTCTCTCTCTCTCTCTCTCTCTCTCTCTCTCTCTTTTACTCGATGTAAATATGAAGCCAGTAATTCGTCTGATCAAAACCAATCGGTTATTACGTTGAACACAAGTCGAATTTTACAATTTATAAATTGAAGTTACAATTTTTCTTTTGGATTTTGCAACATTCAAAAATGTCGCTGGCGAAAATACAGAATTGCGTCGAATGTATACGCCATCAGTTGTTGCAAACACATAAATACACTGCCAACACATACGGATGCAATTAGAATGGCGAGCCAAACATTTATTCATTTACATATGTAAATGCAATTGTAAAACTCTCTTTCATCAGCCACAATAATAATTCACTACACGTGCATATATAGTATATGCACTTACAGCATACAGCACGATATGTTTCTTGTTAATTTTATATATAATTTGTTTTTTTTTTTTTATTTATTTCTTCTTTACTTTCTTCTACGTCTTTTACTGGTTTTTATTTTTATTTCTCTCATACAAACAAATTCGTTGTTCGCTTTCACTTGAACACAATTTCACCATATGAACACTGGCTCTCTCGACGGCATGGAGACGCGATTTAGTTCGTTCACGTAATTTACATCAATTGAATTTTTCTTCTGTGGCTCTGCCATTCGGCGATTTCAACTGACTTGTAGCCGCACTTTATGCTATTTAATAATGTAGATGAATATCTCGATGCCGTTTTTTTTTCTTTATCTAACTTTTCTTCATATGCTCATTCGTTCGTTCATTCGTGTCGTATTGTATAGTTTTTTTTTCGTTTTTGTTTTGTTTTGATTTGTTTATTTGTGTCGTCTGTGTTTGTTCACTGCTCTTTATTTTACTGCTATTTCCAAAAACACGATTGCAATATCATTTTTTTTCCTTTCACTCTCTTTGCACTCATGCCCAATGGAAATTATGAATACAATGCCATGTAGAGAAAGAGACACACACGAATATGACCAATGCGCTGCGCTGCGCTGCGTATATTTTGTGAGCGCATTTATTATTTTATTTGTTCTTCGGGGCTTTTTCTTTCTGCACTTTGCACGTTATTGCTGCTAGTTGTGTGTCAAATATAAATAAAAATATTCATAAAAATTGCATTGCATTTTTTGGGCAATTTTTTCCTTTTTTTTAATGGTGTGTCGCTTTGTTTTCAGTTATGTTTGTCTCTGTGACTATTTTGTTATTTTTTTTTTTTTTTGTCTCTCTCACTCGCTGGGCGTATTATTGTGGATATAATTTTTTTTGAATTTCACTTTGCCCGTCTAAGCAATAACAACACTGAATAAATTCAACAAATAAACACATCATTATGTATTTTCGTAGTCACAATCGTTGGCGTTTAACTAACATTGGCGTTGTTGGTACTCATTTATTTTGATAATTTTTTTTTTTCATAATTTATTTTCACTTTTTATTTTTGTGTCTCACTTGTTCTCACACGTCACTTACTTCAGTTAGTAAATGCTCTCCATAAAATTGATTTATTTGTAGCTGAAAATGAAAGAAATGAAAGTGTCACATTAAAATGATAATTAATTTCACACAAAATGCATATCAATTTGATACATTTGCACCGCAAAAAGCAACACCAGAATTATAAAATGATTTATAAACGTGTTGAAAATCTGCCGAGAAAATATGGTGTTGAAAACAGTTAAACATTTGTATATATTTCAAGAATTAACAATTTGAGATATACATTTTACGCATTAAAGTCACTCAAAGAAGATTGAATTCCTTTTGATGCTTGATAATCATTCGAAGAAACGATTCAAAAATAGAATGGATTCAGTTGCTGTGGCATGATGAATAAATGTACCAACAAAGGCTTTTGCAAATGATGACTAGACAAAACCACTAAAACACGTTCAGATCAACAGCAGTAGCAACCACAACAGCAACAGAAACATCAACCACTGAAAAAAATGCAATTTTTAAACAATTTCTCTTTTCTTCTCGTTTCATTTCATTTCATTTCATGTCCATTCGTGTTTATCACTTCATCTTCTTCTATGCTTTCAATTAGATTCTTGAATATTTTCTATTTTGCATGGACTTAAATATACACATTCGTGATTGAAATTGTGTATGCTGTACGAACGAAGGTATTAAATTTGACGACGACGACAACAATGTTGGCAACGACGGGAACTACAACAAAAACAACGTAAACTTGTTGCGACTTGAATTTGCCTCGACCAAATTGACGAGCTACCAATTAAGGAAATGCATTCCAATGCCAGCCAAATGTATTTCAGCTCGATTGCTCGACTCTTTTTTATTCGTTGTGATTAATCCGATAAAAAAGATTTAGTTTATGATCGTTACCTTGATGAAAAGGTGTCTTATTCTCTCTTTCTCTCTGTATACAAAAACAATTTATGAAAATATCAGCGTGTTTTTATGAGAATATAAGAGAATTTTAACACATGATCGAATTTCATCATCTAGCACAAACATAACAATATAGAGAGCTGCCGGTTTTTTTTTTTTATTTCTTTCCCCATTTTCAAATCAATTGAGAATCAAATGGAAAATTTGATTCCAACTACAATGATTTATGATATTCGATAACGACTACCGATCACGTATCATCATCAAATCGTATATCACTTGACTTGACTTGTAAATGTCTAATACATGACTTTAATTAGAATATGATGAAGCAATGAGAGATGTATTAGCGCATTGTAAAAGAGAAACAATGTTAAATTGCTATTGTGCATTCATCCGATGATGCTTTTTATGGCATTGCTACGTTTCGCTCAATATATCCGGAATATATTTCATGTGTATGTTAGCAAACGGTTTTAGATCGGGTGATGGTGAAAGTATTTTTTTTTTTTTTTTTGCGTTCATTTTCGGACGCTGATAAACTTATTTAGACTGTTAATGTATTTCTTTGTTTGCACGAAAATTATTTTAAGATTTTAATCACTTTTGAAAATTGTTTAACGAACAATGGCAATTGGTGAACCTTCGATGTTCATGTAATCATTTCCAACCATGGTTGGTTTCTTCTTTTTCTTTTTTTGCCACATTTTTGTCGAAAATTTCACTTGTAAAGTTCACAATAAGTTGCAGTATTTACATGAATAATTATTTTCCATTTGCAAATAAGCAAATATAATAAGTACTTTTGGCTCAGTGAAAACAGAGCACCGCAATCCAATGACAATGAAACCAAATTCATATGTGTTGTGTATGTGTTTTTGTCGTTTTTATTTCATTCACTCGTGTTATTTTTGTTTTATTTGTCTTTTTGTCTTTTGTGCTCGTTGCAGTTGCCATTAAATATGTATTTACATTTTTCGGAATGTCGAATGTGTAATTATACGCGAATGGAATATTTGCACAAACATTGTCGAGAACATCCAAATCAACCAAATGTTTTGCTAATTAAAAAATACGACAAAAATATAAACGAAGAGAGAGAGAGAGAGAGAGAGAGAGAGAGAGAGAGAGAGAGAGAAGAAAGAAAGAAAGAAAGAAAGAAAGAAAGAAAAAAATTTAGTTTTTTATGAGAACAATTCCAACGATACACACAAATGAGACGGAATGTTGATTTTGATTTGTTATTTGTTGAAATTCTTGAGTAATTTAGTTTATGTGACAATGGATGAGACATGTTTTAATACCGAAAAAAAACCTTGCGCCTTGCTTATGACACGCCTGGGAACATTTTCAAATGAACATTCTTGCATTCATTCAATTGTTTATTTACATATGTGCTGATAAAATAAGTCAAGTACACACATTGAATACGTCAAATTTGATGCAGAGAACTTTTTTGCTTTTGTCCGGGAACATTTTTTGTTATCTGCGACAATCTGCTATGCTATTTGAATCTCTCACAGTATGATATCTGAATCATCAGTTAAACAGAATTTTAATAAGCATGACAACAATTACGAAACACAGAGGAAAACCCAAAATGAACTTTAAAATGGTTTATTGTGTGTTCATCGCTGTCAAAAGTCATTCCAATGATGAAATATACATACATTTTGTGTGCAAACATATTTTTTTTTTTTTTTTAACAAGAATTTATAAACTGGAACGGAATCATGATAGTAAGTTAATTTAGACACAAGGTAAATGCGACTACAAGTCGATAAAAATGATAGAAATGGCCAATTTTGCACAAAGTGAATGCCATGAGCTTTGTTGGCATGTGATGAATCTGTCGCAAAAACGATAATAATAATTATTAAAAAAAAAAAAAAATAGATGATCGATCAATAGAAACGAGTTATTTTATTGAATTTCAAATGGAATTTGAATTATTATTGACTGCTTGATGCGATACTGAAAAGCGACTCATTTGAATTAATGATTCAGTTTGTGTGTGTGTGTGCGTTGAGCAAAAAACTGCCGTTTTTAAAACTCATTTCATTAGTAAGCCATTCATTTTATTGTGTACCACAGATCATGCAGCTTAATATCGTCAACCGTTATACGTTGAAAAATGTACAAAGTCACGATAATATACACAAGCACATATACATACATATAATTAACGCGCAGCTGAAGAATAAAGGCGCAGCCACGAAAATAAAGAGTAAATAAAAATGAGGAAGAATAAGAAACAAAAATATCACAGTGACCACACTCAAAACACTAATACAATGTCGAACGGGCACATTTACATTCGATTTTTTAATAGACAAACAAAAGCAAACGAAATACCGCACATCGATCACCGATACACATCACAAAGTGAAAAATAAACATAAAAATAACCAAGAAAAAACGAAATAGAAATTTAATAACAAAAGACTTTGGTTTGAATCATTCGTAAACCTCACTCATCCGCAGATCCGTACACAAATACAAATGCATATTGCGCACACCGTGAGGTTTGTTGTTGTTTGTCTCGCGACGGTACAATGGCAAGTCTCCAGACCAAAGTTTTTGTTTTTTGGATGAATTATCGCTGCTGATGCCATTGCTGCTGTAACAAATTTCATTCGAGAAAATGTGCATTCATACTGCACTATGTGTGGATGCAGTGTTGTGTGTATGTGTATGTGCAACATCCAGCACGACACTGTCAAACCAGACACACAAATGTCCAAATAAATAATTTTTCGGAATAGAAAATGTTGCGGCGTACGTGTTTTGAAAAATATGCTTGTTTTGCTGGCCATTTCAAATTGCAATGCATATTTCACGCGAATGCTTTAAGTTTAATTGTTTTGTGTTTTGTATTTTGTGAATGTAATTTTTTTTTTTTTCTTTTTTTTTTCATTTCATTGTTGGTGTTTCAAATCGATGCGATAGCTTTCACATATACACAAATACACATAAAATGGCAATCGGTAATCACTGAGCAGAGTGAAAGAAATATGTTTTCACGTCCGTCGTGCGCAATGATTCCAATCTGCTGCTATTTGTTGAACGGCCGAAGTTTAGCTCGAGCTAGATTTTCGTGCTCATCTCTATCGTTTTTTTTTTTTTGGTTCGTTCATTGTCGTCATCGTCGTTGTCGTTGTTCATTTGTTGAAGATAGAGCACATTTTTGTGTGTGATTTTTTTTTCTCTCATTCTTTATTTGTTGCTACTGCTGAGCTTCTACTTGTTTATATCTCTATTGTACTTATGCCATTGCAGCAATTTTCAATCTGTTTTATACGGGTTTTTCGCATTTTTCGTTCGTTTATCGGGTTTGGTAGACAAAATTTACATTTTATGTTACAATATCGCACACAATACAATCCAAATAGATTAACACATTCACTTTGGAGAAGTATCGATACAATTGCACAATAGAAATGCGCCACAATGAAATTGGTGTTTGGTGCAAATGACTCAAGCAAATAATACAATATAATCTCTCTCTCTCTCCTCTACTCATACTCATCCACATACATTTTTCTTTTTTTCCTTTTTTTTTTTTGGGGAAAACCAATCGAATTTTATGTCACACAAAATCACTTCTTATTCCATTCTATCCAAGCATTGAATTCGGATCAAATTAGAATCGTGCACAATCGACCATTTACTTTTTTGATACAAAAACAAACAATAAAATACGTCGCACATGAAATCACTGAAAAATCTCTAAAATGAGAAAAAAATAAAAATACAAACAACACTATAATGCTTTCGATCAGTATAAATCGATCGTTTTACATTATGTCGACACGGCACTCCGATGAATACTGACCACAATTTTACGTCGATCGTGTATTCGATCGCTTTTTTCTTTTATTGCTCCATAGTATTGGTGTGACCATATTTCCAGCATAATACATGCAATGAAAACACGTAATGAGTTCACAGAATAAATGTAAACACACGTACGATTATGACTGTATAAACAGCCAACAGACGAATGATGGAACACATATACAAACATAGTCTAACACGCACACTTGTACAAAACAGATCACTTGACTTAAGATCGCGAAAACGTCTTTTGTTGAAACGAAACAACACAAACACATACCAATCTTCAATACATTACACACATTGCTGCATTTATTGTGTGCTGTGTGTGTGTGTGTGCGCTATGATTTGGATATCATTGTATTTTGAAATAACTCATTAAAATATTGAGAGAATCCAACAGCATTCATTACATTCGCCCATTCAGTTTATTGTTCATGCAAAAATAAAAGAAAAAAAAGAAAAAAAAAAAACAATTTATTTATATGGAAACTAGGTGCAACAGGTTCACAAGCAAATACTAATTGAATACAAATCAAATGCTTGCCCATAACTGTCAAAACAGTCAGCAACATTGTTCAATTCAAATATTCAACCAATTGTTGAATTTCTGTAGAATTTACCTTTAGTAAATCACGATACGTTGACTCTGAATTTCATAATATCTCTCTCAATGATCTAAAATAATATTTGTGGGCTCATCGCTCGACACACAAATACGCTCACACACGCACACACGGTGTCTATTTATGTTTATTGTTGAAAACTGAAATTTCATCATCATCATCAACAAGAAAAGTGAATTCAATTTGTTTTGCTTTTGTTTTATATTGACTTAGAGTGTCATTCTCACGCACTTAATGCGAAAAAAGAAAGTTAATCTGTCCTTGAAGAGTTCATTCGCGATGACGTCTCATTGACCGTCGTTCTTCTTGGTAAATTGTTTTTTATTTTCTTCTCCGTATTAAATAAATGCAGTGAATAAAAAAAGACAAATGAATGAGAGCCATAATGGAAAGTAAAAAATGTTGCATCGATAAATCTCAACGATGAATGGGTGTGTATTTATTATTTATTCAATTTTTTGTGAACAAAACTGTTTTTTTTTTTTAAATTTAATTTTAGATTCAACACAATATCCAACATTCATATGATTTTGGGTCATATTCAGTTACATAATATATTGTTTAAAGCCGGAAATTCAATAACTTGGACAACACCCTATGTGTGTGTGTGTGTACATTTGTTGATATCGATGAACCATTCTCTTAAGGTTCGTTTTTAAAATAGAAAACTTTAGCACAAACAAATACATAATTTAATCGACAAGAATAACCTTGAATGTCTCCATCTAATCAACAGCGCCTATCCGACAATACGTCTTGTCTTTTCATGTATCATGTCTTATGTCTTATGTCACGATGTAATAGCAGATGCGCAATGAAACGATTGAATCAATTTACATAAATAAAATTGTTTTAACAACAAATACACACACACACACACACACAGAGAGAGAGAGAGAGAGAGAGAGAGAGAGAGAGAGAGAGATACAGATTCAACACACAAATGCACTGACTTATTATCTTAAATTATTGAACAATCCAGCCAAAAGACTATATAAATATATCGTAACTTGTCATTAAATGGTGCCTCAAGTTAAACACCAATGTGGATGTGATTAAATGAATGGAATAGCAAATACATGTCATATTATTCGGGTTTTTTTCTCTTCGATTTCTTTTTTTTATTTTCTTCCTTTTAAAGTCATAAGAATGCAGAGGAAAAAAACTAAATCTTTTTTTCTCATCTGTTTCATGTATTCAAGTGGCATTGTATATGGTTCCGTTTTACCTTCATTCACAGAGGTGAACAGACCAAGAAGCATACAATTGAGGACATTTTTTTTTTGAACATAAAGTCCAATTTTCTTTCCGTTATAGTCGAAATCATTCCAATCAGCAGACAATTTGCAGTCGATCAAATCTTTACACAAATAAATTGCAATATTTATTCTATAAACTTATATCAGTTTGTAAATATTTATTTAATTTTGTTTTTAAATCGTGATGCCATTTGGTCGTGCTTTGTAGAAATTCCAAGCTGATTTTGGAACGAGATATCACATATAATCGCTTTAATATATTCATCGTGTAAATCAACACAACTCGAATTCATTTGAATAAAGTAATTAATCTACACTTGTACTCACAATATTTAAATGCTATTCGTTCAATAAAAATGGTCAATAAAACTTGTTGATATTTCAAACCGATCAAAAATCAAACGATTGATTAAATCAATTTGAGTTTTCCTTTTTTAAATTAAACTTTTGATCATTTACAATCGTGTGAACTAATTTCATTTTTTCTTTCAATCCTTTTGAGATTTTAATTGATTTTACACTAAAAATGGCATTTAATTTGTTTAAATTCAATTTAAACGAAATTGAAAATTATTTTATCGTATTTTGATTTGATTAATTGGAGTTAAAAAGCGTTATAAAAATGCTTACATGCTTTGGGCAATAAGTTCAATTAAAATTCTGTAAAGCATTATAAAGAATTATAAAGAATCAATCAAATTTGTGAATATTTTTTATTCCTGAATTAACATTGAGTTTTCGATACTATTTCAGAGACATTTTAAAAAGTGCTAGTCATATAATTTTGGAAGCATGTTTATAATTTGGAAAGAAAAAATCAAGTATTCAAAAGTCATAAGTACTTTATCTTTTTTTTATTTCACAAAATGGTCATACAAAATTATCACTGGATTGCATTTAATAATATAATTTTTCTGATAAGAACTAATGTCTAATTCATATTATTCACGTGTATGCGAAGCAATAATGCAATTCCAACAAAAATGTATTCAAACAAGTTGTGGATGAGCTATAAAATAAAATACCAAATTTGCTGGCGCAACACAATGACCAAACCAGGCGAATTTACTTTGTTCTTTGATTAGTATTGCATAAATGAATACATAAAGTTGAAGAGATTGCAACAGTATTCCCTAGCGCCAAATGTGGAATTTAAAAAAAAGAATAACAATTTCCCATGAGAAACGAGATTGCAGTGGTCTACGTGATGAAGAACTTTATCTAATTATACATACACTAGTATTTCAAGTGTTTTTCTTGTTTGTTCAAACAATTTTTCAGCTAAAAATGTGTTATTTGCGATAGGGTGCACTTGGCAATGACTTAGTATTTTCGGACATTGACACGTCAAATTTAGAAGAAAACCTATTTTTCAAACCTTATTCACTCGCTCTCAATCCGCTCACAAATTTATTTCGCGTTTCAATTTTTTTTTTTTTTTTTTTTTTTTGTTCGAAACGACAAAAGCATTTTTTTTTACCCATAGCAACATATTAAACATATATTTTTACGATTTTTATACAATTTTCTCTTTATTCATAAAACGACTGGTGCACACTTGATATGCTTCTGTATTATTGCCAATTTTTTGCTCGATGAATGTTGTATTTGTGTGCTCAATTGAATGAGATTCTGAGAATTTTTTTATTAGAATTTAAATTGTTGTTTTTGTTAAATTATAAATATAAAACAATTTCAAAAATTTATGTTGAATGAAAGTAAAAATGTCAAAAACATAAGATCGATTGTTGAACAAAATTAACGATGTTGATGTAATTAAAATTTATCGAAATAAAATGTTAATGTTGTAAATTACAAATTCTAATTATATCCCATTAAAATGGGAAGGGGAAAGGGGAAATACATTTTATCAAAGCCTATTTAAAAAAACATGGCTTTTGTTAGTACTTGTTTATTCATGGATGAAAATTTGTTTAAAATTGTGTAATACATATATTATATCGTCTTCATTGAGTAATAAAAAAATTAATTATTTATAATTCAGTACACAATATTATCTGTGATCATTCATCATTTATCAATTTTGTTTATATTCTTCATGAATATTTGAAATGCAAAAAAAAAAAAAAAATCGATATGAAATGACATTTTCATATTTTTCCATTGATGACATGAAAAGTCAATTATTTTCTTCGTAAAAATCCAGCAATTAAATTTATATTGATATATTTCGATGGTTCATATATGATTTTGGATAAACTTAAATGACAAAGTAATCATTTGAGTTCCTTTGTAATTTCTCTCAGCCATTCCGCTTTAATTTCAAACATAATAGTTGTGAATGCTCACACAACCATGAATCAAAATATGAAATACAAAGCTTAAATGTGAAAACAGTAACAATGACCATGTAGTATGCTGTATGTGAATAATACACAAATTATATTATCAGTTAAACCAGAATGACGTCATTTTGGTTATAGAATGAATGTGGACTATGTATCGAACTAAAGTGGTTTTAACAGCTATAAAATTCAGTAGAATTATTGATACAGTCGTGAAATGACGTATTGTTTTGACATTTATTTGATCCGGTGTATGATTGAATAAAAGTTTGTTGATTTTCATCTTTTCAAAATAAATTAATATCAAAGCAGTAAATGTGTAGAAAATGTAAATAATTTTGAAATGCATTGAAAGAGTTACTTTTCACAATATTAGCCAATATTATCGTGAAAAATTGTCACGGATCATAATATAAATAAACCAACAACTAATAGAGTTGATTTAGTCTATAAATGTGTGCCGAATATTTTTGATTTGATGCAATGAATGTGGCGTGTAAAACGACACTGTAACACAGTGATTGAGAGTGGTAGCATTTTCGAAATTATGTTGATAAGACTCATTAGGGCGGTTGAACAGCAAATGTTTTTCAACTTTGTTACAATTTGTTCGTTAATGCAGCATCGTGCAATGGCATTGCAATGTGTGTAGCCAAAACCATCGCGTTCAATTGCACACAGACACAAACGAACATTTGCCAGAAGTTTTTCACTTAAAACCCAAACCCGAAAAATAAATTGCACTAATTGAATTGAGTTGTCTCAATGTGTGAGTGTGTGCGCGATATATCTCTCATTCTGTTTACTCATTCTGCATTCGTTGCATCACTCTCGGCGTGTCGTGTCATGTTTGGTTATTCACGCGAAAGAGAGAGAGAGAGAGAGAGAGAGAGAGAGACCAAAAGAAAGAGTGAGAGAGATAGAGAGAAATGGAGATGAGAAAAGATTGAAAACAGTATAGAAATGAATTGAAACAATTTATAACGATTCGAGTTTGCCAACGAAATTGACTCTTCTTCGGGTGGATTTAATTAATAAAGTGCATTTGATCAATTTTTGAATTTTGTGTGTTCATTGTGAAGGAATGGTTGCAGAGCAGAGAGGTGAAGAGATAGAGAATGAGATGAAGTTTTTGTTTGCATTGAATTTGAATGAAGTGAATTTGTTGCCGTTTTTTTTTTCTCATTCAATTCTCGCTTCAAAATGGATTGAGCAAATGAATAATATATTCTCGTACTTTATTTTCAACATTTTTAATGTCTTCATTTGTCTAATTTTAACGAATTGTTTAAACGGTTGGAAAGTAGAAATTTAGTTAAATGATTATATTAATACGGTTTGTGTTTCTGTGTGTGTATCAATTGAGATTTTAATATTAATCAAATCGTATATTTCCTGTTTGACATGAGAAAAGTGCTTTTTTAACACAATCAAATGCGAAAAATTGTGTGTTTGAACAAGAATCCGGTGAAATCCGATGTAAACACAACAAATCCCAATATTTGTTGCGTTATCTCTCGAAACGTATCATGTGATGATTTTGAGTTTACGTGTGTTGTTTGCGTTACAGAGGTCGTTTTTTTTTTATTTCTTTATCTTGATAGAATTTCGAAAAATAGTTCTGTGCATTTCATTCATTATTGCTATCATACACCGTATTTTGTTTATAGAATTTCTACATAATTGAATTGAATTGACCTATATTTTGTGTATTTACAGTTACCATCGAGCGTCATAACATTGTTGTCGTAAATTAATCATTGAGCGCATATTTCTCTCAGTCAAAGTGATTCCAATAAATAATAATTCACGGAAATGCCATTTAATTGTGAAGACTGAAAACTCAGTGTGGAATTCCATTTTGTTTTTTTCAATTTATGTTGAAATCATTCACGGAATTTCATTGCATATATGAAGAAAAAAATGCCGATCAATAATTGTGATAAATCAATGGGAATGTCCATCAAATGGATATTTGTTGTAGCTGTACTATGTGAACTATGCATGCAGATTGCAGGAGAGTCAGATCAACAGCAAGAACCAATTCCATTGGTTCGTCTACCATCAAATACTCTTTTAAAATATACCGCATACAAAGATGTATCCATATTGCATTTTGCCGTACCAAGCGACACACGAACCGCTTACTTTAGCTTCAAAGCATATGAGGAAACAAAAAGTGCCTTCCGTAAGTAGAAAAATGCATTTCAACTCTCACAAACATCCGAACATCATTTATTAATCCAGAGAGATTTTTTTTTTTCTTCCTCTCTTTCGCTTTCTATCGTTTCATTTCATTTCATTTCATTTTCTTTCAATTTGAATTTATAGAGCGTCAGTGCAAGCCAAGAGATGTGACGTTGCACCTAAAAGCTGGTAGCTATCCTGTAATTAGTCCAGAGAATATAACTTTTCCCAAGCATTTTTTACATGCCAATCAAAGGTGAGTGCTAATTGAAATTCCTTGTTGGCTTTATTAGGGCACATTTTAATTACATACTTTCTAGTTCATGCATAGTGTGTTCACTGTTCATATATATATATATATATATAGTTATGTGTGTGTGTGTGTGTGTGTGTGTGTGCTGGAAAGTCTTTTCGCTAGGTAAAAGCCATTCATTAAAAGCATATTGCCTTTTTGGTGGCACAACAAATTGATCAAGAAGTTCAGGGAAATCAATAAACCCAAACACACTGCAATTCGCTTTGATGATGTTCTGTGAACCGGGTCTTTTCTCGCTAAAAGTTGGTTAAAATATTGTTGAAAATCACCGGATAAACTCTTCAACGAGTCAAGTCAACTTAAGTGATAATGCAAAAAAGTCAAATAAATATATATAAACATACGTGTATACATTCACTCACACTGGGTGTAATTAGTCTTTCAAGCCCTTTCGATGTTTCAAAAACTAGGAGAAAAAAAAAAATTGTATGTCGACAAAGTTTTTCGGCTCAAATCCCCTTTTAATATGCACAAAACGTTAAACATTGTATATATTGTTTTGGATAAATTCGCAATAAACACGCTACATCAGTAATCGGTCCCATAAATGTCGATGAAGAATGTGCAGAATGAAGCCGCGTACATTCAGATTAATATCAATTGTTTGCCAACAAAATTAACAGAATGAATCAAAATTATCGTTTTGCCGACAAGTTCCAACGAGTGGGTATAATAAGTTTGGGGCCGCTCTTGTTTATCAATCGAACGATATACAGAGGATTGCAAGTGATTGAGTGAAAAGTCCACACTCTTTTCATAGCATATCGTATTGTATTGAAAAGCAATGGCAATGAATTCGGGGTGGGCCACAATTTGCATGAAAACAAAATCAGCCACCATTTAATTGGAAAACTTTATCGCTACAATGTTCGCTCGTCCGAAATGGAATTCAATTAAAAGTGATTTTCTGTGCGCTTTTATGTATACGCATACTGTATCGCTTTCATTTTGCTGGCACAGCATTAATGACACACTGTTATTGTTGCTGTTGGCATTTGGTTGCTCTGTGTTTGTGCGCTTTTTTTTTCGTTTGCCCATTCCAAACGCTAGTAAGTTCCTCATAAAAGGAACGAAAAAATGATTAACATATTTTCTCGATTCATTTCAGTTCAATTGTGTGCATTTATTGGTGCCATTGGGCGGTTTCCATTGAATGAGCCAACTTTCTTTCACTCTCTATCTGTATTACCAAAAATTTTCAAATGGTGTTTAGGAAATTTATGCGCTGTTTGTTGCGTGTGTGTGTGTGAGTTATTTCATGCGATTGTATGTTTTCTTGGCAATGATTCCGTGAAAAGAAATTAAGAGTAAAATTGGTATTTTGGTAAATTTACGATGAACGTTAACGTCTCAAGACAACTACACAATAAAGAAAAACAGGACAAAAAACCATTGTAAGATACGAACGAGAGAACACAAGGAAAGAAGAAAGAAAGAAAAAAAAAAACCAAAAAATAAATACACACAAAAGGAGCGACAAAATATCGCTTTGGGCAATAATTTTGATCTGAAAAACAAGACAAATTAAATTATTTCAAGTCAATTATCGTTGCGCCGAGTTTTATGCGAATGTAATTTATTAGCATTGTCTCATCAGAAAATCTCTATGGTGGAATTAGAACGGAAATTTACCATGAAACTTAGTGGATGGTTCGACCTTTGTTTTCTCTTTGGTTTTTCCTATAAAAAAAATGGTTTGAAAAATTGTTTTATGACTATGTAAATGAAATGGCTATGCAATGTTTCGCGCAACAGCATAAACATAGAAAATGTTATACGAATTGAATTAAAAAGAAAAATATTGAAAATGATTTGTGCCAGCAATGGTAACAAAAATTGCGTGCAAAATATCTATTCAAATGGAAATCGGCCAAAAATATCTAATTTCATCTAAATTAGGATCAAAAATTCCAATCCCATTGGTCAACATTATTTGGTTCGTTTTTAATTGAAAAACGTTTGCGCATACATTGGCTATCAAACAAAGTGGATGCAGAGTAAATAGTCAATTATTTGCATGGATTGATAATTTTAAATCAAGTTAAAGCCGGTCAGTTGCTTCATTAAGCTCTCGCAACGAAGTATTCCTGACAATAGTAACAATATTCTGAACTCGTTCACATATCGAGATTCGATACCGTGCATTTGTATCTAGCTTTTTCCATATTAATGGAAGTGATAGTTATTAATTGCATTTAATATTCATGCGTTCAGTGTGCTTCGCACTCAATTTAATAGACTTGCCGTCCAATCGACCGTACAAAAGTGTGTGAGCATGTGTGCGCGCGCGCGCGAGTGTGAAACATGTTGTGTTTTACGTGCAGAGAGTATCATCATATTTTGTTTGACTCGATTCAGTCGAGCTTTCTCTCCCATTACCCCTTTTTTTTACTTAGTTTGTCGTCGTATTTAATTAAATATCATGAATTAGGGCAATTTTATTTTACCTAACCAACATTCATTTTAACTATTACGCTATGTTATGTTTTTTAATTAAAAATTAAATCAACACATTGAATGTCATTTTATTTTCATTATTGTCCTGGTTACATTAAATACTTACTGTATTCAAAAATTAAAATTTTTCCAATTCTCCAAAACATTTCAATTTCTTGTTTTCGTTTCAGATTCGAAATATACAATTTGCAATTCAAGTCTGATGGTTCAACAAGAAAATTGAGCATTGATGGTCCAAATACAGGTGATTGGTATGCGATAGCATTCATATCATGGACAGATCCAAACAATGATCGAATCGAACAGCAAGGTAAGCCAGTAAATTCAACCCTAAAAAAATTCCATTTTTTCGCATGGTTAATTTGCTTTAAATTACAAAAGCATAAATCCGTGAATGCTTTTTACTCGATTTACCTGCGTATCATTCGTTGTTGTTGTCATCGTCATCGTCAACCGTTTTATAAATGCTATATTCTCTCGCTTTTCACTCTTAATTACTGTACCTATTCGATATGGTATGCGTAAAATATCTAGATGAAAATGAGTTTTGGTATTTCGCATTCACACCGAAATGCTTGACTAACAAACTGGCACTCTCAAGCATGCTGGGTTATCATTTGGTTAAATCAATTGCTTCGTAAACCCGCTTTGGTAGGTATGAATTGTCGAAAATGATTTCATTCTCATTCAACCACGCCCGCCATGTTATCCTACCAAGCTCGCTAAATAACATGCAATGAAAGTAGGTATTAACACCTTTTTGTGTAATGCTTCTTTCGTTCGCTGATGCGTATGACAATCGTTGGATGTATTTAAATGGCAAACAAAGAACGGCGATTTTCCTATTTTATTCAGCATGTGCAAAGGCTTAAACTTTCATCGATTTTAATGGAGCTATAGAAAACGAAGATCTTAAGAAAACTTTTGTGTGTGTGTGTGTGTTTATGTGTGTGTGTGTGTTTATGTGTGTTTGTGTGTCTATATTCTAAATAGAGTTTTCAGCTCAACAAAAGCCATATTAAAGGTTATTTTATGTTCATAACAAATAATATCGTTCGCACCATTCTAAATGTTAAGCCGTAATCATTTAAAACACGTAAACATAATTGAGTTCACCCTTGGCATGCATTTGTTTGCCATTTCAACACATATACATCTACATCATTATGGTGTCTCATATAAAAACACATACAAATACATACACATGAATTTACACATTCAAACAATGAAATGAACATGTTGATGCATGAATGCGTGTGCTTTCAATGTAGAAACGCGAGCGCTTTTTGTCATATCTTATGGCCATAATCGACTTTCAGCCCAAATAAAATAAGTATAATGGCATAGAACACTGAGAATTGAATCGTAAAATTGCTTCTCTAACGGATTTCTTACATTGCGTATGTGTATGTTTGTTAAGCATGTGAAGAAAATGAATTCATCATATTATAATTAACGTAAACCATGCTCCTTCTGTATTTTCTTCACTAATTACTCCATATTTTCATACGTTTCATCGTGTGTTTTTTTGTTTCTCTTATATTTTGTTTCTTTTGTTCATCAAACCATACGGATATTTGATATTTATGTTTCATGTGCAAATAAATTGAAAATCATACCATCCCAATGTATATGCACACACATATATAAACAAATGATTATAAACGTAGACACAGACATAGACACATACACAGAGACCCATATACATAAGATAAAATGCATCGCATTCAGCGTTACGAGACACCGGACCTGGGCATCGGATATCACAATCGGAACATACAATAAATCCAATATGCGATGTCCTGACACTGCAAAGTAAATGTTTAATCTATTGAACTCAAGACACACATAACCTGTTATTTTGCAAACAAACTCGCTGTCTGTTTGAATAACCCGTTGGGCATGTACATATGTATGTGCGTGTGTTGACCAGCAATATACAAAGAACATATATCAAATTTTGTTCACATTTATGTGACTAGCTACAGCTATTAATGTACCTCAAAAATGCTCTGTCATCCCATTGAATGTGGAAGATGAAACAATGTTCATATTTGCGCTTTGACTCATGAAAATCCCTCAACAAAATGCAATGAATGCAAGTCAACGATTGTGTTCTGACGAGATAACGTATTCGTTTCATTTCTATATGTGACATAAAATCAGTGCCAAAATACTGAACAAAACTAAATCCATGCATTTGATATACCACAATTGCAATTGTAACAATGCATATGAAATTATTTTTGCGATGCTAGATGCATCCAATATATGCTTCATGTTGTGAGAGAATGCATACAACATTTTCATATATCGTTCTTCAGTTCAAAAACTTTGAATCATTTATTATGGTTACACAAATATTCAATAACAATTTGGATGCAATAAAATTACTTAATAATGAACATTGACCAAAGAATACCGGACCAATGTGGCTCCCGGATAATATTTGTATGCGGACAAAATCTATCCATATGGATATGAAATATCGAAATGAAATATGCTTCGATAATTATTATATATTGTGTTATCGAATTCTCTCCCATTTATTAACATTTGATTTGATCTTCATTTGGTTGTCATGGCTATTTGTTCTGTCTCTTTCCGTCTCTCTCTCTCTCTCTCTCTCTCTCTCTCTCTCTCTCTCTCTTCTCGCTCTCTTTGGTTCATTTAATTTCGTTCTTTTCATTCACATTCTTTTCACATAATTTGTTCTTCATCGAAATTTCATTCCATTTATTGGATTTTTTACACTTTATTTATATGGTCAGTATATTCATGCTTATGTCATGATTATTACGCAATATCATGGAATATTTTATTTGTTCTCTCTTTCTCAATACCATTTATAAATGTATACATATATATATATTTGGAATCTTAATTAATGGCTTTTCAAATGTGCCATCGAAATAATAAAAGGGAATTCGAGGCACGAATGTCATATGCGTCGTCAAGTGGCCTTCTTGATTTACACTAAGGGCTCCTTTGAGATTCACACTCAACAACTCATAACGCACATTAAGCAAAGGCTCCATTGTTGTTTGTTGTTGTTGTCATCACTCTATCGTTAAGCGTTACACTACTGCCAATGGTAAATTATTATTATGCGACTTGAATAGGCACTTTAATTAAGTGAAAGAGAAATGGTCTATAATTCTTCTTGATTCTCTTCTTCTTCTTCTTCTTCTTTTTCTGTTTCTGTTTTATTTCTTTTTTTTTTTTTTGTCATTCTATTGGAAAAGTTTTGGTTGGGGTTCAATTAGTACATTTAGCAACTTTAGCAATAAATACGCATTATCTGGCTTTTTTGTTTAATGGTTTTAGATGCTAAGCTATTCGAATATCTGTATATATATATATGCGCCCGTGTGTGTGTGTGGATATGTGATTTACATTACGTGAACTAATTCAAACATTCTTGTTTTTGTTTCTCCCCTCTCTTACATGCGCCTTCTCATCGGAACAACCATTGAAACATCGATACGCTAAAATTATAGGCCTTGCAGCTTCATGCGAGACATTACTATTGTCCGAAATGTCTGTGGTTAGTGTTAAACCGATCATTCTAAATGCTGACAACGGATTAATGTATAATAATACACTTTACGCAATCGCTAACGACCGTAATGCCAACAATAATAAGAGCATCCAGCGTATCAATAATTCCATATCGGCCAATGGATCAAGCGGTGGTGGCATCGGCGGTGGAAGCACTGAAAATGGTAGTGTTGGCAATACATCCAATGCGAATATGGATAAATCAAAAGCCTCCAACTCCAACTCCAATTCCAATTCCAATTCAAATACTCAACCATCGATAATTTATAAATTTTTTGTGCCACGCTATGTGGATGTGGTCGGATTACACTTCAACATTATGCGAGCTTGTAACCAATGTCAAGCGATTGTAATTCATGTGCAGGCCAATGCATTACCAACATTAAAAAATTTCATTCACAGTTTCGTTGTTTCAGCAAATAAAACAAGCGAAAACAATATCGAATTTTATCCGCATCAAAATGCATGGCATTACATTGAAATTAGTTTTGTGAATCGTAACAATGACAGCGCCATCAATGTAACAAATTCAACAACAATACCAGCAAATACCATAAAAGCTTTCAAATCAAAAGCCCGACAAGAGAAACGACAACAATTTATGGAAAATAATATTTTTGTAAATTTTAGCATAGGTTTACAATTTATCTATGAAATGTCTGTTGTTGAGACATTGGAAAATGGGCCGAATGCAAATAAATCAACAGCCAATGTAAACAGTAAGAGAGATGATAGCATCAGCAGCAGTAATACAAATATAAATGGTAGCACAGGGTCAGAAGATGTAAATCGTACAGTCAACACATCAAAATCCAATTCATCATCATTGCTCGACCAAAATCCAAACCATCCAACCACTAGAAGTTATGGCACAACCAATGCTGTACTGGATATGGATGACAACGATGACGACGATGATGATGATGATATCAATGATTTGGTTACAAATGGAAATGACATCGATTTTAAGCCAAGCGTTAAGATACCAGCCAAACCGAGGCATATTAATTATCATACATTGCTTCGGCAAACTTATCGCGAATTTTTTATGTTTGACTACGATTTATTGCCGGATGAAAATGGTACAGTTCCGACTTTTATCAATTTAACGGCCGGCATACCAACTGGTTTTCGTTTTGATGTTGGCAATGTTTTTGACATTGGTGGAACATTAAGTTTTGCCGTTGTTATGAAAGATAACCTACATGATGCATCAATTGCTGCAGCAGCATCTTCTTCATCGACCACCACCAATATTGTTAAATCCCGTGATAACCGTATCGCTGGCGATATTGCTGTTGCCGAAAAGCTTGTACACATTAATGATGAAATGAATGATGCACCGAGCCATGAATTGGCCGAAGGTGCAGCGAACAATGCAAAACCATCAATTGATACCATCAATTTAGAATTAAATCATTCAAATGAAAATGATGATGATTCGGATAATGGTTCAGGTAGTAATCAAACAATAATCATATGCATGCACATGAATGCAGCCGCATTACCAAAATGGCCAAATCAATGTGTCTATGGGCAGCACATTTTTCCAGCTGCAAGCATTGTAAACAATACAAATGAGGAGACCAGCACCGGTTTGGTGCATGTTCCATTTCCAGAACCAGGCGAATGGTATGTGACACTTGGTCTATTTTGTCATGGCGCTGAAACAAGTCGCATCACAATAATTGACAGTGTTAAAGAATTTATTAAAAAATATGTTGATCGTTTGCATAATGTTCGAGTTCCATGTGCATGTGCCAATCATACAGATTATTATCAAAAATGCGTTGCCGATGCACATTGCCTTAGCGAAATGAGCGAATCGGAAACGCTTAAAGTCAAAGAATGTTTAATGGATTCAAAATGCACCAATGAATATAATGAAATGGCTCGAAAATTTGAAAAGCATCATCGGTACGCAACCGAACAATCAGTTGCAACTGACAGTAATGCATGCAATGCAAGTGCCGTTTTTACAATTTCATCAAGCCCATGCGTTGCTGGACGTTGTGGTCGCTATGGACGTTGTTACCACTATATGTCGGGCGGTTTTGTGTTTTCGACATGTCTATGCATGAAAGGATTTCGCGGTTGGGATTGGTACGAATTGTTTTTATTTTCTCGACTCTTTATTATCCTTTTTAAATCATACAGTCAAATCGTTCGGTAGAATGATATATTTGTCATCTTCATCTATATATTTATTTGATCTGCTTCATTTTATATATATTCTCTCTCTCTTTTGTTGTTGTTTTTTTCTTTTCTCTTCAAATTTATAGTAGCGAAGACTCACAAGTGCCATCGAGTTTTTCCATCCTACTTGCTCTTCTATTGCTCACTCTATCAAATCTATTGTTTATACCGAGCATTTATTTCGCAGTGCGTCGTAAATACTACACCGAAGGCATTATTTACTTTTTCGCAATGTTCTTTTCGATATTTTATCATGCGTGTGATTCGGGCGAGGATGAGTACAGCTATTGTTTGGTGAAAATTGGCGTTTTACAATTCTGTGACTTCTACTGTGGTTTGCTTGCTATTTGGGTTAGTATTGAATTGATTGTAAATACTGCTTTTTGTATTACAATTCAGTCGTAATATGCTTGCTTGATATCACCCTAGATAGTTATGTAGAATGTTAGTCTATCAATTGATCTTTAGTCATTATTTATATTTACACAATTTCCTTTTCTCCCTTCTATTTCCATTTATTTTGTTAAACAGGTTACATTAATTGCAATGGCGCACATACGTCAGACATTTGTATCGATATTGCATATGGTTGGCGCTGTTGTCATCGCCTTTGGTACGGAACTAAATAAGCAAAGTTTATGGGTATTTTTAGGGCCAGCATTGACCGGAATTTGTTTGATATCCATAAGTTGGGGTTGGCGATGCAATCGTACACGTAAATGGTTTCCATCTCGACGATATTTATCGATATGCTTGCCCATTGGTATGATACTAGTGATGTGCGGTTTAATTTGCTATGCATTTCTTCAAACGCGCCACAATTACTTTGTCGTTCATTCCGCATGGCATTGTTTAATGGCCATTTCAATTCTATGTTTATTACCAAGCCGTAATTCATTTATACCAAAATGCTAGCATACAATTAACACTGTGTCATCGTCTGCATCGTTTGATGAACGAAGCATTCATTTGAATCCGATTCGTTTGCTAATCGGTTGTAATTGTTATTATTGTCGCTTTTTGTACCAGCCAAATGCTTACGATACCATAGATGATTAAATTCTAAAACAGAAATTAGGACGAGTTTATTTAAGCACACAAAACCATGGACGAATAGTAGATAAAAGACTCATCTCGTAACGTAAATAAACGTTAAAACACGTTCATTAGGGATTGTGAGGCCAGGCAAGACAAGACAAGACAAGACAACAGACGAGCTCAGCATGTTTGATTTTTAAATGTTAGATTTTAGCACCGGTATACACATAAATACAAACACACAGAGAGATATAGAGAGGACAGAGAGAGAGAGAGAGAGAGAGAGTGAGTGAGACACACACATATGTACACTCACAACAAACAAAGCAACCAACCAACCAACAAAAGAGAAGGAAATTTTCTTGCCTTAACAATTAGAAGTTAAAAACATTGCTGGAAAAATTGTAGGTGAAACAAATGAAAAATAAAACAAAATTTATGGAAACCAATTTATACAATTGTTCGATAAGAAAACTGAGCATTTTGAATAAGAATTTTAGAAATAACAAAAATGACAATTTAAAGGAAAAAGAGAATATATCATTGTAATGTAATAAAAATCGAAAAACGAAAAAAAGGGTATTTTTCATGTTTCAGTGTAAACAAAATTTAACTTAATAAATTAGATGACAAAACTCGTGATTGTATAAAAGAACAAAGTTTGTAAGTTAATTTGTCAGCGATAAAGAGATAAAAAAAAAAATTTAAGAGAAGGGAAGGCAACGTAGAAAAGTTGATCTGTAAATGAAAATAGCATTAGTTATAAATCGCATTGCATCAGTCTCAAATGTCAGTTGAGACAAATGTTTGTAGCTAAAGGAGGAAATGTATTGGAAAAATAAAACGTCTTAAATTTAAGTCACAAAAATCTATTTGTTATACTCACTAAAAATGTAATAACAATTTTATTGGATTTATGTAATTGTTGTTTTTAATTCGCACGCGTATGTGAATTTTTTTTTTGCCTGCCACACAGACAAACACATGGTTAATATACAAGTATGTTTCATTCTTATGTAATCGATTAAATTCATCCAAACGTGTTAAATTTAATTGAAAAAAAAAAAAAATAAAAAGTTTCAAATTGATTATGTGCTATGTATTATACAAATACTTAACAATTAAGAAGAAAATTCAAACAAAAAAAAAAAAGAAAAAAAATTGAACAGAAACAGATAAATCATATAAGTTAGTCAGAACGAGCCCACAGACACATGACGTAAATCTATGAAAATGTACTCTATTGTATGAAAATTGTGTATAAAATATTACGAGAACTGAGAACAAAAATAATGGAATAAATAAAGCAAGTGCTCAAATTGAATTAATAATATGTATATCTCTCATTTTGTGTTCAGCATTCTTTGTCGTCTAGTATCTTCAACAATCTCTATAGCTATTTTATATCTCACATATCTTTTCTAGTCCCAATCTCAGTGGATCTATAACGCGTTTAATCCAACAAATCGATTGCAACTGCCACAGTGTAAGTAAACTTTTTAAACTAATTATGAACTTGAACATTGAACTTACTTATGTTTAGCCTTAACATTTTACAACTAAGAAAATATTTGTAAATTCTACCCTTCCCATACATCGTTGTTTGTACTTAACTCGCCAAAGTTGCAACCACTTAAACTAGACAAACTATGCAATTTCTGAATTTAAAAAATAAAAATTATTTTGTTTTCGTTTTTTCTTGTTCAATTTAATTCTATGTATATTTTGAAAAAAAGGCTAATTTTACTGCCAAAGGGCACAGCACCATTTTGATGAGAACTCATTTTTTTTTCTTCACTTAGAATACAATAACATAATTGATGATTAATTTTGTTTAATCTAGAAAAAGTCTTGATTTTATATTATTTACTTAACATCTACGTGTTTTATATCAATTCATATGCATAATTCATAATGAATTAATGTGTTGCTGCTAGTGGGCCATAGATCATTTCGCGTTCAAGTTGTTCAGCTTTTAATGTTCCTTTAATACTTTCGCAATTCTCATTGAATACACTGTATGCACTAATTTCACCTTTGCGTTTTGGTTCGGTTCGTGTATTAAAATAAATGCCAAATAATGCTGAAAATAATAAATAAACAATACCAAATTTCAATTCAATTGCAATCATCCAGCACGTAGCCCAAAAGCAAAACCATAGTGCATATGTTATGTATTTCATTTTTGATTCTTCATGTTGAATGGTGTTATCGTTCTGGTTACGCTGGTGTTCATCGTCTGATGACACATAGTCTGACACTTCATCAAACTCATTCTCACTTTCATCATTCATCGATTCTTCTTTCTATTCATAAAATATAAATAATCAGTGGAGAATTACCATTTTCGTGTTGAATTTTTTTTTTTTTTCAATAAAACTTACGTCCGGAATTTCAATAGTTTCATCTTTTTTATGGTTTGTCACTGGTGTCACCATACTGATCAAACGCTGCTTGATTTTATTAAAAAATTCTTTGCGACGTACTTGTGCCCGATACTTTTCGAGTTTTTCATCCATTTAGTCTGATAATTTGATTGTTTAAACATCCAGTGATTAAATAATTTCAATTCACAATTTTTTTGGTGTTTTTTTTTTTTTATTTTGACGTATCACATACGTATACAAAATTTACTATTTTTAAGTGAAATCAAATCAGATGTTCTTCGGTTGACGTTTACGTTTTTTTGCCACTTTGACAGACGATTTTGGCTACATCTAGTGGTCGGAATGAAAAATTTTCCACGTTAAGTATAGTTTTCGAAACGAAATTTTCCGTTGAAATTAAAGTAGTTTACTTAAAGTTTTCAAACGAAAGTGTTTCAAACATTTTTCAAAGGATTTTTGGTAGAATTTTTTTATTTCATTATAAATAACATTACAAACTTATCTTTTTTCACAAAGATATAATTACCAACAAGCATTTATTATGTTTGTCATGAGTTGTAAATTTTAAATATTGGAAATTGAAAGGGATTTATGAAAAATCTTACTCATTTTGGTTCAAATTTGTTGGTATTTTAGTTTTTAAATTTACTAGTATTTCATATGTCTTCCAACAGAATTGGAACAGCTAAATTGAAAAATTATAAAGAATGTGGAGATACTTACGACAGATAATTCATGCTTCAGAAGTGTATATGGTGCTATCCAATGAAATCTTAGCTTATCTAAACTGAAATGAATGCATACAGCATTAAAATCCCATTTCCAAGGCGTCAATTTGTACCGATACCGATTTGTCCGTACATTTTCAATAGGCGTCCGTACATTTTTTTATGGAAAAAATCGGTGCCGATCACAGTCGGCGCCTTGGAAATAGGACATTTGAAAGGCTGCGAGGAAAAATGTTACACAGAAAAGTTCCGTGGAAAAATGTTATTATTCAGTGTATTCAACATACAAAAAACAACAACAAATACATTGAATAATAACATTTTTCCACGGAACTTTTCTGTGTAACATTATTCTTCGCAGCCTTTCATTTATTTTGTCGTCTATTAAATACTAAAAAGTGAATTATCATAAAAAGACATAATCAAATTATTATTGATTTTTTTTTCAAATATATTTAACCATTTTATCAAGTATAATGTTCAAAATAATCAGTATCAATCTATCGATACAATTAAAATGTGTGTATTCTTCATTTTCTTCCTTCACATCTGAATAAAGTATATCTTATATTATTTGTATGACCTAAATAATAGAGCCACAAAAAATTTGATTGTTTGTTGGATGTATTGTTTGCGTCCTAACGATGATTGAAAAAGTAAACAAATTGAGAAGAGAAAAAAAAAACTAAGAAGAAATGTCGCAAATTGTTGTATCTTCGAGATATTCTAATCCAGTTATGTTGAACTCATAAAATGAGCGACAATATAAATGATAAAAATATGTATTAAAAGTGTTGAATAAAGTATGTTTAGATTGTTTACATATGCAAAGCTTAACACAGAAATGAAGTTTATTCTCTCACAAACATTTTATTTGCTTGATTTGATCATATTCGATCGAAGAAAAACATATATAGGCGTGATTAAAAACTAATTAAATTCTAATATTTCCATTGCCCAAATTACAATTTAATTTTCCCAAAGACTTCTTTTTCCATTCCATTAATTTTTTTCTTTCGTTAATGACACTGACTTTGTGTTGTTTTGAAAATTGTATACAACATTTTTACGATAAATTTCAAAAAACTGTGTGATTTAAATCGTCGACATATAAAAATTTGTGCGTTTAAAGAGAAAAAAAAAAATCATTGTCAAAGAGTTTAAATGTGTTACAATGCAAAAAAAAAAGATGTTCCATCATTACCAAACAATGGTAAACAATTTTCTTACAAAAAAAAAAAAGTACAATGAGTAATAATAAATTCAATAGAATAAAAGAAAATGCCCTTTGTTCAAGACGCAATTTGGTGATATTGTGCAAAAATCTTATTTCAATTCATCAGCCCACACATCCAACAAACTATCGGCATCCGCGTCAGCTCTGTCAAACATGTTATAGTCGTAGTTACTGTTTTCGATTCCCATTGGTGAAATCAATGATGCTGGCAAAATATTTGTGTGATCGGTGATGCCTGTTTTGAATAACAAAAGAAAGAATTGATTGAATCAATAATTTGATTATGAAATTAGCATTTCATTTAAAAAAAAAAAAAAAACTCCCTTAGAGATAAATTCAAGAAAAATGATTTAGATATTTACCATCAAATAGGCCTCCTCCGATCGAAAAAGCATTCATTTTTAGTGGAGGTGGCTGGGGTACCGTTATTGTAATTTGTTTTTCAAAACTTTCAAATGGTTTCCTTTCGTCAACAGCCGATTTCATTAGACCGACCAAATCGTCATCGGATGAACTGAATGGCGATGATTCGCCGGCAGAATCAGAAAAGCGCGAATTTAACTCATTCACAAGAAATATGTCATCAACCAATCCATAAACGTCAGATTCCATGCCATTTAAATCATTTTCATATTTATTTTGATCCAATACCATGTTGTCCTGTTCAAAATTTAATTTGCGATTTTCTTTTAACAAATCAATTGTACTGATCGGAACATCAGATGGTTTGCTTGCCATGGTACGCTGTTGAAATACACACAAAAATTCATATTAGATTTGCTATATACTTTTAATAAAAGAAATGTGAAATTTATGAAAATATTTATTAATTTCAAGTTTGTCCTGCTTTAAGTTTAAGAGTCTGTTTTCGGTAAAAAAAAAATACCACATTTTTCATAATTATCATAATTTT
Source organism: Resseliella maxima (assembly GCA_029041755.1). Lineage (NCBI taxonomy): Eukaryota > Metazoa > Arthropoda > Insecta > Diptera > Cecidomyiidae > Resseliella > Resseliella maxima. The sequence goes on along the minus strand of JAQOWM010000951.1, from coordinate 36,007 downwards.
AAGTCTAATTCAAATTCCTAATCTAAATTACTATTTAAAATCATACAAATTGTAATAATAATTTCAAATTCCTTATAAATTTTTTCACTTGATTCATGTTCAGATCTCAATGTTAATAATATTTACGACATAGAATACTTGGCAAAGAATTGGATTCAATTTCAAGAGAAAGCTTTTTTGTGAAAATTGAATACGAAAGCTCAATTAGACTTTTGCTAGGTTTTCGCTTTGGGCTTATAGTTACTTCACAATAGAATGAAAAAACCTTTCAATTTTTGCTTTGCAATTGAAAAAAATGCAAGTTTTGCAATATTTCATATTCGTTTCATAAAGGGGCTGTTTTTTTTTTATGTGAAAAATTGTACTGACATAAGCAAAACTTTATTGAGGTATTAAATGATAAGGAATTTTATTTCCACCAAACAAGACATATAAAATCTCCTGCTAAGATTTTTCGATAGAAATTTACTTTGATTTTTTTGATAAATTCTGGAGGCAAGTTATTTTCGTGCTCGTTTGCGGTTTCTGAAAAAAAAAAAATAAAAAAACGAGAAAAAAACAAATTGCAAACCGCAATTTGTTAATTGAATCTTATCAATGTCTAACATTCAAATGTTTTTCTGCAATTTTTGCGCAATAATATGAGTTGATTTTAATATGGAAAATATCAATAACAATGTTTGCCAATAATCGTAAGATACTAAAATCCAAATATTTTCTGAGCCAAAGCTAGAGAAGGGAATCAATTAAAGAAGAAATAACGAAAATTATGGGAACGATTATACTTCATTCTTGAAAGAAAATTGGCTTAATTTGTCAAATAAAGTTCTCTAGATAAAATTTGATAAGAAATAAAAAAGAATTTTCCAAGAAATCTATATGAAGGCAATATTACGCTTGATAAAGTGGAGGAAAATCAAGCTTATTGGAAAAACCAGAGAGAAAAAAGAAAATTGAGAAACGCCCAACACATAAGAGCAAAAGAAGAACACGTCTTACCTGCGCGTGTATGTAGTAAATATTAACAAGTATCAAGTGAAAAAGGAAATAAATAAGGAAAAATGAAACAAATGTTTTATTTGTAGTAAGATGTGATGATTAATTTGTATTTATTTCAATGTAATTTTACGGTGACTATTTCCAATTTGATGACACTAAAAATCGCAAATTAATTATAGCGTTCAGTTTTTGTTCGAATAGTATATTGAACTGGGTGAATATACTTTAACTTACTCACTAAAACACCGAAATATTCTAGAAATTTTCATTTTTATTTTTATTTTTTTATTTTTTGTTTGTTTGTATTTCTTGCTTGTTTTTTTTTTTATTGCAATTTTGCATATCGTTTCGTTCCATATTCTCTCGTATTCCATGTGTATGTTTGTGTATATCTATACTGTAAAATAGTTTGTGAATGATTAAATGAATTTAGCGAGAGAAAAAAAAAACAGGAATTTCCATTGTGTGTGTTTTTTCTTGCGTTTGTCTTCTTCATTTTATATTGTTTGTGTTGATTAAAATAAATAGAAACCGTTTTCGCTATGTTTCCATTTCAATTTCAATTTATGTCAATAAAATGTAAAAGATGCTATTAGAAACAACTGACAACTGTATGTTTAAGATTTTGTATATTTCTTTTTTGTTCTCTCTTTTAATTTTTCGTATTTTGTACTGACATTCCGTGGCCACATCGACTTTTTGCATTGTTGTTTAATGTGATGACATCCATCGAAGGCTCACAAATTTTATTGCAAGAAACCAGTGCTTCATTTGGATTTTAAACATAAACATGTCTTTTGCTTATCTTCTTATCTCTTTTTCGGACATTTTATTCCCTCTATCACTCTCTATCACTCTCTTTCTTCAATCTTTTTATGTAAATACGGTTTTCATTTTAGTGTTTGTCTTTTATATATGAAAATGTAAATAACTGTATCCTCTTTGTCTGTTCGGTTCATCGTAAATATATAACATATTTTTCTTTTTCTTTTTTTTTTGTTTTGTAATTTTTTACTTGTTTGGCTATGAATAGACTATGGTTTTCGTTTCTTTAAAATTTTATCTATTATTTATTTCGTTTCACAATTAATGTAATTACGTTTGTTAGTTTTGTTGTGCTTTGAGGTAGCTATTTGATGTCTTTAGCAATATGGCATTTTCAAAGAATATATATATTCTCAATGAATTTTATTTGTAACCACAATAATAATGTCCAATAGAGATTTTAACAGAGAAAATAGAACAGAAAAAAAAAACAATATTTCCACTAGAAACCGTTTAGAAATTTGTCTATTTTAAAAACAACAATTTGAGGTAGTTCGATTTATCTGTGTGATTTGTATGGCTCAAAATGGTGCTGATTCATTCATGTGTTTAATGTTTATTTTATGACAGTGGCTTTTTTGTTCTGTTTTTTTTTTTTTCTTCTGATCTGTCATATTTCTTTGAAGACCGTATATCATTTGGCTATATATTGTATTTGTAAATCGTAATATGTATTTATTTCTTTTTCTCTCTCAAAAAATGTGTTTTCATGTTCAACAATATATAAATCTATGTATATAATCTGATCATGTTTTGTTGTGTGGAAGCTGTGAATTTTTGCATTTATAAATCTGTTGATAATTGATTGAATTTGATTAGTTTTACTTAATGTGGATATTGTATTTTAATTAAATTGACAACAATATGTTTTTTTTTTGTCCTTTATATATGTATTTTTCTTTTTCACTAAATAGCAATCAGTGGGTTGAGTATTTTTTTTCACTAGTTGGATATCTTTTCTTTGCTTTTATTATTATCGTTACGATTTTTTTGTTGCTTTATTTCATTCTTTAATAAATGACACTATACTTTGAAAACAGAAATTGAAAACGATTCGTCTACGTCTTGGTTACGATTAGTATATTGGATTATAAATTACATTATTTTATTTTATTTTTTATTTTTATTTTTTTTTTTTGTTTTTCGTTTAAGTATGTGTGTTCGGTGCACATTGTGAACGTGAACGTGAACGAGATAATTAATTTAGTTATGAATTTTAAATGTAAATATTTCATTTGCTCTATGTTTTGTAAGACGCGCGCGCACGCACCCGAGTACGAGCTTGTGCTCGCACTGGCTATCTTTTTCAATTTATCTATGCATTTTAATTAATTAAGGAATCCCATTATCGGTATCATTAGATCGGGTTCATGTTTATGGTAAACTAGAGCAAAATATTGTTAGTTAAAATGTTTCTTATTTTTGCTTCTCTTTTCAATGTTGTATTTGTTCGTTTATTCAATCCATTCCCCCCATCCACAAATGATTGCATCTGTTGTTCGTGTATATTTATTTATTCATCTGTGTATGTGTAATATTTACATGTATTCATGTGAACAACACTACACACAAAATGTAATTAATTTTTGTTTATAAATTGAGTAATTTGTTTTGATAAAAGTCCATTTAAAGATGTTGCTAACAGCAGGTTTAGATCAAATGAAAATGCAATTCCAACGGTCATATAAATTTGTGTGAAGATTAATTTATAGTCAATTAACAAGTGTCAAAACGGGTTTTAAATCATTCAAGGTTTTTAACATGGAAGTCATGATATATATTTATTTCGCGTATAACTGTGTTTTTCCCTCTCTGTTTGTCTGTTTGCGTGTGTATATCCACGTGTTTGTACTCGAGAAGAAATCTCTGATGAGGAAGCTATTGTGATATTTTCGTTGGGATATTTTTAGTTAAAAGATTTTTGTTTGAGATTTGTTTTTAATAAAAACTTTTGGATTTGGTTGGTATGTTGAAATTTCGAAAAATATTGTCCAAAAATTGATTAATTTTTTTTTTTTTTTTTGGTTCCGAAAAGGGTTTGTTTTTAGTTTATTTGTCTTTCATTTAGTTTGTTCGCTTATTGCATCCAGGTTTTTTCTTTGCCGGACATAAAAATGTATACATTCAAAAGCACTTAACCATTACAGCATTAACTCATCACATATATTTACAACTGCATTATCCATATGACTGACTGCTTCTCCTAATTCTTACATTTTTTTTTTTTTTTCATTTTTCCCGTTTAATTTGTCTTCATTTTAATAATAATTTTCTTTTTTAATTCTCTTCGAATTGCAAATACACATCAAATTACACAAAACTTTAAACACATGTCTTTTGATCAGTCTATTAGGTGAATTTTTGGTGAACTCATTTTTTTTTTCTTTTACTTTAAATTTTATTATCATACAAAATGAAAAATATGAACATCTCCTTTGAAGTTTAGAACTAAGGTCATTTAGTCGTGTCTTTTAGTCTATGCAACTATTGCCAAGAACATAAATTCGTTTATTTAAGTGGGTTCTTGTTTGTTTTGGTTTTCACAATTCACTCATTTAGGTTCCAATCGAATTATCGAGCTTTTGCGCTAATTACTTAGGATGCGGAGTGATTCATCATGTAAAATTTTTGTTCATTAAACACGACTAAGGCAATGGAAATTTAACAAAAAAAAAAAAAAAAAAAAAAGTAAAAATGAATTTATAATTTCATTTTAAAAGCTATAAGCTACAATCGCATATTTTTCTTTTGGAGTTTGATAAAGCCTTTCATGTATGTGTGAAACTTGAGCCCTTGGATTGGTAGCTTGAAATCACGGGGAATTTTAATTGACTTTATATTTATCTCATGAAAAATAAAATAAAATTTTTAACTTTTAAAATGATATGGTCAGGACAGGACTGACTGATCCAATATTCAAGCATTAAATTTGTTAAAATCAAATTATTACAATTTGTCTGCATCAAATCCTTTCACTTTTTATTCACATAATAAATATTCATTCGTTTTATAATTTGGTGTGAATAGCATCATTTAGCACGAAATAGTAGTGCTATTTCGTCAAATTTTGCTTATTCGAAAGATTTTTTCGATGCGTAATCTCTTCTCTTTGGTTAACAACTCGTAGCCGAAGAACTATGTCCTTTGAATGAGCGTTGATTGTAATCAAATCCAACAAAAAAAGAAAGTTAATAATTTATATACAAGTGGATTTTGTCATCCATACCGAATGACAACTACAAACAAATCTAATATGTTTTGTAATTTTTTTTTAAATTTAAATAGCTTATGGTTATTTGTATTGTTTCATTTGCTAATTTCATTTGTGATTCGATTCAATACGAACTAGCGAATGAAACATTTTGAAAGAGTTTTGTAATATTTTTCATTGTTTGTTTGTTTGTACCATCGGCGCTCATTGCACTTGCATACGCCACCAATTTACATCGATTCACTTTGAATCTCATCAATCTAATTGCCATTGTCAAAAACACCACTTTTCCTTGTATTATTTTAACATAATAAACACTTTGTAATATTCTGTTTTTTTGTTGTTCTCGTTCAACGTTTTATTTCTACAAATTATTATTTTTATTTTTTTTTTCTTTGCTCATTTCTTTCGTTTCAAATGTTTTTTTTTTTTTTTGTTTATTTTTAAACATTTTTATTTCTATCACAGCAAAAACAAAATGAAATTTTGGTTGATGTTGAATTATATATCTGAGACAAAAAAAAATACGCCTAGCATATATTTCAATAAACACTGGTTGATGTTTTTCTACCGTTGCCTTTACTTTATATAATTATTGGTTTTCCTTCATAATATTCCATTTCAATAACAATTATCTGTTGTTTTATTGTTCAAACTAAATGTACACACTAATTATTACTGATTAGTTTATTGGTATTAAAAGTAGTTGTTCGTTTGATAACAACAAAAAATAACTTCAAAAAAAAACTGTGTTGATTTCATTTAAAGTTTTCAATTGCAGCCCTTTCATGTGTATGTCCTGGCCTTTCATTCGACTAAAAAAATGGATTCGAAACGAATGAAAAAAAAAATGTTGTTTTTTTTTATTTAAAAATTTCCACTTAACAATCTATATGCAATTTCGTAATAATATCAACTAATGTTAAACGATTTTTTTTATACAATTTTTAAAAATGAAATTTATGATGTGAATGCGTGCACATGCACACCAAACACATCATTTTCATATCGCCTGGCGAATGTGTATGACTTATATTCTGTTATATTTTCAATAAATTAATTCGCGCAACGAATATAAAACATAAAAGTGACAGATAGACAGGATATGAGAGATAGAACGAACATTTGGTAATTGAATGCGTATTTTATACGCACAAACAATCGAATGTTCATTTATGTTTTTTTATTTAGTTTTTTTTTTTTTTTTTTTGTTTTGTTTTTGTGTTGTTGTGTGCTAATATAGACCGAAAACAGAATCTTAAACGACTACGATTAATATACGACGATGAACTGTGTTTGTTTTTTGTTTGTTTGTTTGTTTGGTCCGCTTGTTTTCTTTTAGGCTTTTGCCAATTTTCGCAAGCGCACCGGAACATGACACACATAACCGGCACTAATGTCGCATCCACTTACAAGTAAATTTTTGAGAACCGAATCAGATGATTGAATTTTTGATTCATCGTAAGCACCATTGCAATTCCATTGCGGATCATTATTTGATTTATCAATTGTTGTTTTATTAGCCGCTGGTCCATTGTATTTTCGAATTTGGTCGGGTGATGGTGCCATTAGATGTTGCAACAAATGTGGTGATTTTTGTTGTTGCACTGTTTGCATTAATTTTTGTTGTGAAAATGATTGCCTCTGAATGTTACCACTTGTCACTGAATTTGAATTATTTTGATTCAATGATGATGCCGTTGAATTGCTTTTTAAACGTTTATTCACGCTTGATTCGAGCGGCGATGGACGCTTGTGATTTATTGGTGAAACATTTGTCGATTCGGTCATCGGTGAGTGTGTTTTTGTTCGTAATGTTCCACGTTTTGCTGGTAATGGTACAGTTTTTGTTTCGTTGCCATTAATTTGAAGCAAATCATTCATTGTCCAATTTGGCAATGTGGTTGAATTTGTGCCTATTTTGAAAAAGAGTTTTGTTTTGTTTGGTTGTTGTTGTAAAAATTTGTTTTGAATCTCTTGAAAATGTTAAAACTTCCAAATTTTTTTCTTTCTCTGGAAATTTTAACACAAAATCTATGAAAAAAAATAAAAATGAAACTAACCATTTTTTGCAAAGGCATCGTTGTCAAACATTTGTATGGTGTATGTTGTGATACAGCCGTCAGAGATGGCATCGATCACTTCCATTTTTGATGGATCACCAACGATCTGGGCTGGTGTTAGAGATCGTACGCTGTCATTATTTAGATTTTTTGCCAGCGACTTAATCGAATTGTTGTCAATAGCAGTATTGCGGCCGCCACTGCTGCTGCTGCTGCTGTTGCTACTGCTATTTGAACCGCATTCATATTTCGGTGAATTTTGTTCCATTTTCAACAATTCATGAGCAATACTCTGTTTACTGCATTCATCATTTGATGAATCATTTTCCATATATTTGCTTGCCAAATAGGAAGCCAAATTGCTGGCAGTGCCAAACATCATTTTCTGTTCGCCTGTTATGTTTGGTATATTTTTAATACCTGCATTAATTGCTCCGTCAATTATCATTTGCTCAACGGAATCGGGCCCAAATTGTTGTGATGGAAGTGTTGATGATGCTGCTGCTGCTGCCGCTGTTGATTGTAAATTTAATGGCTGCTGTTGAAGCACACTTGCTTCTTTAATGTCTTTGTGCAAACTTAATTCATCGGAAAATGCACTCCACATTAAATCTTCGGTGAGCAATGGCAAATCGTCGTTTTCATTCATTGGAATATATGGTGCACGCATTGACAAATCGATATCCGTATTATCCAAGCTCGTCGACATAAATGCAAATTCATCGCTGTGACTCATCGAATTTGGACTGCATAACGATGGTAAACTGCTGCTTCCTTCTGGGCTCTGTTTTGTTTTCATTTGTTTGTAATACAAATTGATAAATGAAGAGGGAAAAATATAAAGTAAAATCGATGTTATTACTCTTGTTGTTGTTTAGTTAATCAGATGTCAAAAACCACCAAACAATCAACCAACCAACCAACCAGTTGTCTCAAGTGTTTTATGTGCTTTATCATTTGATGTTCGATTGAAAATTGCCCAAATTTCTATATGAGAATGTTGGCAGTTAAAAGGCAACACCGAAATTCCAACATGATAAAACAAACAAAAGTATGAGAAAGCGGCTTTTTTGATGTTTGTGTGGTGATCGACTTTGGTTTTTGTATACACGACGCATTGTACCTTTGATAAATTGTCGGGTGATAACATGCTCGGTGAAGTTTCGGCAGTTTCGGCAGTTTCGCACATTTCATCACGATAATTAATGAATGGATCGATGATATTCATTTTATTTGACTGTGAATCGATTGGATTTATGTCATCGGAAAGTAATGTGCAATAACCGTCGGGCAAAATAAGTTCATCGAATATTTCACCAAATAATGGTGCTGTTGTATCGTCGAGTGACTTTATATTTACGTTAGCAAAAGAGAAAATATTTTGGTTAAAATTTTGATGACATTCGTTGGTTAAATGCGATGATGCAATGCTTACTGTAATATCATTTAAGTTGTTTGTGGCATATTTGTTGGTAGTTGTTGTCTCTCCTGAGCAATTATTGATGGAATTGTGTGTCATTGATGATAATGATGACGACGACGAGGACGAGGATGATGATGGCGACGATGAAGCATTTGATAATGGTGAAGATGGCTGTACACCTAAAAGTGCTGTGTCGTCTGGTTTTGCTTTCAATACTAGAATAACAGGATTCAAATAGACAGTGAGATAGAGATTTACATTATGGGATTTGCTTGAACGACGTGTGTCGGCTGACATAACACAAGATAAACCTGACTGCAATTCATTGAAGGGAAAATAGTACCAGAAGAAGAAGAAGAAGAAAGTGTCTGTTTTTTTCTCAATGGGAAATCAACGGCAATCAAAGGTGAACAAAAAAAAAATCGAACAAAATCAGATTTTCATATCTCTTGCAATGCATAAGCATTAACTAAAAATACAAATCAGCATTTCTCTCATTCAATTGATTACATTTCGAATCATATGATGAATATTTCTTCATGTTTTTCATTTGTTTCGCCATTTCTCAACAACTCTGTCGTATTTGAATTCCAAATTGATCGGAATGCATTTTTAGTTACCGAAATAAATTGCTTTAATTTTTGTTGTTGGTATTTTTAGCATTTTACGAAGAATAATGTTGAAAAATTCAAATTTGTGCGCGATTTATGCACATTGCTGATATCTGCTAAGTCACGAGTAAGCAATGACAACACATATTTTAATTTAATAAAAAAAAAAACGCAGAAAAAATGAAGAAAAAAACGGAGCTATCGTACGTGATGTATAGCAGGTTTGGAAAGAATGCCATCGTGTGATAGGCGTTTTTTTCACTTTTACGAAAATGAGAAAGCAGAAAAAAAGCATTGAAAAAGTCACAAGATGTTGTGTATCTAAAAATAATTTGTGTTATTTTTGCAAAATGTGAGGCAAAAAGAAAAAATTTGTTGAGCTATTCCCAAAATCGCAAACTAAATGGCTAAGATCAGATTGATAGAAAATTAGGTATTTTGTTGAAATGTGACGAACGTAACGACGAGTAAAGAAAAGTAAAGAGAAAAACAAAAACGTTTTTCATTTGATTTTTTTGTTTCTTTGCAAGCAAAGAAAAGTAGAGGAAGGCGAAACAAATGGGCACGTAAATAGCAATTTTCAAGGCCAATTGGCTTTTGTTAGTTGACAACAAAACTCAATATTGAATTGAAGAATTGAGGTTCATATCATCGTTGTGTAAACAACGCATTTGGCTGTAGCTCAACGAAATAATTGTTTGGTATTTTAGTATTGTTTAAATTGTGGCAAAAACAACAACAAACAACATGAAACTAGATAAATCAATGAAACCGAAACAGAATAATTGTTCTCCTTTGATTTGTTTTCTGGGTGTGGTGCATAAAGTAGGTTTTCTTGTCAATCACAAATTACAATTACAATTTGTGTGTACATAGAATTGAACAGCCTTCAATTGCACGACTAATTCAATTGTGCACAGAGTGTGGCCCGTCTTTAAATGTGACACAAACAGACGAAATATTTTAATTTGAACAGAAAAAAAAAAGTGAAATAATCTATTGAATTCATTCGAAATGGGTTCTTCTAGTTTGCAGTCAATGTCCTCGGTTCATCTTTTGGTATGTGTACATGTTTGGCCCGAAATGATAGTGGCAAATAAAAGAGCACAGAATAAGAGCCACCAAACACACACGCACACGCATAGAATGCGGTAATATACTCACAAGTAGGTTGTGATAAATCATCGGAGAGCATACAAAACGATTTATTCATAGTTTCAGCAGCACGTGATGCCTGTTGATTGACAGTAGTCGATGGATATTTGGGCGAAATGGGTCCAGCGATGGTTGTGTTGCGCGGTTGAAATAATGATGCAGTGACAACTGTTTGGCGCGGTACCAACGACGGTTTCGCAATCGTCGATTGAATTTTTCCAAACGAGTCACGTTTGACAGCCACAATTGGCTGTATTAACGATGCGGTTACTGTTTGTGGAGCACGTGCAATACTGTTGTTTCCGTTGCTATTCAGTTGCTCACCGCCAATTATTTTGAATTGTGGTTGTTGTTGTTGCTTTTTTACTGCTATCGGTATGGTTTTAAATACTGATGCTGTAACTGCTTTTGGATTAGATTTAGCAACAGTACCTTTCAGTTGATTTGCAATTAAAACACGACGAATTTGCGGTGTTTCCGGTAATATAATCGAATCGAATGATGATTTTGCACTTGCAACAGTTATTTTCTCGTTTTTATCCAATGAATGGTCATCAAGCACTTCCAATTTTATGTTATTCGATTCAAATGTCTCTTGTTTTGGTATACAATTGATTAACGATTCCACACTGCGTTCCGCAATTTTTGTTTGCAATTCTAATTTCTCGCTGGGCGATAACGCATTGAATGCTTCCAACTGACGCAATGAATACACTTCATTTTCATTTATCAAATCACTGTAAAAATCATTGTTAAAAAGAAAGAAAACAAAAATGTCCCATTTTATTGATGATTCCATTATGGCGACGCATCTATGGTCGATGTATATATTTTTTTTTGTTTTTCATTTTTCGTTTTAAATTCGCGATGAATATTTTTCTCTTTTCAACCGTTAAACATTGTCAATTTCGCGTTAAAAACACAGAATTCTTATTTTGTTAAACCACCAACTTTATGACTATGTATTTTAGTGATAATAAAATGTCAAATTTATAAATGGAAAATGCCTTTGAATTTGGTCATTCCCTTTTCAAATTCTACTATAGTGTGGAAAAATTTTGTTTGTAATTCATTTTATGCGTGTTCTTGAGAATTCCGCACATAAATAATTACGAATAAAAACACAAAAACAAAAAGATAAATTCATATCAAATATATTGGTAATCTGAAAATGTAAAAATGTCCGCGAGAGACGCTTACACGCGCGCCTCTCGATGACGAAATTTCGCGCCAGCTACTATAATTATTTTTGTTTTTGTTATTTTCATGATTTTCATCAAATCGTGACGCCGAGCAAAACATCAAAATATATAAAAAAAAAAAAAAATGCTTTTGAATTTCCTCAACGGCTTATGAAATGTTCTTCGAATCATGTGTTAGGTGAATAATATTCAGTGAATATTATACAGTTAATATACGATGTATATTGTATAGTATAAGCCAAATCACGTGGAAATAAATTCCATTTTTTTAATGTGAACATAATGGTGCACGGTATTCATTTCTCTCTATCTATTATTTTCTGTCTCTCTATCAAGATGTTCAAAAGGGAATTATTTTTAATTCGAAAATGTGGAAATTTACATTTGGAATGCACGAGATCATTTTTCGTAAAATAGTGTATTGACCTAACTCTTTCTCTCTCTCTCTCTCTCTTTCTATTTTTCGAGTTAAAATTATTGTTTTTTTAATGCCATTTGTTTAATCATGTTTTTATTTTCATTTTCATTGCTATTTACACTACAGCCTACAATCAAAACATTTACTCAGTGAAACAAAAGAAAAAAAAAACTGGTGGCAAATTAGAGCAAATGAAAATTGATGCATTAAGCGCGAGTGCAAAATAGCAAAAGAAAGAAAAAGAGAAAAAAGAAAACAGATCCGAAAGAGCAACAAACAAAGAGAACAGAGCGAAAAAGAAAAATATTCAACAACAAACTCATATGAATGCAAAGTATGTGAAATGTGAAACAGTTTTATAGGCCTGAGGTTGGTGATCGAACGAGCAAGAGAAGCACAACAACAAAAATAAAACACGGTGTTCATTCAATCAAGATAAATTTCGGTCAATTGTTGATTGGTGCGACTCATTGTTCAAGGAATCAATAATATGCAAACGTTTTTTTTTTTGTTGCGGCGCACGTCATTTTCATACATTTTTGCCATAGGTTTTGCCATTTTTGCACGGGTAGGTTGATGTCGATCGAATGTAATAATCAAAAATTAATTTATTCACATTTAATCTATTAAACATTCCAACGTAACTGGTTCCATTCCATTTCATGGCTATTCATCAATCACATACACACACGGCGCAATTTGTGTGAACTATGATTATTATTATTTGCGTAAAAAAAAGGAGTTATAAATGTTTATAATGCTGCTGCTGCTAAAGTGCTTGCGATAAAAAAAAACAATAATGATTTTGTTGATTGTTTACCAGTGAACTTCACATTAATCTCACATAGATTTTCACTGAGCATGTGAATTGTAAGCCATTTAAAGACATTTTTTCAAATCAGCGCTTCGATAAAAACAACTTAACAATCGTCATGATAATTTCATAATCATTATTTTGTTGATTCACATTTCGGATGGGATCTCAAAATGTGAATTGTTAACATAACACAATCGCCTAATTGCTTATGTCAAATTGAAATGTATGCAAACAAAATTGTGAATTGAACAATACTTTGCAAGCAAAAATTTGCAAATGAAAAATTTGCAAATAAAAAACGAAGATAAAATTTGCGCTTCATTGCATTGACGCAATTTGCTATTTGCTTGCACTCACAAGTACGTCAGTGAAACAGTAGAAATTTTCTAACATCGTTTGATCGAATGTCTTCGTTCGGCTGCTTTTTCGATTGGTTTGAAGCAATATTTTCTTATCACATAAAGCATTCGAGTGAAATAAATTACAGATTGTGCTATTTGAATTACAAAAATTATTTCCTGTTTCAATGAATCAACAGCGAGTTTTGATTTCAATCGTTTTTTTTTTATTTCTTCTGCGATGAAATGTATTCACGATCGCGCTAGTTATATCGACATGATTCTCAAGGGTGTCGAGTTATGTAAGGGCATGCACTTTACATATTCTGGGATCTTTCCATCATTTTGTGCGCTTTTGTTGCTGATCTAGCCAATAATACACGTATTTTCATTTAATTATTTCATTTAGTTTTTCTTTTTTTTTTTTCAAATCTTCTCCTCATTTTCAATCGTAAACAATATTCAGTCTTATTATAGATTGTTCATTATTTATTTTATTCTTGTTGTTGCTGTTTCTGTCGTTGAGCGAGCGCGTAAGTGCTAGCACTCATCTATTTGAATGATTGTCTAATATCGTTTGCTATCGTTACCGGTGATAACAACAAACCAAACGGCATAGAGATAATAATAAAAATAAAATATTTATGTGCGAGCACGTAAATCCACACGAGCAACACACGAGATAGATAGATAGATTGAGTGTAACTGAAATGCTTTGAAAAAAAACTGAATGCGAATCAAATGTACATGAATATGTACTTCTTACGACATCGAATGTGTGATCTGATAGCGCGGCAGCAATAGGTGTGATATATGTGCAATATGCTTACGAATATTTACGCCGCGTCCTTGTTCACGCGACCGTACATATGCGAGGAGATGCTTCTCACTATCATAATTTGCTCTGTCTTATTTTGTTAGTTTTCTTTTTTTGTTCAGTGTTTTCATTCTGTTGCCTTTGCTTTGTTCGTCTTCAATTCTTCTGATTATTTATTTTAGAAGATTTTAACATGTTCAATGCGAAGTAAACGAATTATGGCGTCAACAAATACGAACACCAACAACACATGGCTGTTATGAAATGCATGACATACGAATAAAAACTGAGAATATAGCGAGAATGACGATGGCAGCGACAACGGTGATGAAAAATGCGATTCTGGGTGCAAGCGAAGGCCAGAATATGCAATATTTGCCATCAAAGGGTAAGACGAGAACGCTAAAGATGCACATCAAACGATTTTCGTTGCGTGGTGTGTACGTTCTTTTTTCTTTTTCTTTTTTTTTTATTTTTATCTTATACTCTAGTCATCGTCTTCAGTTTGCTTTGGCTCTGTCTCGTAGTAATAACGTTTATTTATGTCGATCGAACGTGTTTGTGTTCATCATTCAATTCAGATTGCGTAGCATTTCGTTTCGTCTTATTCTCATTCTCTCTTTCTGTCATTTTAGAACACCCTCAAGCATTCTCTCTTATTCGCTCCTACGTGTTGTTTCCATTCTACACTTGGCTTTTATTGTCAACTACAAACGATTATTTCAATTCGCTATTCGACTATAGACGATAAAAAATGGTTTCGATGCCACACTTAGCCAATAGGAACGAGTTTATTTAGCGAGCACAAATTCCAGAGCAAATCCAGACATTGTGATACGCTCCATAAATTCGATGATTTGTACATTGCTCGTATTTTTTTTTTTTTTTTTTTTTTTTTGCAAAAATTTCATTTCGCTAAACGCTTCGTTATATGTGTTTTTTTTACTCTTTGATTTCGTTCTGGAAATTCTATATTTTTTTTCTGTCAAACAATACGGGCAAAATGCACGGGCAATCGTCGAACAAGATTACAGTAAATTGCACGTTTTGTTCTATCGCATTTTGAGTTTTTAATTGGAAAATGTCGCTCTTTTCAACTGGAACAGACGTCGGGAAAATCGTCAATTTTGAAAACATAGCACAGAGAATATGAAAAACAATTCACACAGCAAGAGAGAGACGAAAAGAGAACGTGTGTGTGTGTGTGTGTGTGCATTTGAATAAGAGGAGTGAATGGGAGAATAAGTGAGTGTATTAGTCAGAGACGCGCTGGTTGTTGCGGTAGAAGCATCTCAATTTAATAATTTACACACAATTATATAATGTCGTTGCACATTCACCGAATTATAAAAAGAACATCTCTCAACAGATATGGCAGCGACAATGGATTATTTTTGCAAGTGTTTGTTTTTTTTTTTTTATTCGTTTCTCTTCTCTTGTTTGCTTTTGCTCATTCTTTCATTCAGCAGTAGTGGCGTGTGTTGATTTTATTCTTATTTCGTTCCGTTGGCTGGTAAAATTTCTGAATATATAGATATTATTACATATATGTTGACGACGAAAATGTATCGAATTTACCGCTGAGAATAAATGGAAGGAGCTCTCCCAAAAGGCACAACAACACACCGAGATATGCGAAACTGTGTTTCTCATATCACAATTCACACGACTGTGCAGCAATCAGAATAGACGTATAATTTTTTTTTCTTCTTCTTCTTCTTCTTCTTCTTTTTACTTTCTTTTTTTTTGTGTTTTTGGTTTTTTGAATTTTTGATTCGGTAACAACAATCCTTGGCGTGGCATTGTTTTTCTCTATGTCATTTTATTGAAAATGGGAAAAAATCATCCAACCAAATATCGGATCAAACACATGAAATTGAACGTTTATTCTTTTTGTGTATCAATGAAAAATATCAAACACGGAATTGTATACATCTCTCTCTCTCTCTCTGTCATCTAAACTCTTTGTTTTTTTTTTTTTTTTTTTCTTAATTTTTTCTACTTTTTCAGGGGTTTCATTGAATGGTTCACTCTGTGTCTCAACAAAAAACAAAAAGAAAGATATACATATTCGACCATTTTCTGATGCGATCATGTTTACACAAATACACCAATGTACACACACACACTTTTTATTTTGTTGCTGTTTTTATTATTGTTGTTTTTTCCTTCTGGAATAATTCTGATGCTAGTTTTCGGCGTTTCAATAAAAATCGATTTTATTCGTAACGTTTTCCTTTTTATTTTTTATGTCTTGTGCGACTACGTTTTTGCGAGTTTTTTTTTTCCGATCAGTTTTTGGCTTGACTCGTTCTCACAGTTTCTCTTTCGCTATTGAACTGTAGTTAAATTTTGGATTTCGAATTTGTTCGGACGAAAAACAAAAAACAAAAAAGAAAAAAGTTATTTTGTTCCTTCACTCTCGTTTCACTAATTACTATAGCTTCTTCTTTAGATTCTCATATAACAGAACTCTCGAACGGTTGAGCGGCACAATTGAGACTGAATTGAAACCGTCTATTTTAATATTGTATGTTTGTGTATTGTTTCACACTTTGTCAGTGGTGATTTTGTGTGATAGAGAGTACAGGAGCAAGAAAGAAAAAGAGAAAGAGAAAGAGTTCAGTGTGTGCTCGTCAGCCGAGCACATACTAGAAGCGATATCGATAGTAAGAGTGAAATAGCGAATGGAATGAGAAACGAAATGAAAATATTTCGTCGCTTGGTTATGTACATATTTTTCTTCGTTATATTTTAGTTTTTTTTTTTTTTTTTTCATTTTGTTTCATTGGTACAGCTCTCGTCGTGTGACTCTGTGTTTGTCGATTAGTCGAAACACATTAAATTGTTGTGGTGCGTACAATGTACAGAGAGATAAGTAGACTGACACAGACGAATCAATAAATACAAATCACATTGGCCAAAACGGCTCACCGAATGCGTGATATCTATT
The DNA here is from genome assembly GCA_029041755.1 of Resseliella maxima. Classification (NCBI taxonomy): domain Eukaryota; kingdom Metazoa; phylum Arthropoda; class Insecta; order Diptera; family Cecidomyiidae; genus Resseliella; species Resseliella maxima. Next base: position 19,175 of record JAQOWM010000951.1, on the reverse strand, counting down.
ACAAGACCACCATACACTTTAACGAGTATCGAATGGCGTGCGCTGTCCTTCTCTTTCTCTCTCATTTTCTCCTTCACTCCAATGCTTGCGTATTTATTGAAATAAACAACATTGAATCAAATGAACAGACAATACAACGATATCCATTCTGTATTTGCACTAATACATTTTCAACAAATAAACTGTGTAAAAACTGCAACCAATTCAACCAAACTAATAATGGCTCAAAGCGACGATAATTTTGTATATTGCTGTTTGCTTTCATTAATATACGATAATTTTCGAATTTGACACAATGTGCTTGCGCGCGTATGTGTATTTGTGTTCCTACTTTTTTTTTTTTTTTTCTTTTTTTTTCACTTCATGTTTGTCTGACGCAGTGCACTTATACAATTGAGCATTGTTAGCGGCAGTTTTCGTGTCTAAATGGATTGAAGCCAACCAGAAAGATGCTCTCTGTGTAGATTCGATTCGAGGGATTAATTGTTGTTGTGATTTTGTATGTTAACATTTTATGGCTTTTTGTTGTTAAGTAAATCGGTATAGATAATATAATCTGCTGGTTTGTTCTTTGTTCATATTTTCAGTTCAATCAGTTCGAAACGGTTTTTATCACTATCGTACGTATAGAGACGATAGGAGAGAGAGAAAAATGTACAAATTGCGATGAGTAAACAGAACCGATGCGACCGATCCGAACCGACCAACCGACCGCTCAATTAAATTCAACTTGATATTTTTCACACAGAACATTTTGTCTACATTTGAAATGTTTATGTTTTTCAGCTAAATCGAGATTTCGCTGCATATTTCTTGTCGAACGTTTGTGTAATCCAAAAGGATTTCTTTGGCCATGTAAGTCGTGTTATTCGTTTGCAATACATACAAATGTCAATGATTATGGGTACGATGAGCACATTTTGTGTTTTTGTTCTTTCTTTCCTTATCCGTTTATTTTCAGGAAGAGCTGAGAATTGTTTACGTCGTATTTACAAATCGAAAACAAAGTTACTATTTGACAGCGTAACCCATACCAAAAACAAAAAAAAAAAAAACAAAAAATTGCTCCGACTTCTTTTGAAGCTTACGTATAAGAGTGATGATTGTATAAAGCACTATGCTCTTTATCACTCTTGTGCCAAAAGTTTGTTTTCAGCATCGAAAAGTGTTTATACAATTTGTTTTGCTTTTTGAATGCAGAATGGCACATAGCAAAATTGAGAGTGGGGAGACTTTGAATGTAATAGAGCGAGATAGAAAATAGCATGTAACATCGGTCAGCAGCTGATAACAGAGTTGATTGGTTAACAAAATTTATCAATTGACTATTTGTAAAGCGAATGCCGAAGGCACAGCAAAAACAAAATATCGTCATAATCATGTTAATGCTGCTACAGTATGCGTAAATTGAAATTAATGAACCTAAATTGAAATTTAATATAAATTTATCGGTGTCCATCGCCTGTTTTTTGTTGGCCTGTTTAAACAATTTTCATGCTGCAAAAACATGCGAGTTTTTATCTGTGTGTGTTGTCTGCTTTGATGGATCGACAATTCGCATCAATATGGCAGCCATAGATTGTATTGATTTACAGGCAAATTTAATAGAAAAGAAGGAAAAAAAAAACACATGATCATTTCATGATGACTGATGCAGCCAAGTGGTATTCTTATCCATTGGAAATATATATAATAGTCATAAGTCGGGTTGATTTGTTTGAATCTCTTTCACATCAGATCAAAGCCATGGATTATGATTGTGAATGTGAATGTCATAAGTGGATTATAAAAAATTCAATACATCGTAAAAAGCTCGAATTCCATTTCCCGAACCAAAAAAAAAAGAGACAAAAAACGCATGCTAATGCATGTAATCTGCTCTGGTCGACGTCACCATTCATTGCGATTCGAAGTATTTGGGGGCCAGTTGTGGTAATAAAACTTTTGTATCCTAGTATTAAATTTCGCACTCGAAATGTGAAAACAACATTCACAAACAGAGACACACACACACACATACATAACAACACACGCCTATTTACGTACAGAAAAGAAAAACATTTGGAAACATTGCTAAGCATAAAACCAGCGCCCATTCAAACAATAACAGCAATTCGGCGAAAACTTGCCGAATTTCATTTGGAATCCTTTTGTGAAATGTGTTATCTGCCGTTTTTGTTAGGCAGTTGCAAGCAAAGTTTCATCATCATCAAAATAAACTCATTCCATTCGATAACACTTTTATTTTCATTCTTTTTTTCTTTCATTCTTCCCTTCCTTTTTTTGCGGTTTTTTTGATTTTTCAAGGACATTGAAATGATTTTGATTTGCGTAATATCTGGTTTGGGTTTGCTGTGTTACCTCAAAAAAATGTTCAAACATTTTACCGTTCAATTAAACTGATATATCAAACAGTGTAATATGCGAAAAGCAGCAAATTGATATGAATTTGATATTGAAGAGCAGACGATAGAATAGTGGCAAACAATTTTGGAAACACTGAAATTTCATCAAGGTCGAAACATCAGCAATTAGCGATATGACCAAAGACGAGCCAAAATAAATGGACGATAATCAGTTGAGAATGTTCAAAGTGCGTAGAAGAATTCAAAGAAATCAACGCTTGAAATGCGTGATAGTCGCAATTAACATTTTCGGTCCCAAAATACATCTTGTCGAAAGCTAAAAAGAGAAAAAGAGAGTCTATAAAACAACAGACTCTATACAGCACAATTCATAACCAATTTATAGTTGGCCAGTCAGTTCCATGAGAATGGATAATGTTCTTTGCATCTGCCATTGTGCACGTTTTGACTTTGGCAAGAAAAAAAAAAGAGAGCAAATCGTGAAAAAACAAAATCTAATGGAAATTATACACGTATTTTCGTTTTACATAAATAGACCCTTGAAAATGTTACATGATTCATAGGCACTAAACATTTTCATAGTTGGGCGCGTCGTTTTGTCAGTGCTTTTGATTGCGTCGAGAAACTTTCACGTTCACTCTATCTATCTCTCTCTCTCTCTCTCTCTCTCTCTCTCTCTCTCTCTCTCTGTCTCTCATTCTTTTTTCACTCGCTTTCTCTCTCCCTCTTTTTTTTTTGTTCCATTACAGTTTATTTTGTTCACAGATTCATAACGGCAACCAAAGAATAGAATGCTGAGTGCAAAGCACATAGTCATCTCATCAACTAAGTCATCAATCAAAAGTGTGGTGGCAAAGGCTAAACGAATGTTCGCTTGCTAAAAGGTTACACAAATATTAAAATATCGCATCACATTTTGCATCGCAACGTAACGCATATAAATCCTTGTGAGAGAATGGAATGAGAAAGAGAGAAAGTGTGTGTATGTGTGTTGAACAGAAAAAAAAGTGAGTCGCTGATTTCGTTTTTGTCAGTGCCACTGGCTACTGGCTAGATTATGATAGGCGAGCGAAAAGAATTCATAAAATATGTAATAAATAAAGTCGATTGGGAGTTGTGGCAAAAAGTCAAAAAACGAGAAAGAAATGAATTAAAACATGAAGAGAATGAGAGCAAAGATAGATGAAGAAAAAAATAGGCGCACATTAGTAAATTCACGACACACGAACAAAAAGTGCTCTGTCAAAATGTAAAATAATGTAATATTAACGCTTTGAAATAGAATCACAACAAAGCATATTCATATTGGATAAAATAGACTTAACTAAATGAAATAAACGAAGACAGAGTACCGATTTTGAATTTTGCTTTGCCAATGCACGTTCTTTGTTCTTTTGACGTGTGATAGGTTCTATGTATGTTCAGTGTGAGTTGATTGTATTGTTGTTTTTTCTCTCTTTTTTTTTTCATTTCAAATGGAATGTGCTTGAATTAAATTCAATTTGTATGTAGGTTGGCATTTTATTCGAATCAAAAATGCGAGAGCACATGACTTTAACCCAACTCAATGAATTCGTATGGATAAAATTCAAATATAAAATGCCACGAAATGAAAAAAGCGACAGCAATAGAGAGCGACAAAGAGATGAAGAAGTAGAAAAAAAAATGCAAATTATACTTGTTGTATTTGACATAATACTTACTATTCTGATTGGGATTATAACAGCAATCAGAAGGTTCAGTGTGCGTGGTCTCTCGACGAATTGGTCTCAGTGAATAAACGAAAAACAGAAATAGAAGTAGAGAGAATGAGAGACATTGTTTCGCACAAACGAGCTTCGTATTAGTGAAATTTCAAAAGCACTCGCATTCAGCCATCTGTACAAACGACAGAACAACTTTAGAACATTGGCTTTACATTGGCAATTTTTTCTTTCTCTCTCTCTCTCTCCTGTGTTGTTTAATGGCTCATTTCAAATATGCAACAGATTATGATATTTTTGAATGAGTGCTCACGTCATGGCAAAATTGTAATGATCATAAACACAAATAAGCCAATTATATGTTGCTGTTTTTTTTTTTTATCTTTCCCACTCACAACAAGCACATCCATGCCAATTTTCGTTCGTAAACACTGAACCAACAATTAAATGCAAATCATTTGTTTTAAAATGATATATTTACGAATAGTTAGTCAATGTTAAATGTAGAGGTAGCCAATGGAACATTGACTATCCAAAATGTGGCAATTGAAATGTGCAATTATGACATAAATCTGATAATTTAATGGCATCCATGTCGATCGATTGTGTTTAGTTTATTTATCAGTTGTTGTCAATTCACACGCCTGTAAATGTCTAAGTGTGTCTTATGTCGCCTGTAGCCTTTTGTATACATACACATGTATTGATCGATTCAGTTAATTTTAGCAAAGCAATGACGAATTTTATTTCTCATCGAATGTCCCTATCTAAATGCGGGACAAGAGACTGTGCTTTTTCGCTCATTCCCCACATTTTGCAATGCTCGGGAGAAATCACATCGATATTGTAAAAATGTTCACCACTAATAGGCACTAAATAATCGCAATAAAGCCATAAATTAGAAACTAATGTGTCCATAGTGTAAAGTGTTCGGATTGCATTCGAAGCCATGTTGTGTATGTGTGTGTGTGTGTTTTGTGTGTGTGTATGTTTTTCTTGTTAAAACGTGCGTCTTGTTTTTTGTTCAGGCCAGTTGATCTCTCAATGAATGCGATTTATGACGATTTTTATTACATTTTGAAGGGTTTCATTGCTAGTGTACGCTATATTTTCGATAATTTGACCATTCGGTGAAGCGATACCATTGATCGTCAACCGTAAAACAAGGAAAATAACCAACTAAGCATTTCATATTACGATTTATACTGGGATTTATGCTGCAATCGAATTGTATTGACAAAAATTTCATACACTTTCTCTCTCTCTCTCTCTCTCTCTCTCTCTCTCTCTCTCTCTCTTTCAAAGACTCGCTGTAGTTTTTTGTTGGTTTTATTAGGTATTCAATGAAGAATTCTTTCACACATGCTTTTTCAAATCGATATTTTCTGTATTGAATTATGCAAGCGGTGCATGTGTTTTTATCATAAAATGTGCTTTGGCTTTGACTCGATTGCAGACGTCTAGCACTCTTGAATATTTCAATTCGATTTAAACATGAAAACCATTCTCTAGCTCATATTGATGTTTATATTTATTCGCTTATCAGAGAGTAAAATGTTAGCACGCTTCATTCTCTCTCTCTTTCTCTTTCTCTCTCTTTCACTTCCATTCACTTAGGCTATCTATAGCCAATCCTTCTTTGTTGTCCCTCAATGCTTTATCACACATAACAGATAACGTCAATTGTCGCCGTTTTTGATGCATACGCTTTACATTTTTTTTCCCGCCGATATTTTCATCGCACCACTGATACTGGCACGCAATGACCGTTTCATTTAAAACGAGAAAAAACAAATAAAAAAAGCATATTAAATGTTCATTCCACTGGCTAAAGTGTTACTTTCCGCGTGTAACATATACTGTATTCTAAGTCAAAAGAAGTGCTCATCGTTCGATTTTACGTTTGTCATTTATTTTTAATATTCTTATTTAAAAATGAGATTACATTCAAACATCTGGCATGAGCATTCGACAGGCGTGTATGTAATGGTTGGTTCACACGTGACTTAACAATTATCAATTAAATCGCACGCCAATTGCTCAAATGTCATAACATCACAAAACCACAATTTGATATGGTATGATAAACAATAAAATAGACGCGCAAACAAACGAAGTAAACAAAGAAAAAAAAAAAAGAAAATATACGATCAAGAGATTTTCTATTATTTATTTTCCGCATCTATAAGTGTCACTTACATGACAACATTTTGATTAGATTATTTACTCTATGTCTTTTGAAATGAATTTATGATATTCAAATATTATGAGTAATTATCTGTGGCAAATACGGTTCTTTTCCATTCAACTCGACAATCGTAGACGAGATGTTTTTTTTTCTCGTTTCTTCTCCTTTACATTATTGCAGGAACAACAAACAGGCAACTCGTTGAATATATTAATATTGTAAATTGATTTTCTGTTGATTTATAATGGAACACAATGGAACCTAACAAATCATTAGTTCGAAGCTTTTTCGTATGGATTTTTTTGCTCCCATCTGGAAGCAATTATTTGAAATTCAAATTTTTTTTTTTTTTTTTTTTGGTTTTTTTTTTTTGCTTGACGATCGATTTTTTCAACATTCCTAGAAATAAAGTTTCAAATAGGAGAAACTATACAACGAAATCCATTTGAACGGATATTTGTAAGCAAATGGCAATTTCTTGTCTGATTTTGTCCCCATAGAATTCAATGGTTTTGACACATAGCCAACGAAAAGGATAGAAAAATTTTCACAGTGTATATGTGTATTGAGTTTTTTGTCTCCCTGCTCGAAAGTTCAAGCAATCATTTTTCGTAAATGGTGATGAGAAGGGGAAAAAAAAGCAAAAATAGAAAAATTCATTGGCAACAAGCATACGACAAGTGACAAATGTATTGATTGATTCGACGGTCCATTGAGTTTTCTCTGTCGACGGACCATTAGGAACGCGTGCACAACATAGCTATGTCAATCCTAATTTCATATCCGATGGGAAATTCACCACTTTCATCAGACGGAACAAAATTACATCGATCTTTCATTTTTCAGTAAGATTGTCATTTTTAAAACACAAGAAACGAACAGCCAACAAAAACAAAAAGAAAAAAACTAGTATCGAATTGCTCGTAATTTCAATTTAATGGGAACGAATGTTGAAACAATTCACTCGTTGCTCTTTTGTTTGTTCGTTTTGTCTGGAACGAACGTGAGCTATAACACGAGGAAGAGAGAGGCTGAGAGGGGCAGAGAGAGAGAGAGCGATTCAAAGAGTGAAAAAACACTAAACTATTTTCCCGTTGATTTTTCAACGGTCAATGTTTTCAATGCGTTCAATTTTCTAATATTTTTCAAATTTGTTTTTCTTCATTCTCTCATCTGTTAAATGCTGTCAAAGCAATGATAATCAACAAAAAAATTACACAAAAAAATTATTGATAGATTTTTTTTTTAGTTCAGCATTCGAATTAAATTTAGAATGAAAATAAAAAACGTAGTTATTATCGCTGTGACAATAATTTTAACCTAAATGACGCACGTTGATAATGTAACGATGGAATGAAAAATATTGACGATCCAACAGAAAATATTAATTTGTAGCTCTGATATTTTTATAATAACATGAGCATCAATTTAGTCAATATAATTGACATATAATGGCATTCATTTGGCGTTTCATTTGCTCAGCCCATAAATTTAAAATTGAAATCACCGTTCATTCGAAATGAATGCGAGGGAATTTTTTTGTTGTTGTTTCCTTTTCGTTATGTGTGTTTTGTGTGCTTGTGCATTTTATACAGCAAATGACGTGTTATCATTTCCCAACGCACGCAATATATAACAAGGTTGTATGACTATTATTGTGTCAATTGTGAGACTAGAGAGACAGAATTTGTAAAACCAATTTATAACCTTCGTAAATGTATATAAGCTCTATCGTTTGCTTTTCGTTTGGAATTTGATTAACGTACGCGATGTGTAATTATTTTTCGTTTTTCCGACTTGCTTCATTCAACAATCAAAAGAGAGAAATGGAAATAACCAGTCGTGGAATGCCGAGTCAAACAGCAAATAATATATGGTTTTTGTGTGAAATATCGAACATTTAAACGCAAATTTTTGCTGCATCACATCGCATTTTTTTTTTGCCATTAATTTCAACACAAAATACTTTGCAGAGTTTTAGCCAAAAAACAACCGAACAAAACAGTTGTAAAACAACAACCCATTAAATGGAATTAATTAATTTCTCTTGTGAACGGAAACAATAAGCGCCATAAATACAAATCACAAATCAATAAGAGCGACCCAACCAGCCAGTGGATTGCGTTTCATTGCCAAGCAGAATTATCAGGTTACATACAATTCAAAACAACAACAACAACTACAACAGCAACAGCAACAGCAATTTATGTTTTTATTAAATTTTTTATTCGATGTGAAAATTTGGCATTCTTCAGGGATTGCAGCAAATGACTCAATATTGGCTAGCATTTTTGTTTCTTTTTTTTTTTTTTTTTTTTGTCACACATCAAAATATTTGTCATGCATACAAATGTTAAGCCAAAACGTCAATTCCATTATATCGTAACTTCGATGAATTGAATTGGTAATTTGCAATTCGGCGCGCAACATTCATCGATTTTTGCACATACATACATATGTGCTACGTTTTCGTCGGTGCGTTTTTTTTCCTTCATCGTTGTTGCTTTCTTTCGGCTTTTTATGATAAATTCCGTTAACCCGTTTCATTCAAATCGTTATAATTGAATGTTCGTTTTTAGCGTTGTCGTAAAAATGCCGTTTAAATTCCATCAAATTCCATGAGTTTTTATATCATCATTCGCTAATATATCGATCGAATGAAAACATCATATTGTAGAAATTTTTATTTTTTTTTTTTTCTTTCATTCTTTCTTATTTGGAAGTATATGTTCTATATCTAGGCTAATGCGTGCCATTAATAAGTGAAGAGGGACATTGTTTAGTACCAAATAACAAAAACGAATGACAGAAAAGGGATTGAATTGGCTCGACTACAATTTCAAGTCGCAAAAGTGGGCATAAATTCTTGGTACCGGCGTTGGAAGAGGAAGGCAACACATAGAAATCTCTTTTCGTTTAGTATAAATATGATATCCGAAACAAAAACAATGGATAGAAAATAATACGGCAAAAATGTTGGGTTGAAAATTGTTATCTTGAAGCTGCCAGACAAGGGAGGCGAATGGTTTAAAATTGCCTACAGTGGGGGTCATAAAATCAAAATCCCTCCCACGGCGCACATGTGAAAACAAATAATCTTATCGAATTTTTCTGCAAAAAAAAAAAAAAAAAAAAAGTCCAAATTAAATCACACAAAGCAACCGTTCGATTGGATCATCATCATCATTCAATCCATCAATATTGATGTGATTATCAACTTGGGAATTTTCTTTTGTGCATGTTGTCAGGCACAAGTCAGTTTGATAAAGTCTCAAATTGATTTGAATCGTGGAGTTTCGCGTAGAAAAAATAAATAAATAAATATGAATTGTAATTGTATTTCCGAAAACAGTGACATTTTCATTTTATTTACAATAGTAACGAATGACATCCATTGAATTTTGAGTGGCAATTCGTATATATATTTTCCACAATGATTTTAAATTGAAATGTTTCTATTGTTTGCGTCACATTATCAAAATAAAATTCCCTTTAAATAAGTTTATATACAAGTGTAAAGCCTTAAAACGTTTTAGCAAATATATAAAAGAATTTTCAACACACAGTGAAAGTTTTTGTTTATTGAAATTGGAAAATTTTCAGACAAAATAGGGAAGAAAAAACAAAACAACTATGAAAAGGAACGAAAAATGTATACACAAGCAAAAAAGAAATCAATTTAAAACTAGCAGCAACCATTAGTTGATGTTGCCACTTTCAAAGACTTTTAAATGGAGTGAAATGCAGACAGGCGGCGCATCTTCATCGCTCTTAAAAAAGTCCATAAAACATATGGCAGAAAAATGAGAGAATGAAAAAAGAACAGTTTCTTTTAAAAGAAATGAACATTACAGCGTCGGTTTAAAAATTAAATAAAACGCTCATCAAATACACAAGACATGAAGACATATTGTTTGCATAGACCAACTATTATTCCTTCATTCAGTTTGTCACTTTTTTTCTTTCTTCTTTCATTATTCGCTTCATTATTATGATTGTTGTTGGTGCCCTGTTCTCATTCACAATTGGCGCGGTATTTTTCTTCATAATTCCTTTTATTTTATTCTTTTTTTTTTTCTCTCTCTTTTTCTTCACATTTTTGCTTATTCGCTGTCGTTCACTTTTGGTTTGTTTCTTGGCATTGTGTACATATGTAAGTTCACTGCACCTGAAATTAAGTTGCCGACATTAGAATTGTTTTCGTCGTGATCATTTCAAACGAAAAATTGAACACGAGACGAAAAGAAGTTTTCATTTAAAAATTTTCATTAAACCAAAAAAAAAAGCATACGCACACATACATTACCAAGTGAAAAAAGATGACGACGTCGACATAAGACGAAAAAAAAAAAATTGAAAAGAAAAGAATGGACGTAAGAATTGAAGTTTTATGCTTTTCGTTCTTTTGCATTGCTCACTTTTACGTACACATCCTTTCACAAAGTCAAAAATTCCACGGCAAGCCAAAGTGAGACATGAATGAAAGAAGAAAAAAATAGAAAAAGAGAGAGGAGACTGCGAAAGTGAAAAAAAGACGGAACTTTTCTATTTGAAATGGCTTTAGTGTGCATATGAAAGGGCGAAGATGAAAGAACCGCTTCGAAAATGGTTGAGATTTTCTCTCGTCACACACACACACACACACACACACACACACACACACACACACACACACCAAAAGAAAAATAAGATGAGCGTATAGCATAATTTGAAGAACAAAAAATGATGATTTCAGAATGAAAATGACGACAAACCGTTCCGATGCACGCATGAGGACACACAAGTACTTGCAAGCATTTTGTCAAAAAACAGTGATGCGAATGAGAGACGAGGTGGGGCATGTCGAATTTACTTTTTAGTTTCCATGTTCGTCGTCTCTCTCTCTCTCCCTCTTTGTGTGTGTGTCTTCACATTCTGGTTCAATTTTAATCTAATCCAACGGAAAAGTTGTCATATTCAACGAACAAGTGGCTTTCTATATATTTTTGGTTCAGTCTCTTAAAAATGGATTTACAGTTTCAGAAGTGAAAACTTTAATTTACAACAGTTTTTTTATGGCATTTCACATTTCATATTTGAAATGATATCCTTATCAATGCGATCTCATTTAAAGTGAAATAAAAGCATTTCAATTTTTCTCATCGTATTGGCACTCACACTGTGCGTTTTGTTGCAGAGCACACACTTTTAAATGATTCACATACAATGCTGAGTTTATCAAACATTGACAATGATGGAATTTCAAGCAAAACACGTACCATACAAACTACTTTGTTTGTTTGTTAAGCTAGTTTATTGTGAGTTAGGCTCAAGCTTATTTCTTTGACGGTAAAATTCTTTGCCTCGATGGAAATGCGTGCCGCGTCATAAACCTCTTACGAAATTAGCTTTTTCTATGTTGTCGTGCGTTCGAATATCGATTTTAGCTACGAAATCACATTTTCTCGGTAACAACACTCACAAACGGTGAAAAAAACAACGTTGTAAAACGCATATGATGAATTGGATAAGATAATTCAAATTTTGTTCAACAACCAAAATTGAATTTCAAAAATCTGCCTGAACAATCTGAAAGCTTTATACTGTCGAAGTTGTTTTTTTTTTTCTTCTTTTGCATTTTTGATGCGTGCAACTTATATTTATACGTTACAAATCTAGCTTGAGCCACGCCGCATAAAAGTTTTGACGGGCGAGAAAAACGATTAGTAAAAAGAAAAAAGAATGATGAACCCAATGTAATTAGATTTAAATAGGCTATAAAAATATCGTCGTTATTCATTATTACATTGCATGTAAAGTCAACTTTTCTGCCTCATCTCCTTCTTCTTCTTCTTTTTTTTTGTTTTGTTTTTCATTCTTTTGTGTATATAGATGAATATGTATGCTCTGTAAATATAGTAACCCGCTTTGTACGGAAAAATCAATAGCTACCGTATAGAAAGAGAGAGAGAGAGAGAGTGTGTGCTTGAGAGAGAGAGAGAGAAAGTGACAAAATGCGATAGAGAATCCATGCTCATTTCGAATATTTATGATGCATGGTAAGCGTATCTGTATAACCGGTTGACAGTCGATGTATGTCGTTCACTTAGACAGTATTTACATTAATTCGAAAGGATAAAATTTGATAAGGTGTCATCAAAGAGGATTTTTGTAGTAAGCAATGAATGATTTTATTTGGGATTTCGAAATAAAACTAGGAAATAAAGGCCACCACCATTCGGAGGCACAACGGCATAAATGAATTGCCTTTTGGCCAAAAAATTGTCGAAGAAATTTGAACATGGATTTGGTTTATATACCGTCGACGTCATTCTGAAATGAGATTTTGGCTGCGACAATCAGCGTTTGCTCACGTCACAACAAATTCACGGAAATGTTCGAAGTAGCTATTGACGAATTTCTCTGATTCAATCTTACCGAGATAAAATGGAAAGAAAAAACGACATTTTCATCGTATACTATATTATCTATACTTTTGAATTGTTTTCTCGTCAACATACAATGTGTTTTTCCTTTTTTTTTTCTTTCTCTCTCTCTTTTTATTGTTCGTATTTGTGTTCATGTTTATGTTCATATGTTTTCAAAGGGCCTGAGTAAATAAACGGCCATTCACATTACGAATACATAATTTACAACAGAACATCTTTCTCTTTCTCTTTGTTTTCCTTTATCGGTTTTTCACTTGCGCCTTTCTCTGGTACATTTCTCTTGCGAGCGGCTCGAAAATCCGCCCAAATTTAATAAAAAGACAAAACCAATAAACGCACAACCGAAAATCGAGCCAATTTGAAGCAATGCCGTTCATATTTCTCGTGTTGAAATATAATAAGCATAAGGTCAATGAATTTATATTCATAGATATACGCATAAATAAGGAAAAGAAAATGTGTGGTAGCAACCAACCAACCACTTTGACATCTCTCACTGGGATTGTTTCCGTTGAACACCGTGGATGTCATTTTAAAACTTTTGATTTACCGTACCTATCTCAATATCAAACGTCCATTTCCCCTTATTCATATATTAGGCTGATAAAGCAATTCAATTGCCTACTTTGTGGCGCGAACTCTATTAATAAAACAAGTGAATGTGTCAATTTTGTTATTTTTATACAAAATTCTTACGATCGATAAATTGAAACAGCTGACCTTTTATATACCATGGGAATTAAAATTTCAGTGTATGATCTTATGAATGTGAAATAGATTGATTTTGTTTGGATTTCAAATGAATGTACAACATGTATTCGCCATGTAAATTAAATGAATGGCAATTTCCGTGTGTCAAAAAATACAAGTAACATAAGAACCAAATGTATATACTTGCTTCGTTTTGATTATACAACCAGCCGGACGAAATTTATTTGGAATTTATTACGGATGTTTGTGTACATAAAAGCGTCAAACGACAAAAATATAAGACGTTACAGATTCCATTCCATGGTGGCACTATTTCCAATATTCGTACAAAGCATGCGAATGTGCCAAATATTTTTTTTTTTTCTCTCTCCATAACAAACGCACAAGAGATACTTTATACTATATATCGAGGCTTATGTAAGGCAAAAACGGCTGCGGAAATCGCTTGCAAAATTTACATTTACACGACAGTAAACGAAAACTCAACGAAGTGAATACCCATGAATAGAGTGAGAGAAAGAGAGTCGAGAAGAGAGAGAGAGAGAGAGAGAGAGAGCAAGGTATAGAAAGAGAAAAAAAAAGAGAGATAAGAACAAATATACATGCCATCCTCAATGAAAATATTCTTGATGCCTCAACAGAAACACGCACCAAACGCCCACATACACAATTGAATGCCTCAACTCTATAGGAGAAACCATAAAAACAGCAAACGATAAACATATACACAGAAATCACAAATATTTTGGATACTGACAGAAAGCAGTTTCTTCATCGCTTTCACCGTCTGGCCTATGTGTAATAATTTAACACAAACACACACATACAAGGAGAGAGAGACACACGAAAACGAGAGAAGAACGAAAGAAATAAGCGTTTAAATAAGGGCTTTCTCGAAACTTATTGTTTCCTTGCACGTTACATTGTAGCATGTTATTTGTTATGGGAATTTTCCTATATACCAAAAGTTAGCGATCGATGCTTAAATTGGTTGCGTTTTTTCTTCTTTTTCTTCTTCTCCATTTTCATCTTCTTCTTTTTATTTCTCTGCATTTTGTTCGTTATTTTATTTTTCACTTTTATTCGAGCTGTGCTGTCTCGGTTTGCCTTTGCTTTGGTTTGTGATGGTGGTGGTGATGGCGGCGGCAGCGGTTGCCTCTTTATCGAATACTTTTATCGGTTAGGCAAACTGTACAGAAGCCTACGTGCTACACTGTTATAAACACAGTAGCAACATATAAAAATGCGTAAGCTTTTTCATGGCGAATCCAAATGTCTAATACCATTTTTACCGTGTACTTTCGCTTTTCATTTTAACAGCCGATTTTGACTGTCAGTGTATGAGTGTATATGGATTGTGTGTGTACGTTTTTATGCATTTCATTATATGGAAATATTATTACAGATGACAGTGAAACAACAAACGGGCGTTTTTCACATCGGTTCGGGTTTTTGTTATTGAGTGTAGTTTATGTATGCCTGTTTCGATTTTCATGTATTGGAATGCCGTTTATAGATTTCTGCGCGCTCAAACACACAGGCAAACCATGTGATTTGAAAATATTCAATGGAGACAGAGAAATTATACAGAATAACACATTCTCACCACATATATGTACGCACGCATACAGAATAATATTGCTAATGCAAGCGTTAACGTAAACCATATAATTTTGCTGCTTACGGATGAAATTTTCAAGAGCATTTTCAAGTCGCAAAATTGCAACGGCAACACAGTTAATGCGGGGGAGATGAAAGTGTTTTTGTTTTCTAACGACGTATTTAACACAAAATGCATGTTGAAAACTTTTGTTTCTACGCAAAAGATATTTTGCAGAAGCACATTATACTTTCTATGTTTTATTTTTTTATTTTTTTCGCTTTTCAAGAATGGCAATAATTTACACAATCAACGTCTATTTTTTGGCAACCGAAAAAAAAAATTGTTTTTGTTCCTTTTCTATTATCTCTTTATTCACTCTCAATTTATGTCAAGTGAAAATGAAATTGCTGGAAAAATTTACGGAATTGAGTTAATTCCGTATCTGATTGAGTTTGTGTATATTTTTTTTTCTTCTTCTTCTCTTCTTTAATTCTTTTGTTGCCTAGTCCCACCGGTGGTGGTCGCTTTTATTCATGGATAGAAGGGGGAAAAAAATTGTAATTCAACCTGAATTCAACTGCTTGAAGCTAAGAATAGTCGTGTTACGTGGCGTAATTTGAAACTCGACATTTTTGGTTGGCGACCAAAAAACAACAAACGTTACTTTAACACGAGATTTACAAAACCAAAGGTAAAAACCAATGATGAATAAAAGAAAAAAAAAAAAAAAAAAAATAGTCGATGTAAAAGAAACAAAAAAAACATTTCTTGTCTAACAAAATTTCTACGCATTTTTGTAGTATTTTCTATTCAATTGTAAGATGAAAAAAAGGGGTAGTTGGTGGTTACAAAATATGATAATGTATTTTTCACAGAAATTTCTGTTTTGATGTATCAATGTTCAACGGTTTGAAAGTAGAAAAAAAACTTACTCTGTCTGCCGGATTCTACGTCGTCATTGTCGATTGAGTAGTTTTTTTTTTCGATCGTCGGCATGAATAATAACAATTTCACAAAGATTCAATTCGATTGCATTTGACAGAATGAATACAACTTAGCATTTTCTGATTCGTTTTTCTTTTGCTTTTAATCCCAATTGTGAATTCTTTTTTCTTCTATTTGAAAGAAAAGTTCCTTTTGAAAACCGAAAATTGATTAAATTTTTTTTTACTTTTTTTTTCTTCTTAAGTCTCTCACTTTTGTAAGCTGAAGGTTATTTTATGCCTTTTCGCACTGCCAAATATCAAATCGAATTTTAAATCTTTAGGCCGTATCAATTCGGACGCGAATATTATTTCCAATACAAAATGACTTTATATTGTTGATTGAATCAGTTTGATATTTTGGGTTTTTATTTATTTGGCCAACATCGACAATGATACAAAATGATCCACTGAGTATATGTGTTGTATGTATAAAAAAAAAAAAAAAAAAAAAAGAACCAAAATTGTTGGGATACAATTTTATCGTCTCTCCAGTCTCTTCGTTTGTGCTGTGTTTCAATTTTGCCTTTAAGGCAAAATCCAATTCTTGCTCATAAAATAAATATATATTTATTTGGATATTTTTTTTTTGTAGACAACACAACAAATGAATATCATGTGAAACACAATAACACACGAAATGCACTGTCGAGTCCCGTTGGGAACGGGTTTTCAATTTTTGGTTGTTACTTTATTGTTGAGATAGGTACTGATTTTGTTCTTATTTTTGTTTCTTTTCAAGTGGCTGATGGCGTTTAATTTTTGTTTTGAAATTTTTTTTTTCCCCAAAATGTTCTATTCGATCTATTCGGTTGTGTTGCCAAATTCAAACTGCTTCGTTTAGACAATTGCTACAACAGTTTATATGGCAAACGCACACAGTCTGAACGGCTGGACGATTCGAATCAAATGCCGTACTGGAGTAAAGAGGATAACATACACATGAAAAAGCGTCGCGCAGTCGACAATCCACCGAATCAGAGAGAAAAAAAAAAACGAAACGGGATCGAAAATGGAAAAGTGCATATTACAAACAGCATATCCTGCCATTCAGCCAACAAGCCAACCATCCATCCAGCCAGTCAGCCATTCAGCCACACTCAAATGTATATATATATGCATGCACAAAAATTGTAAATACCAACTTGAATAACTCAGACTCCGATGAAACCAACGATGGTAAAACCGAAAATGAGCTTTTCGGCTTTAATTCGTGTGGTGCGTCGAAAAGAAAAATATATACGTATATATAGTTTTCGTGTTGAAAACAGTGTAAATATTCATTCGAAAGCAATCGAAAACAACCTACGCATTTTCCATGTTTGGCCTCGTAAGCCGGAATTTAAATGAAAGATTTAGGCCGGTAATCAGAAGAATGTCGACAAATCTACAAATTATCGTACCATATTATCGACTGATGCTAAAATTAACTTAATACCGGCTTCATTTATTTTGCACTTGACATGCGAACTTCTCATCATTAATAATAAAATTTTTCTTTTGTTGCGATAGCTGAGCCCACTCAATTGCAAATCAGCTGCTCGAAAAGGCCTATACACTCACATATATACTCAAATTAAATGGATTCAATGCATGGTTTGGTTTTTTTTTTTCTCTCTTCCTTTCGACTTTTTTTATATTCATTGATTAAACCGAACGAGAGGGATATATGTTTGGCGTATATCTTAGTGTGCATACGACTATTGAATAAATGAAAGCCTAGAAATGCCATTGCTTTCATTTTGTTAGAAAGAGAAAACTGGATGGTGACATGGATTCGACTCAGTACGACGATTTCCCCACCATTGCAACAACAAAAATTTGAATCGTTTGCCGGTTCAAGTATTTTCTATCAAAAAAATTTTCCATCATCGAGCATTTCATAACGATTCATTGAAAGCTATGCACAGTGTGTACATTTTATTACCAGTAACACAGCTGCGATTTTCTATATTCAAATATGAAATGTACGCAATTTTATGAGTTTTACTCGCAGCAGATCATTTTATGACCATTTCCATCAACAATACAGTGAATATATCCGAATATCTGATACCTTTTCGCATTTTTAATGATTAACAAAATAACACGGTTTTTGCATTCACGCGTAGGCGGTGAAGAACATCAAGCAAACGATTTAAAAGCAAAATTTTCATTCTTTTTTTTTTTGGTAACATATGAAAAGAAAAAATTTCAGTAATTTCATCGTCCTTGTCAACACCAGTGAAGCATAATTATATAGAAGATCATGGCGTACAAAGAATAAAGAATGATGCCAAAGCAAAAAAGTACAAAAAGTATCCTCGCATCTGACTTCCTTTCAGTAATTTTCCGGTTTTGTTGACTTTTTTTTGGTATCTCATTTCCAATCCGATTTAAAATGATGTTCACTTGATGTAACGACGAAGTGAAAAGAAAAAAAAATTTGTTATACAAATTTCAAAAATGTTGCAACAATTCATGAGTCTTTTGAAATATTCACATCACAAGGAAATAATGAAAGCGATTTTTCGTCTCGTTTAATGGCGAATATAAAAGGCAGAGACATAGACAGAGACAGAGACAGAGAGAGAAATAAAAAGTAACACAACTTTTTCCCACGAATATTTATCGAATTAAATCTCAACGGTCGAACATTTGGTAGTCAGTCATTTGAATTATTGATGGAGTGCCAAACTTTCTCAATAAAATATTTCTGCTGATTTTATGGTTTTATATTAGGTTGAGCAGTTTTCTTTTAGCATGGGTTGGGCGATGGTGGTGATTTGTTTCATATCAAAAGAGGAAATAAAATCGCATGAATTGTCGTTATTATGGCATTCATTCGATTTGGATATACATTTGATTTCTATTATTTTCTCTTTCATCGTTTTTTTTTTCTTTTTTTTTGGGTACGACTATAATTCACTTGTCGAACTGACCACGCACAACATTCTATGTGTTTTGTTGACGCAATGATTTTTCCCGATGTATCAACACACCCATTCGAGTGCGTGCTGTGTGAACGAAAACACTGTTTACTTTATGTACAAAAGTGTAAACATGTAATCCCCTAAACAAACGATATTTGCCACAAAACATTGGAAAACAAATTTACCGTTTGTTCAGTTTTATATGATCGCAAGTATATTCGGCAAGTTTTTCTGTGTTTATTATTGATTTTTACGGAAGTTCGAATAAATATTAGGGAAAT